>VWZT01016781.1:479261-512139 GCA_013397055.1 Pachycephala philippinensis
AAAAAAAAAAAACCAAAAAAAAACCCCAACAAAATCTCGGGATTTCTGGAAGTTTGTCAAAGCCTGCAGGACTGTTGGGGTGCAAGAATGTGGTGGTCACACTGTGTGGCTTTGCTGATATTCCCTGGGTGCTATGATGAGAGCTGGTTTGATGCTAGAGGGAGAGCACAGCATGGAAATCATGGCAATCTAATCTGTATCTGCCTGAAAATACATGAAGGGGTTGCCCTGAGCTGAGTGCCTGCCTTGCTGCCTGCCCCACAGACTTCTCCTGCTACAGGCAGAGCTGGGCAGGTTGAGCAGAGGAGGCAGCAACCCGTGCAACAATACCCACTGCCAGTCCACATCTCTTGGAGCAGGGAGCCCTGCTGTACTGGTTTCCCTGCAGGCCCTGTCCCAACCTGACCCTTCTTCCTCTCCTAAGAGGTCCAGCCTACCAGTCCCCAGGAAGAGATGGTGCTGATCAAAGGTGTGGGAGATGGGAAAAGCAGTAACTTTTTGCATATTCAGCTCTCTGAGTACCTCAAATTCCTTTCAGCACCTCTTCACTACAATGGTCCCCCTGAAACACCTTGCACACATGTGCCTTTCCCTTCCCCACAATTTCTCTGACCCCCTTTTGCCCCAGGCATCACCACACAGAGTCGACTGACTCTCCTCCAAGGGTCTTCTACTACCCTTCCCATTAATCCTAGTCTTCCCTGTTTCATTTTAGCACTGGCATCAAACTGCGTTTTATTACTCTGTGAGGAGCTGTGTCTGGTTAGGTAAAATCAGTTATTTGCACTGCCTGAGAAGAAATACTCTGCAAATAATTAGTTCTTCACGATTTTCAACCCAGATGATTCTGCACTGAGTTTAGGGCTCAGTGCTCAGTGTGGTCTTCAGTCAAAAGCAATTTCTGCTCCAGACTGGAAAGTGAAAATTCAGTACAGCCTCCATGTGAACCTATAAATCAGCCTAGGTTTAGAGAGGAGCCTTATGGACCATTAAATCCACCAAGCTGCTGATCTAGATAAATGTATAATTTTATAGCACTTTCAAACAAGATGAGGTTCGTCTGTTTTGCCTATGATCCTCTTACACAGCTTCAGCAGTAACATAAAGTCCCAAACTCGTGAAAGCTGTCGCTGAAGGAATGGCCTTATGCCAGCTTATACCATCTGAGCTGAGCTCTGTCCAGTATATATTATAGCAATTAGAGTGCGGGGTGTGCTGTACATCTGACAAACTGAGCCATGGCATAATCAATAAACTTAATTACCTATCACAGCCTGCCCACAGAGTATACAATTTTAATTCAATTATAACTCCCAAAAAAATGATACATAGCAGAGGAGATATATTTATCACCGAGGTCTAAATCAGCTGTGCGTGTCAAGGCTGACACTTAAAAATGAAGACGTTTATAGTTTCTGGAGCCCAAAGAAACCCACATAAAAAAGCACATTCTTTTCTTCTCAAAATAACTAAAAATGATGTGTCACTGATGGAGGATTCTTTGCCCAGAAAATGAGTCCAGAACCACAGTAAGCAGCACATTGCCTCCCCAGAGCCCTGAGCATAAAAATTAGAGGGGAAGAATGACAGGATCATCTCCAATGAAGCAGCCAACAGACTCCTCTCTGCCTCCACTGTCCTGGTATCCAAGATGCAGCAAGTCAGGAAGATGCCTCCTAATCCAGTGGGGCCAGAAACAGTCCCCAGCCTGCCTAGCACAGCATTAAAACCAAGAAACCTTGGTCACAGATAGACCAAGTGCAAAAACTGTCCACAGGTGTTCTCACATGAGAGTTTCTGAGTTTCATCTTTAGGGACCTCATTCATCTGTAAATCTTCCCCTGCAGATAAGAAAGTTTCAACAACTGTCCCAGTTTTTAATGTTTGTGTAGCCTTTTCCTGAGGTTTGATTTAGGCAGTCCCTTCTCTTTTCTTTCCCTTTCTCCTACCAACATCAGGAAGAGATTTTTCCACCTTCCACATGACTCAGGATGTGAGCAGGGGGGTTGGGGTAGGTACTCTTGCTCCAGATATGTCTTTCCTATGACAAATACACCAGGATGTTACACCCCGAGGAGTTAAAAATGACTAGATGGCAAGAAGCATAAAGCTAATACCAGAAAAATTAATCAGGACCAACAGCCAGGGGATTTGCTGCACAGCTTAAAACCAATGGGCTGTCTTGGTCACAGAACCAAATCCTTTGGTATCGTAGGCACCATGTCCCATAATCATATTCACAAATGTATTCATGACCTGTTCATACCCTTTTGTTCTTGTGCAAGTGCTGTCCTTCAGCATAACAGCTGTTTTCCTTCCGTGGTGTCTACCCCCAATATGTTTATAGGCAGGAATCAGATCCTTTGTTTTGCCAGATTTAACAGGGCAAGATTGTCCTCCTTCTAAGCAAGGCTGCCTGTTTCCTGTATCATATTCCTGGGTCTGTTTCAACTGATTTTGTCTTTTGTGGATGTGGGATACCAGGTTGGCATGCATGGATTGAGGTCTGCCTTCTACACCAGTGTGGATATTTCCCTTGCGTGAATTACCTGGTGTCTGAATTACTTTGACTGTTTCTTTGCCACAGAAGTAGGTGTTTACAGTCACCATTAAATCCAGTTTGACAGAAATCAGCCCATGCCGTGTCTCTAGGCACTTTCCATCCCAGTCCCCGCTTAGGTCCTTCCAGAAGATGTTTGTCTGAAATTTAGTCTTGCAAGGATGAGCCAATTCCCAAATTAAAAATGTCACCTCGCTTCTTTCTTCACCCTTAGCAAAGCTTTTTTCAAAATCCATTTTAGATCTCTGGCCTGGAATTAGATATCATTTGTTGGTCTCAGTTTCTGCTGTCTAGTGCCAGTGACTGCAATGTTGGATGCACAGAAGCCCTGGAAGGAGCCATGGCTGCCCCACAGCAGAGGGAATCCAGCAGGGCCTCTCTGACTGGCATTGTCTTTTGCTCCTAGTGTCTTAAACCAAAGCCAATCTTCATCCATGTTCTACTCCCATGGGCTTGGGAAGGCTCATGCAACCATTTCCTGCATCTCTCCTTGTGGAAAACTGCATTTTCTGCATGGGACAGATGTTTCTTCCTGGTCCCACTTTTGATTTGGCTGCGGGAACAGAGGAAGCTGAGGAGCTGTTTCAGCTGGAGGCCCCTGGGCAGGACTTCTGAGAAACTCTGTCCAATGTGCCAGGAGGTGGGACAGCCAAAGGTTCCTGAGAGAACAAAGCTGAGAGAGGCTTGTTCCCTACAATCTCCACCTCTTCAGGACAGAGGTGGCAAACACCTGCCCTGTCAATTCACTGTGTAATTTAGTTTATTTGCCTTTATAAATTCTCTTTCATCAAGGAAAAAGACTGTACTCCTGCTATGTATCAACTGTGAATGAGGCTATCAAGGTAGTTTGTAGGATTAAAACAAACCACTAGGGCAAGATATAATTTTCTCCTTCCCTGTTCTGTTAATTTTGAGATGTAAAGAGGTGTGAAAGTTACAGATTGTCTTGTCTTCACTTGGATGAAGCCCTCAGCAGCACTAGACATCATGGCTGGTGCAAGCGAATGGCACACCTTTCTTTCCCTTGAAAATCTCAATATTCTGTGATTCTGTGAAATCCTCTGCTTCTGCAGAATCTGAACAGTCATTAAAAGAAAAAAAAGAAGAAAAAGAATTCACAACCTTTTTGATTACAAATTAACCCCCAAATGTGAGCAGAGTGTAACTGATGCTGTGCAGGCTTCCTGCCGCTCCTGGCAGCCTGAAACAATGGCTTGAACTCGTACAAAATCCGCTGCCCTTGTCATGGCACCGGCAGCGCTGTCAGGAATGCTCACTGATAACCCTGAGCCTGCCACCATTGTAGTTTCACGCCATCAGGAGGGGTGTGAGTTGAAGAGGAGCCAGAGTCGTGTGGCAGAGAGGGAGTCCTCGCAGGGAAGGGATGGCAAAGGGAAGAAGGAGACTGGAGTAGGTGTTTGAAGGATTGTCACTGCCACCTCCTCTCTTGCCCGGCTCCCTTGGGGCTCTCTCTGTGGAGGGGGTCTCCTGTGGGGTTTCACTTGGTCACTGGAGGGGACCTACGGCTAACCATCACTTACTATGTGGGAGCCCTGTTACTCCGCCTGCTCCTGCTCCCCGTTTCTCTGACACCAGCAGGACATGGTTGCACCTCCAAGATTAGGACAAAGTCTGATATTTATACAATAACCTGCAGACAGGGCTCCAAAGATGACCTGAAAGTGCACTTGGTGGCTCAGACTTAGGGTGCTCCCCATTCTTTGTTACTCGGAACAAATATGCTGGATGCAGACGAAGATCTTGAGGTAGTCATGGTCCTTTTTAGATATTCTAGGAAGAGGTAAAGCCAGAGCAAACAGGGGAACCCAGAGAAGGGTTCCACATTGCCATTTCTATCATTTGTTCATCTTTCACCTGTGGCAAGTAGTAAGGAAGGAGATGAAATCAAGGGGAAGATCTCACCGGTGAGAGTTAAAGCATGGGTGTGTAAGTCTTTCTCAGCACCACATGGTGTCCCAAGAGAGGTACAAGGAAAGGAAATGAAAGGGGCAAGAAGTACTTTGAGCAATCTGTAGGAATTGGAAGAAAGTTGGGAAAAGGGATATGATTACTCCTATGTTTGGAAAGGTTTTGTGCTTGGACAGTAGCAGAAAGACTTTTAAATATAGAATTAGAGAAGATGATAGTCTAGGAAATGCATTTTTTTCAGAAGGATTTTGGATAGCAGGTTATGTGGCAGAGAGGCTGAAGAATAAAAGAGCAGTGGTGTGGAGCCTGGCATGGTTACTCTGTGATACTCTCAAAACCAGAAGTGGTTGGAGGTGTGTCTCAGATGACTTTGGGCATGAAGGTTCAAAAGATGTCCAATTGCAGAAAAATAAATATGTGTGATGGGAGAGAGAAGAGTCAGGTCTACCCAGAGGCTACCAGACTGACAGCAGATGAAATGGCTGGGAGATAGTAGCCAGGTTTAAAACAAATGATGTGAAACAACCTGCAAATAAAACTAACCCGGCACTTCTGCTCTCAGATACAACGATACATTCATGATGATTACAGTGGATGAGCAATGAATGTTCAAGTTTTATATTTTCTCTTGACATCTATTCCGATTTGCAAATGATAGACCAACACTCTACTGATTAGAGGATTATATGACTAACTTTCAGCAGGCAAAGAGAAATCTGTCTTTTTTTTCTGCTTGAGATGGAAGAAAAGTCATCAGCACTGAAGATTTGGCATCAGGGCTCTAGTTTATTTTCAGCTGAATATTGAGAATTCTGCGCAATCTCAGCACAGTCCATCACATTCAGATTTTTTAATGTTAGACTTAGCAAGTTTCATGGCACTGATGGAATGGAGGAGAATGCGGGAATTATTAATGTCAGCAGGATAATGTAGTGCTTGTTACCTACCTTCCGGGAATAACAGGAAACGTTGCTGGCATGCAGTACAGTTTTATTTATTTTTCACTACTCACTCTGTTTCCAAATTGCATGAATCTCTCTTGCTAAGGCTGAGATGAGAGGCAGGATGATCTAGGGAGTGAAGGGGAAGACTCTGTGCACAGATATTCTGTGTAAGATGTACCTCGCTGTGATGTCCTGCGTAAATCCTCATCCCAGATGGGACTAGCACCTGCTGCTTCATTTGATATATGTGCATCGTGTTCCAGAAGGACATGCATCGTTTGGAAATCCCCTGAAAGTCCTGAGGATAGCTCTATCTCTGCCCCAGCCCCTCCATGGCCATTACATAGTCAGTAATTTTTGTTTTACTTTTCCATAAAATTACTCTCAATAATATTTTGAGTATCACAGCTGTGCTGTGGGGCTAAACTCGAAAATATTGGGAGTATATGCTGGGATCATATGACATAAAAAACTCCTGGATGTGCCATGGGCATTGGACTGTCAGACAGAAAAGTCCCGGCTCCTGGGTAACACCTACAGTCCCAAGAGCATGGTGTGAAGGAACTAGGGACAAGTGAAAATGTCCATGTGGGAATGTAAGACAGGGACTGGGGGGGCAGAGCAGAAGGGGGAGCTGTCATCCTTCCCAGTCCTTCTGACAAATCAGCGCCAAATATTCAACTCCTTCGCAAACCCAGTGTGGTGATCAGGGTTTGTGCTGTTCCTGGAGAACTAAATGTTCCAGGTAAGTGCTATTATTAGGTGTCCTGCAAGCAGAGGAGCAGAACAAGCAAGCAGCCAGCTTTGTAACCTACGGATACTGAATCTAAAAAGTCAGGAAGGACAGAAATGAGAGACTGGGAAAAGGCAATACTCCTGCAAATGCAGACGCTGCCCTGACAAAGATGTGCCTATAAAGTTGGCGGAGACACAGGCTAGTAGCAAGGTTTGAGCTTCAGCTTAAGTGATCTGACTTCTGAATCTGCAGAGAGCAGCAATGCAGAAAAAGAAATGCCTTGGGATGCCATAGGGCTGTGTCTTTTCCACCTGGGGAGAGAGACACACCTAGGAAATCAGAAAAGATGCATGGGCAGCAGTTAACTGGGAGGATTTCTTCACTGTTTCTTGTAACACAAGGCTGGTGTTTCCCCTGAAACAAGCAGGCAGTGATCTAATTCTCACTCTGCATGTGTGGGTTTTTTTCATCCAGTGCATCACTAACACACTGAACAGACTTTAATGGCCATCATATTTAATATGTAATGATCCAGGTACAATCTGCTGTGGAAGCAGATGAGGCAGTTTCTTGGAGTCTGTTTCCAGCCTTTGTTCTCTCTGAGTTTGCTCTGTTTCATATTTGTGTTCATCCCAAATGTGTCAGCATGAGAACAGATGAGGATGGTGAGGCAGAGCAAGCAATTCTGCTGAGCCTTTGGGACTGGTGCTCGTGCCGTGTTTTGGAGCAGTTCCTCTGATGTCCTGTGCTCATTCCAGAGGCTGGCAGAGCTGAACCTAACCCAGAGCCAGCTCCTCCCATGCTGCCTGTCCATCCTCAGCCTGCACATGCCACTGGTGAGAAACTGGCCTCTGGCTGGACCATTTGGGGTCAGACTGAGCAAAGTTAAGGTTCTAGACCTTAACATCTAGACCAGACATCCTCTGCCTAATGTCTCCCTCGCTTGCAGTAGCAAGCTCAGTTCTAAGTTTGGTCCTGATTTTGGACTTAAGTTTGATCCTGAGTGGTGCCTTGATATCCTCTAGACCCTGAGCTGCCTGACAGAGAACACAGCTCCCGTGTAAGCCACTGGTTAATGGAGAAGTACAATTTGGCCCTGGAGGCAAACAGCCTGGCAGGTGTGCTGCCAACAGGGTTAGCACAAAAGGACCTGGAGAAACTAAAGAAAGGATCCCTTCCCCCTGCAAGCCTTACAGCAGCTGCTGGCTGCTCAGCTGCTGCCCAGGCAGCAGGCAGCAAGCCTGCAGGAGCTGGGGATAAGGAGGGGAGGCTCCGGGGATGGCTCACATGGCTCTGGAGCATGGAGTCCAGCATGCAGGGCTGCTATGGCTTGCGTGTGGAAGCAGGGCTGGGGAGCAGAGGTGTGAGGCTGCCGTGTGATTTATGAGCTCACCTGCTGGCCTGACAGTGCTGCTGACTGCCTGGCTGGGGCCAACCACAGGGAGCCTGGCCTTGGCACCCCCCCATGCTGGGGTCAGGGGGTACCCCAAAGAGCTGCTGTAGGAGCACAGAGCAAAGTAAAAATAGCCATTTCCCATCTATAACCTCAAAGTGTAATACTCCCTGTATTACAGGGCTGTGCACACACAGACCCAAAGCAGAGTCCCTGCACCGGAAAGCAGAGATCCCCATCTTCTTCCTGCTCTCACAAAGCTTCCCTGGTGACTGACTAAGCCTAATGGCATGAGCAATAATTGCTACTGCTTAATCAGGATGGTTTTAGGAAAAATTCTGTCTAAAATTCTAATGAGAGTCCATTTTGCATGTAGCAGGTAATTAAAGGATGCTTGAACAGAAAAAAGAGATACGAGCCTCTGAACTTGGCTTTCTGGAGAGACAGCATGAAACAAAGGCAAAGGTGTGTATTGTGCCAGCTGTTTCCACCAGAACCTGGAAGGATGAAAAATGAGCCCCTTCACAACCCATGCCACTGCACCTTCCTGAGATGGTGATCTCTGTGTGAGAGTGCTCACGTATGTGTGTGCAGCCACATCAGAGAACTACACCAGAGATCAGCAGGAGATCTCATGCCTCACTTGGCATGGAGCAGTAAAAGGCAGTGCAGTGACCAGAAAAACCTGCAGCCCACCATTTGCATCCTCCAAGGATCCCTGCATGAATCCTAGAGGGATGAAATAACTGTGAATTGAGGGATTATCTCACATACAGGACAAAAGGGAGGGAAAAAAGAAATAATTTTCTGTTTTATTATCCTTAATATCCCATTCATTGTTGTGCCTTCCTATGCCTCCTCATTTGTTTTTTGGTTTTTTTGGCTTTTTTTTCATTTTCTCCCCAGTGTAGAGTGTGGGATTGGTCAAGCAATGTTCTGACTTTGGGAGAGAAAGGCAAACAGGCTTTGGCACATGTCTCCAATCCTTTTGTGCACAACACAGCACCTCTGAAGAAAAAATAGAAAAAATGGCTTTCCTCACCAACAGTGGTAGCTACTGACAGAGGAAGGGGAAAACTTCAGGGAAAGCAGTGGCTTAAATGATACATACTAAAAAAATCGGATTCAGATAATACTCATCTTTGAAGCCCCCTCGTCCTCTCTGATACTGTCCTTCTAAGCCTTCCATATCTCTGGAGACAATATTTTAAACCCACAAAAATAGATATGGGAATGAGGAATGGCTGAAATAATTTCAATTCCTCTCAGCTCACATTCCTCAGAATCCCAGAGGCTTCCACTCCCCAGCATCAAATACCTCCAGAAGGCAGCTCATACCAGCTATCTTAGGTGCTTGTAGCTCAGGGAGATGGGCAAGATGACCAAGACCTCTGGAAGCAACTGCTTCTCTCTGCCAACATGATGGGGGAATGAGAATGACCAGTTTAGATTAGACACCAAGAGAGAGATTGATCTTGCCAAACTTTAAAAGCCTATATCATAGTGATAACAGTCTGGATTCTCTTTATAGCTGATGGAGAAAAAGCCATTTCTACATGTGACTCGCTGGATCTCTTTTAGACATATTTTTCAGGATGAGATGTGCTTACGCATCAGAAGTGCCTGTTTCTCTTCATTGCCTATAAAGGAGTCAGTGTGACTCGCTCAGCTGTTGACGTTTGCACTGTAGGAATCTAAATTTGGGCAGATGAATACCATTTCCAACTTTCAGTCTGCTGAAGTTAGGTAACATGAATTCTACTGTGGGCAAGTGCTAAATATTTGAATAGATGCTATTTTTTAATTCACCCTCTCCTTGCAAGACAACCACATCAGTAGGGTTATCTGTGGGAAGAGGAAACAGCGTGTGTCATTAAAACCAGAAGACATCCAAATTCTGTACTTTTTTTCTGGCACAGATTACCATGTGAGCTGCAGCAGATTCCTCAATCCCTCTGCTTTTTAAGCTTTACCACTATTCAATTTTCAAATGTTACCTTACAATTTAATTCCTGAATGTGCAGACAATACTTTTTAGCACTTCACTATTCTTGTTTTTTCTCATAACATTTTTATGTGAAATATAATTTTGTGTCCAGATTCATTACATTTTGAGTGTTTTGCCTTTCCCGCCCTCCTCTGGGAAGTGCTATGCATTTCTTTCATAAATCTGAACTCTCAAGCCTGAAGAATGGCACTAGTATTTAATATCAGAGCACCACTTCTTCACATTTGCTGGCTCTGAGAGGAGTATTTCATGTTTTCTCTCCCTTCTAATTTTCTTGCTTTTCTTGAGTCTTCAGTTCTTCAATGATGTGTAGGGCAGTATGTTCTGTTCCAGAAGAAGACTTGGGAACAAATGCCTGCCAGAGAAAAGGCTTTTATAATCTATTGTGTGGGGGCCATTGTGCTAGTTTGACACCTATTTCTGCTTGGCTCACAGCTTCATCTAGGAAAGGTTCTTTCGCTTTGGAAACTTGGGAGAGAACCATGGAGGGCAACTACTTCTTTCGTAGATACAAACACTCACTCCTTACGCTGCATGGCAAAAATGTGACAAAAATTGTTGATGCTAAACACTGATTGAAAAAGTGATGAATGAGACTTAAAATCCACCAGAAAAAAATGCTTGTCGCAACATTCGGATCACTCTAAGAGCCTATAAATTTCAAAGGGGGGCAAGCATCATTGCAGGCAGCAGCAGCAGGATGTTCACCACCTCTGAACAAAGGAGAAAGGAAGCACTAGCAGTTCCCCAGGGAGCTCACAACTCAAAGTGCAGCCCAAGGAGCAGCGGTGGCTGTCGCACAGCTGGGAAGGAACATGAAGGGAGAGCACTGAGTTGTCTTGCTGAGGTCACAGCTGAATGGCTGGAGAGCAACTGAAGAGCTCAGGACAGCCTTTGAATGAACAGGAGTATTTTTCTAAAGAATGCACATGAAAGCCGCAAACATGGAGCAAGTGTAGAACATGCACCCACAAGGACTAAATTTAAAAGATGTGCTTAGCAGGGAACACATGCATAGCATATGGATGCAGCTGATGGAAGAGTTGTTGGACTCCGTTCAAGATACCACTCACATAGCAGATGAACCATAAATTTAAGCTACACATGTCACATCCTCACCACTAAGGTTCCCTTTAGTCATGTGTGAATGCAGCTTAGCTGTTGGATCGTGGCTTGTGAGCTAACTTAGTCTCACTCTGAGTGCAGTAACAGTGGTGGGCAGGACACAGAATGCACAGGGATCCTCAGCTGCTCATCACCTTTGGTGAGTTAGTAGCCTGTGGGCTTTTTGCAGCCCTTACCTTGGCATTTGTTAGTCCTGGCACCCGCTGCCTATGGATGTCTCATGCTGTCCTTCAGCTCCTCAGCTGCTTGCTGACTGACAGGCCAGCTTCTTTAACATTTGCCTTGATACATTTTCTGGTATTAAGTTAAGCTCCTTGAGCTGATTAAAAACCTTCCAAGATTATATCATTGCCAAGTCTCCTATACACACCGCACAAAGACAATCATCAATAAAAAAAACCTGTTCTGGATTTCTCCAGTAAGGGTGCTAGTGTCTAAGTCTCTGTCCTCTGGCCAATTTTCTGTATTACTGAGCCAATTGATGTTTCTGATAGGTACGTAAGAGTGCCAGGTTATTATTCTTCAGCAATTACTTTCTGCTTTCAAAATCTTTTAATCCAAAATATAGTATACTGATGAAACTGGTAAAAAAGGTGAATATTTGCAGAACAAAAATCAGACCTTCCACTTCCATGCAGCACTGCAGTTGTAAGAGATTCCTTGCAGCTGCCTACAAGCAATTAAAGTTTTGGATTTGCACTATACTTTTGGAACCTAATTTTATAAGCAGCTGCCGACAGTCCATTAATTTGAATCCAAAATGCCCTCTGAGTTAGACTAGTGCTAAAGAAAGCATTAGTTTCCATTCCAAAATGGGCTTTATCACACATTCCTGCCTCCCCTTTTGCATATCTGTTTGACTCAAGGCAATAGCAGCATAGTATTTAAGTACCAGTTATATTTTGGTAATATGCGCAATATTTTTTTTTAACAGGGAGAGGAAAACTAAATGACCTAAAACCTTGTTAAAATAAGAAAGAAAAATGGACTTAAGAATTCATTGGAAGGATTTTTAGGGAAGTCTTGCATATCTCTTGATAGTGAGGCTTCTTAACATTATGACTAACAGTCAGATTTTGTGGCTATACAAAACCAGAACTAATTTTTTTTTTTTCTCTAACGGGTCTAAATGCAAGAAAAAAAATCAAACATGTTCCTCTTTCTTAAAAGTCAGGTTTCAGCAGAATACTGATATTTGTCACCAGTGAATCTATATTTTGGTAGCAGCCGGTGATACCACTCTGTGATGGCAGTTTCTTTCAGATTTGAGGCTGTATGGTGGAAACACAGATGCAGAGGCATCTGTGATATGATTTAAAGGATAACCTGCTGCTGATGATGCTGTATCTGGTGCAGGATTTGGAGGTTTCTTTGGTGGCAGGTTTTGTTGCTGATCTTACTGTTAATGACTCGTGGCAAAGAGGTAATGAAGAGAAACGGCATGAATGTGAAAGTAAGCTGGAATGGAAAACATAGGAAAAGAAACTATCACTGAGCCAACTAGCAACAGCAGTGATTTGTGTCTTTTAAAGATATTATGCAGAGGTAAATATTAGTACCTCTGTGAATATGAAGCTTTTTCCAAAATCCAAAATGCAACATGGGAGAAAGATGGATCTTTTAGGTAGAACAGTGGACTGATGGGCAGAATAGGCTGGAACCATTCTGCAAGACATGGCATAGTCAGTGGCATAATTTATTAATAGAAATGGTGAAGTTCAGAAATGGAAGGCCTTACATACAAAAGTGACCAAATCATGAAGAGCAGTGGGTTGTGGTCAGAGATAAATCTGAAAGATGACCTGAACAGGAGATGTTTTAAATTACTTTCAGGGAGCTAGAACTGCCAAAATGAAAGGCAACAAGAAAGTAAGTGTTGATGGCAAAAGAAATCGAGCTTCTGGAAAAGTATTATAAAAATGAAAAGGCCGAAATCTAGAGGTGATGTGGGAAGACTGAACCGAAGATAACACGTAGAACAAAAGGAAATGGCCTCAAGTTTCCCAGGGGAGTTTTAGACTGGATATTAAGAAATATTCTTCACAGAAAGGGTTGACAAGCACTGTAGCAGGCTGCCCAGTGAGGTGGTTGAGTCACTGTCCCCAGAGGTATTTAAAAGACATGTAGACGTTTTAGGGACACGGCTTAGTGGTGGACTTGGCAGTTCTGGGCTAATGGTTGGATTAAATGACCTAAAAAGTCTTTTCCAACCTATATGATTCTATGATTTGTGATACTGGAAAAATTTGGGAAGAAGGCAGAGATTCATGTAGAGGGAAAATCAACATCGGGTTAGCAACCCTGAGTTTAAGATTACAACTATGCAATTAATAAGTCAGAAAGAAAATTAAAGGTGTGGTTTTCATCAGATGTCTGGATTTGCAAAGCACTCCTGAAATTTCTCACCCCAAAGTAGCTAAAGGTGTGCAAGACTTGAGACAGTAGGAGATGGGCCAGAAAGTCAGGTCCTTGTTGGACCCATGCAAACCTACAAGTACAAGGGGACCACAACAAAGTGAAGGAAAGCTGAAAACCAGTAAAGAACTGTGTCACAAAACCCTCAAAGTGAACAGGACTTTAAGAACAAATGGCACTGAAATTTGAAAAGCAAAGGGGCAGAAGATGTAGTAATATGCTCAGGTGTTGTATTAGTCTACCTCTAGCTAGTCACAAAGCTTGTTCATGCATCATATGTACAGAAAATCTGTACCTCACTAAATTTTATTTTACTTTATTTTAAATTAAATTTGACCAAGATGTACCTATATAATATTCACGATGTTTCCATCTGCCTAGAACTTTAGACTTGCTTCTTAAAAAGAAGAAAACATCTTGTATTAAATTTTCCAAGCAGCCAAAATGCTGCTGCTCCTTTTTTTTTTACCCTGTAGTTTAAATTTAAATTTATGTTTCTAAATTTACATATTCAAAAACTTAATCTGAAACCTGTTTGGAATTTAGATGTCTCTTTTTATCACATTTCATTTAATGCAGCTACTTCTCAAATTGAGGCATCACCCCTGCAGCTACTGGACATTAAAGGACAGAAAAAAATTGCTTGAAAGAAAAACTGAAGCCACATTTCTATTCTGCATTTGAGCTGCTGACATTTTCTAGATAACACCAAGAGATGTCAGAATACTGGCTGTTAAAGCAGTCTATGTTTGGAGCCTATTAAGTTGAAGTCTGAAAGTGAAGGGAAATGTGAAGGCTTCTGGAGGGACTGACATATACCATTACTTGCTATATTTCAGTTTTATAGGGTAAAGGAGTTTTCCTCTACTTTTCTTTCCCAAGAGTTACACTTAAAATATGGCAGGTCAGTGAGAGCCTGTAATTTCACTCTAATTCCTCTGTATATTCAAAAAGTTACATAATACAGCCCTTGCCCTTCTGATGAAGAAAGCCTGGGAGGAACTCCCACCAGAAGCCTCTTACTCTCTTATTACTGTCAGAGGCCACCACTAACCTGTCTTCTCCTCTGACACCAGTAATTCTCCCTCTTTAATGCTCCCACATTATGTTGCTCAAGGTCCAGACTGTCTGTTCTTGTTGTTAAAGATGTAGTTCCACCAAATTTTTTAGAGTTACAGTGGTGTAAAGGCATCTGGAAGGAGAAGGGGGACTCTGAGTGTCTTGTTCAGGTCTCTTGTATGCCATGTAACGCAACTAGAATGATCTTGGTCTTGCCTCCCAAGCACTCTTTTGTCTTGTTATGCAGTGGTAAGCGTAGGGAGGAAGCTGGTTTCCTGTCAGCTGAATTCTCCCTGCAGCTCCTTGGCATGCACAGCAAGTCTGTCAGAGCACATCTCCAGAGACCCCATTCCTGTCCCTCAGTCCTTGCTCCAGCTCCTCTGTCCCATGCCCAGGAAGGGATGTCTCAGCACAGATCCTCCCCCCATCCATTGCGCATGGCAATGAGCCTGCAACATGCCAACAAAAAGCACAAAGGACTGAAGAGATCATGACTGCAAACAGCTATTTACTTCCAGAGCCAAGCTGCTTTTCTACAAAGCCGGTCTATCATGCTCTGCCACACTGACAGCCTTGGAAAGGTTGCAAAGGGCTGGGTAGGGTGCATATGGTCAGGGAGGGTGCATAGGGCTGGGCAGAGCTGTGCCTGGACTGACAGGCCCAGATGGATTCTGTCCAGCCCTGTCTGGGATGTCTCTCCCTCCCTGCTAATCTTCATCTCAGGTTAACTGACTGCTGCTGGCATTTAATCAGAGGCACCACTCCTGTAGGCCCTCTGCACTAATGAGACTCCTGAACTGTGTTGTGCTGGATAATGCAGATCTATCAGTTGCTTCCTTTGGTTGTTCCCAGAGCCTTTTGTGTCCGCCACTTTGTAGATTTTCCTAAATATTTTTTCTGACTTCAAAGATATGTAAAAGCATTTAAACACCCATCACATCTGAGCAAGAAATATTACAGAACAGCTTGTCTTCCTGCATAGCAGCTGGCCAGAGATTTTCTACTGAAGTTCCTGCCTCGGCATACACTACCCTTAGCACTGATATTCCCCACTTACCTGCACCTGCCTGCCCTTCCTCAACAGCACTGCTGTTTGTTGCCTGCCTCAGAGGCAGTAAGGGTGTGTGTCTGCCTGACTGAGGTTGCTACAGGGCCACGTAAACCCTTTGCCAAGCTATGGGCAACTTAAAGGAAGCAATTTGAGCAAGCAGAGGTGCACCAAGAAATGCACGCCTCAGTCTTGAAGGCTGAATCCAAGCAGAAAGAGCCCAAGAAGCTGAAATCCTTTGTATATGCCCATGTTAACAACATGTGAACTAATTTGAAGCTCCTTTCACCAAATTTAGTTTCCCACTGATGCTCTTCAGGAACTAATTCATAGTTTCCTCAGTTTGGGTGTTTGTGTTGTGACTTGTAGTGATGAAAGGTACAAGTGGTGGGGGTAGGTAGTGTCTTTACCAGCACCAACCAGTGCTCTCTTTACCAGCACCAACCCAGTCCCTGGGAAGATCTGAGTGTATTGTAAGTGGATGAAGCCTTACTGCAATAGCTGTAGGCCCCTGATTAGCTAGGCCAACACCAACTTAAAATTCAGCAAAATGTGCTACTTCAATGGGAAACCACAAGAGGCTGAATGCTTTTCACCTTAAGAAATATCATTTGGCTCTTCCCAAGAGCCAGCAATTATCAGCTTGTACGGGTGAACTAGGCAGGGAAATAAAAGTCCTCATTCTCATCTCAGACTGGAATAATGAAGAAGGTTGTCCACCAAGCTTGCTTCACCTAAGAGGTGCAAACGCAATGCAAACGAATTATGACAGCCATACAATTTTAGGGTTTTAACTTTTCTCTTAGTTTGAAGGAAAAAGACTGCTTGAAAATCTAGTGGAGATGCTAGAGGAAAGAAGAGAAAAACACGTAAACATTCCAACTAGTAATGCAGAAAGAAAAAGTATTGCTCAGAAAAATTAGATGATATAAACCCCTAAGTTACCTTCAAGCACGCATTCAAGGACATGTTTATGTTATTTTGCTCAGTTTCTTTTTCTTTCTTTCTTTCTGAAAAGAGAATTCAGAATTAGAAAAGAGAATTCTTTCTATTTATTTCTCTTCAGATTTATAAACATATATACTCGGAAACATTAATATTTTGTATATGTGGGAGCTGATTTTATTCAGCATTTTGAAAATCCTTAAGTCTGCTGTTTATTTCAATTATTTATCATTTTGCAAAGGGAATGCAGGCACACAGAACTCCGAAAAAGATCAGAGTCCAGCTCTACGCAAGATTACTTTTTCTTGCTGATCCTCAGGGACCTGATTGAATTTTTCTCTGTTTATTATTATATTTCTTCTTCATGTTCTATTTATTTATTTAGATTTATAAATGATACCACCATGCTATGGGCAACTGTCTTCTCTGAATCATTCCTCTCATGCCTGTGACATTTGTGCAAACCTCATGTCTGCCTGATGCGTTTCAGGTCTCGGTTGTAAACTACTTCAGGCCGCTGTATCGTTTAATTTTTTACTCACTTGGCCAAGCATCCTGAAACCAACTGCATAATATTCTATTTGACATTAAGCCTCACAAATACTTTACAGTCCCTGAATTCTCTGGGGCAATAGCTGTCTTTTGAAATTATGTGTAGTGGGGCCAGCATAATTGGGCCTCAGGTCTCAAAATGGGTCCCCAAGGCCCTGCCACAATGCAGCGTATACTTCTTACAGCCAAGGAGGTGGATCACCAGAATAAGTGCTGAATTCTCTGTCCCTTGGCAAGTTCGCTCTCCTGCTGAAACACATGCTACAGCTAAACATGAGTTCAATGCAGGGGTAAGTGATGACATTTAAGGGCTTAAGGAGGTCAAAAGAGATGATCCAATGGTTTCTCCCAGCCTTCAATCCATCAGTCTATGAATACTGATAAGAGCAAATTAAAAAGCATCTCTGTGAGCAGGTCTCCATGGCCACTGCTTCAGGAACGCTGCGGGAGTTTTGCTGGAAGACTCCTTCAGGACTGAGGCCTGGTGTAACTCTGCTTTCCATGAAGAGGTACAACCTCAGGGAGAATACATCTACCTGGGGCTGTGGAAAAAGGTGTCTCTAGAAAAATGTCACCTTAACTTAGCTGGAGGTATGACAACTCTACCACTGATTCCACAGTGGTGACACAAATAAATGAATCAAATTCCCCACGCACACTTTTTAGGAGCGAGCAACCAGGAATAGTGAACAGCATGGATCAATTTTGAATTGTTGACTGAGTAGCGGTTGACCCTCCTTTAAATTCTCACCGGTTTTGGAGTTGCTCATTTCTGCTGGCTCTGGATTAACATTGTAACTCAACATAATCTGCAGCTAAAAGAAAAAAAAATACCATCAGGAAACCATGTGCAGGTGTGGTTCAGGCAAGACAAGGAGTAGGAATCCTAGACTGCATAGCTATGAAAAGCATGCTAAGTAAGGCAGGGAATATACAATATCCCCAGACACCCACCAGTAGGTCTTTGAGGCAGAGCTGAACCTCACCTTGTTTGAGCCCAGAAGGAGATTCTCTGTGGAGAAGTGTGAGTCTGTATGTGCCTGGCTGTTAACTTTATGCCCTTGCTATATCTTTGCAGTCCACTGCCAAAAGCAGTGAATTACTTATGGGTGTGGAAAAAAGGAGCTGCCTTTTTCAATCACCCTACTTGCTTAAGCAGCAGGCATCAGCAGTAATTGGCAGCAAGAGCAAAAAATAAACTTTGAACAACCTCACCCTCCCACCAAATCCCTTCCTAAACATGCATTGTTTTGCAAGAAGATAATATTTCTAGTAACAAAAAAGCAAATAGAATTCAGTGCTCTGTAAACACGAATGCACACAGACCCACATGCACATGAGCCTTGGAATAAAATTCTTTAAAAAAGCACTTCTTCTGATGTTTCCCAGTGATGGAATGAGAAATCATTACTTTCGAGAAATTGTTTTATAATGTAAAAACACTGCAAGTTATAGTTATGACTTTCCAGCACAAATTATGTTCAGGCTCTGCTTGGGTCAAAGATGCAACAGGGAGGGCTAGAAATGTGAAACTGGTGTGTTTTTACTTTGACTCACCTCCTAGAATGACATGGCAACAATTCTTCTTCATTTAACATGTTTGCATTATTTTGGCACAGAAACATCCCTAGCTCTCTGGCATGATTTCATGAAAAATTGTTTGATCTTCACCTCCACATTTCTGCAAGGCCTGACTTTTTTCTCCTGCTGCTGCATGACACTTTGCTGACTTCTGCCCGTGATGGTGTTGCCATTGCTCTGGGAAGCCAATAAAGACAAGTCGGGGTGACCTTAAGCTGCCCCAGGGAGCTGTTCCCAGGGAACTGCAGGACTCTCACAATACAAGACAGCTGCTGTCATGGTTTAACCACAGCCAACAACTCAGTACCATGCAGCCTCTCACTCATTCCCCACCCCTTCAATGGGAAGGAGAGGAGAAGTCAGAAAAAAAAGGTAAAACTTGTGGGTTGAGATAGAGCAGTTTAATAATTGAAATTAAAAAGTAACAATTATTAATAATGATTAATAATAATAAACAAAATGCAAGATAATAAAAATAGAGGAATAAGCCCCAAGAAAACCAAGTGATGCACAATACAACTGCTCATCACCCACTGACAAATGCCCAGCCCATCCCTGAGCAGCAATCAGTAGAACCCAGCCAACTCCCTCCAGTCTATGTATTGAACATGACATTCCATTTTATGGAATATCCCGTTGGCCAGTTTGGGTCAGCTCTCCTGGCCATGCTCCCTTCCAGCTTCTTGTGCACCTGCTTGATGTCAGAGCATGGGAAACTGAGTAGACCTTTACTTAGGGTAAGAACTACTGAGCAACAACATCAGTGTGTTATCAACATGATTCTCCTACTAAATCTGAAACACAGCAGTGTACCAACTACTAGGAAAAAAATCAACTTTGTCCCAGCTGGAACCAGGGCAGCCCCAGACATCTCAGAAATGCTGGCAAGACTGAATTTTGTTGCAAAAGAGCATCAGTAGAGCCACAGAAGGGTACTGGAGAGTCACTCTTTTCACTCTGCTGTGGCAGGGATTTCAGGGGAGCAAAGGCGAGCAAAACAACAACTGCAAGGAAAACCTCAGATCTTTGCTACTGCTGTTAAAAGCCATGGCCCCACATGTCCTGATTCCTCCAGCAACAGCCACCAGGCTGGCTCTCCAGGGCACTCACACTGACAAAGGCACTGCAGGAGCCTGAACTCACTCTGGTTTTACCAGCAGTCTGTTGCCATAGGCAACTGCCTATTTTGCCTATACCTAGAGCTGGCCGTGAGCAGTATGCACAGCAGGATTGCTGTGATGAGATTAGCACACTTTATTATACTATCCCTGCTCTTATCACCAACCCCAGCTCTCACAAATTCAAGATAAGGAAATTTCCCTCATATACTTACCATGGTCTTGAACAGGACTTTAGAGAGAAGCAGTGAATGCCACGGTATTCACATTTACATGGGAAAATTTAGGGAATCATTGCTATTCTTGTTTTCAGGTCCTCTGAACCCTTCAATGTCCCAGTTCTGGTCTGGTTGCTTATCAGTTATCCCAGCTTGAGTAGCTTGAGGGTGTCCTCTGCACACTAAGATAATGTCAGTATGGGACCAAGGCATCATAATCCCTTCAAAAGTAGCCCACAATATTTTCCATTCTCAGCCACCCAGGAACAGCCTGCTTCTTAGGCTGGCTTTAACCTGTGCACCACTTTGCTTTCGACAGCTGGGGTAGAGTGCTGCATCAGGTAAGCATACCTGTTAACTTAAGGCAAGGTAAAACGTCTCTAAATCTCAATGAAAGCCGAAACAGGACATACTGTCTAGAGAGTTAGACAAGCAACCAAATCACTGCCGCTTAACACATCATCCACCAGCTGAGCAGCTCAGCTGCAGGCACAGCAGCATTGCATTACCATGGCCTGCCTTGGGATCACCACGTGGAAATGGAGCTGCCTCTAAAATAGAAATAGTGAACCTAAATCCTTTCTCACGTGTATTTTCCATTTAGGTTCCTCACTCCTCAGTGAAATACCTTGTTGATTCTGAGAAATACCGCACTGAATGTAGCACAGATTGTAAGAGATGTTGCTTTTTAACCAAAGAGGTGTGTAATTAATTTGAAAAATCTTGGATTTTAGATCCTTCAATTCTTGCATAGCTCTAAAAGTTTGGGCCTCAGATTGGGTTCTGCAGAGAGATGTTTATGTAATGTGAAATTCTGTTGCATTAAACAACAAATACAGACCTATGTTGACCTGACAATGACCTTTATAATAATAGAAAATCATCAAAATAAAGGACAATGCAAATGCAGATGATTTTGTTACAGTAGATTTGATCAAACAAAACAGACAATCTAATTAACCAGTGATTAGATTAAGTAGAAGTCTCTGCATTGAGTGATGGATAATTAACTGGAATTGTATTTACTTATTTTTTATTGTACTGCAGAACAAGGCACATCTTTGCCTTTCTTTCCTTTCACTGCAGTCTTAATTAAACAAAATTATTCTGAATGCCTTACACAGCATCTAGGCCTCTAAGTAAAGATGGTAAGCTGGAAAGGGAAAGCCAGGCCTATATGGAGATTTAGTTGTCGATCAATACTGTTTGGATAAATCTCATCCAAAGGAACAGTTACAACCCTGGCTTTTCAGAGCTGCTTGGCATTTACAGCTCCAGCTGAGTGGAATGTGAGCTGCAGGTGCTCAGCCCTTTGGAGAGCCATGCCCTTATTGTTCAAACGTACTTTGTGCTTGAGAACAAGCAAACAAACATTCAAGGCAGCTCCTAAATTCTGCACCTGAGTCAATTCAAGACTTATTTTTATCAAGGCAAATGCACAGAAGGTAATGGTGCACAGCTGATCAACATCCATAACAGAAATGGATCTTGTACTTTGAAATCCTTATCAGAAATGGTTGTGGTGACTTTTAAGTGTAGGCTATATAAGAGACAGTCTTCTAAGGTTATTTAATTCGATCCTTTTAAGAACTGTGATCTGGAAGGTTGGTTTGGCTACCCATCACTACTAGGAAAACCCTATACTACTGAAGAAGACCTTTTGATTACACAGTTTGTCAAATATTAGATGTAATTTTTAATTGTCAAGTATTTTATTAATTGTGTATCTGCCAGAGGCTCTGTGGTATCCTATAAAAATTGTCACAGCAGGCATTCATTAGGTTCACCACAAACATGGATTACATATTCCCACATTCTTTTGTTCTGAACACGTAACAGTTAATTTGATGAAATATCTGCTGCCAAAATTTCTCTCCTAGCTGTGGGACTACTGTCTGTCTGTCTGTCTAGACACTCTTACTGCTCTCATTGCCATGGCACCTCAGTGCATCCAGACCCGAGGATATCTGAGGAGGAGTTAATGAGCATTATCTCTTGCTAGGTCTCTTCAGAGGATGCTTCTGCCAAACTGCAGGGGACAGCAGACGAGAGCAGACGAAACCAGCGTGATTCCTCAGTGCGATGAGCTGCCTGATGGGAAAAGCCAGTAGGACAGTGTGGAAGCTCTGGCATCTCTTTAGCAGTGCCTTGCAGCCAGCCTCTGGCCAGGTGGCAGGGCATTTGCGTGTTGGCTTATATTATGCAGGCATTTTTCTCACTTGTGTGCAGAGACAAGCAAAGCTAGAACTACTGCAAGTTCTGTTCTAGCGAAGATGCCAAGGAACACCATGTGGAGGCGGGTGAATTCTGGATGAGCAAGTGGGTAAACAGAAAGTCTGAAGTGCCAGGGGTAGCCTAGGGGCATTCCCTTAGGGAACAAACAGCAACTGAGCTAGAAAGTAAGGCTTCACTACAGCAACCAGTTTCTGGAACTGATCTAGGGTATCAGCTAGACTTTTAATAAAAAGGCCTGCTTGACCAGGTGATGCATGTGCCTGCAGTTGCTGTATTTTAAGTCTATAATTTTGGTCCTGAAATGCCAGCCCATGAATTCACCCATTTAGTTGTAAAACCTGGGATAACTTTTATAGTGCAGACTTTATTTTCGCTGGCACTGAGTGCAAGACATCAACAGATAAAACCACACCTTGTTGATGCTCAGGGCTTGGGTCTTGATCCCCATGATGTTATTAAGAAAACTTCTACTGTCTTTCATGTGAGTAAGCTTTTAACTAATTCAACTTTTATTCAGTCCTTATTTACATCTAAACAACCACTCTGACCAAAAAGGTCTGTGACAGTGAGAGCCAAATGTGACTTCTGGTTTGTACTGTTTCAGCAGTGATTCTCACATTTCTCAGCCTCTCTCTTGTCACATGGAGTTACTGTACTTTTAACCTTTCGCACTAAAGTCTGTTCAGAGTAACAAGAAAATGGATGGGGCTATATCAGAAAGTCCTGATATTTCTGTCATGAAATATTTAACAAGTACTGATGCTGAAAGGGCTGGTTTTCAGGAGGATGTGTACCTCCTAAATAACATGGGCAAAATAATATAATTGCAGCATACTGCTTTCTGTGAACAGAAATCTCGGTTGAATTCCTCCCATCTTTCTCTTCACGAGGCCACAAAGGTCAAGAATTGCTAACAAGCAATAAGAGAGTGTTTTCTAGTGTCCGGCAGCCTAGATGTATCCTGATTCCATCTCACAATAAAGCCCAGGCACGTATCTTGTTCACCTCTCCTACTCCTTTCTCCTCGTCTTCCTTTCTGGAAGGCCAGATATGTAGATGTAGGAAAGGCAGCCTCACTGTCAGCAAGGAAGGAGTTGTAGGAGATGAAGGAAAACTTCTCCAGTTTTGTGGAAGCAAGGAACAGGGAGAATAAATAGATATGAAACGAGAAATGTCAGATACCAGGAAAAGAAGAAGTAGTGCCCATTTTTTTTCTTCTCGGTGGTGATATATGCACGCAGACAACAGCCCAGGAATTGCAGGGGAACACTAATGAATCTTTCTGAGTTGTGTCTATGGCGCTGATTACCACTGTTCCCTCGGAAGTCTCCAGTATTTATGATTTGGAGATGTTTTCAGCAGACAATGAAATATTAGTCGCTATTTAAAAAATGTACCACATAATTGCAGAAGGTGGCATGTTCGCATTCCAATTAGAGGTGCATGACTGTAATACCTGAAGGAGCCTCGTGCACCATTTGTAGGTAAATATGGCTCTTTGTAAAGGAATTTATGCATACAAGAATGCATAATAAACTTGTGAATGGTAAGGTTTTGATGTAAAATACTGAAGTAAAAGAATCACTATCCTGTGGAGAAATCTGAGTTTGAGATATTTTTCCTAAAAGGATGCAAAATATATTGCTGGCAAATCATGTTCTCCTTTATTGCTTGTATATCAATATGGCAAGCAGAACTTTCTACCTCAGAAAAGTTTGTCCTTAGCTTTTCATATTAAATTCACAAGAACATTCAGATATGTCAACACTTTATCTTCAACCAAAGCCTGTCTTCATACATTAACCATGCTTGCAGCCATTCCCCAGCACTGAAGTCAGCTAGCATGAGCAGCTCTTATTGCCTTAAAACAACATGGCTGTTGCAAATTGTATACTGGGAATGGGACTGTTCCCAGTAAATAGCTAAAGCAGCTCAAAGCAAATGCTAAGGTGTGTCCTAACTGTCAGGTTATGTAGGGGAAGTGTAGGGGCCTGTATTCAACACATATAGAGTCTTTTGATGTGTAGAGCAGATGGGCAGATTCTAATATCTGCATGTTGAAGGTGGTTGCTGAAAGGGGCAATAAAGTGACTAAATCCATGCTTTTGTAGATTCAGCCCATAAGAATTTATGTAAAGCTCACATATAATTTCCATCGTAGAATTAATACCATCTAATCAGCTTGAGCCTATACTGTAGCAATATGTCAAGTACCTGCTGTCCATGAAACAGCAAATTAACTTTAAATCAACTGAAAATCCCACTGATTTGTGAATGGAACTACATATGGACCCTCAGCAAAAAATGCAACCAATTCTGCAGCTTCACTTTGTTTCTGCATTTGGTGAGACATTGACAGGACTACAAGGGCCAAATTCAGGGCTTTGATTAAGCAAATATGGATCTGCTCTCTTGACAGAATTGCACTTGCTTGCCAGAGGTCTGATTCTGACCCAAGATCTTTGTACACCATGTTTATGTTGCTTTTTTTTGCTTAATTGTACAGTGCTGAAAGACCTTTGAACAAACTTGTTTTATAGAAGCAAATAGAAATATATGTGGGGTATGACTGCAGGCTTACAAGCAACAGAAATACCTGAAAAACTCTCTGTTCTTCTATTGATCCAAAGGAGTGCTTGAAACATTACTATGGCAACAATTCTTACCCAGTGGAAGGAGCATGCCATTATCTGTGCATAGGAACAAAACAAGAGGACGCATTTTTCAGAACTAGTGTCCACCTCCCCTTGACCACCACAGATGTGCTGACCTTCTGGCACGAGCTCCTGCTGCAGGAGCTTTCAATGAAAAATGGCTTATAGAATTATTTATTGGTCCATGCACAGAGAATAAAGAAATTCTATTGACCAACAGAGTCCTGACACAGAAAACCGCACTGCATGGAACTACTGTTTTCTAAAAGTATCAAACATCTTTCTTACCTCTTTTACAACCTCGGTTACTGGTGTGAATAAAAGAGGCAGGGCTGCTCTGGCTCACTCTAAGTGTTGTCTATGTCATTTGGCTGCACTCAACCTTTCACAACTATAGCTATTAACTCAGAAAACTATTGAGCATCTAATATCACCGTATTCTTACTGACAATGAGTTCAGGCTCAAGTACAAATCTGCTGGCATTGAGTTCAGGCTAAAGTACAAATCTGCTGGTGTTGTGGTAATGGTGTTATTTGGTCTATTAATTAGCATCTAGACAAATAAATTCAGCAAGAAACTATTTTGCATCATGTGGCTAAATTGAAAGTCCACATCCCATATGGCCTGAAGGCAGAGTTGACAGTTAATCATATTCCAGATGTTTGTAACGCTGAAGAAGCTCTGTCTGCTGCTCCTAGCTGCATCTCTCATCCCCAGCTTCACATATGGGTAATTTTAAGAAGTACTGTGGCTCTGCCCACCTCTCCTAGCTCTGGGGAGGAGAGTGATACTGGCTACAAGTCCAGGCAGACTGTTCTTCCTGTAAATGGCTGAGAAAAACGATTGTGTGGGAGATGGTGCCAAACGAGGAGAGAAAAGGAGCAGCCTGGAAGAAAGCTTCAAAATCTGCACTCCCACTGCAGAAACACTTTATGGCTGTCCTGAGGCTGGGGAGAGGAACAAGCAGCTGCAAGCTCTTTCCAAGTTGTTTGTTTGCCAGTCTTTTCTCTGGGCAGCCTGTGGAACAGCCAGCTGCGAGAGCACATGAGGAGGTGGAACAGCTCTGCCCACTTGGGAGCTCACTACTGCTCCACAGGGCCACTTAACAGCACAAGCCAAGTGGGTGTTGCCCATTGCCACTGGTATTTTTGTTCCCTTTTTTATGAAAGCAGAAAGGTAAGAAGTGTCAGAAAAAACGGAGACAGAACCTGGGCAGAGCACAGTCTGTACAAAGAGACCAAGACTAACACCAAGTATGTGAAACAAGACAGGAACAGGAAAGACATTGCTACTAACTAGTAATATTGGAAAAAATGTACAAAAAACCATCCACAAGCCATTTACTAGGTCCCAGCCCAAAAAGCTGAGTTCTTACTTATTGTGTATAAATGGCAAACCCCTATTTCTTCTAAAGATGTGTTTAACCCTGCTGTTCCTGGAAATTATTCATCTTTACTTCATGATAACTGTCTCCTGCATCCCATCACAAACATCAGCAGTATATATGTGTATCTGTGTGTAGATATAATTTTATTTATCACATACATACACGTAGACAGGAAAGCATGTAGAAAGTGTCTTGATGAAAGTAAAACCATAACACGCATTTGGATTTAATATATTTGATCAGCCTTTTTCCATTCTCTAGACACAGCGGTTTTATTCAATATTAACTTTTTTTCCTATTTCTGGGTGACTTTGGATCCTGAAGGTATAGAAATAGGAGCTATTATTAAGGATATAAT
This sequence comes from Pachycephala philippinensis, assembly GCA_013397055.1. NCBI lineage: Eukaryota > Metazoa > Chordata > Aves > Passeriformes > Pachycephala > Pachycephala philippinensis. The sequence continues at coordinate 505,528 of VWZT01016781.1, forward strand.
TATTATTTTGACAACATCAACTTTGACAGCTTCATGAATGAACTTTATTGAATAAATGATGATTCATTACCCATCAAATAGTATTTTCCCACTTATCCAGCTTTCTCTGCCTTCAATATCTGAGAGCCTTCCAAGTATTTTATAAAAGTAACAATCTTTTTTCTCGCCTTTAGGGAAGTAGCTTGATCAGGTCAAGGAATTTTCTTCCATGTTTTCTGTTGCATAAGTGAAAGTAGGTGTCCTGGCAAGAAATTTTTCAGGAAAGGCTAAATCAAACAGGTAAAATATATGAGTTGACTCAAAGTCAGGGAAAGCTCTGTTCATTTTCAAGTCCCGTGGAAGCAAATTTCAGAACCCAGGCCCAGCTCTGCACTCACAAGCAATCCCATGTTGGCTGTTGGCTGTGTTTCTGTATCCTGGGGAAATGCAGTTGCTGACAGAAGACATAATCACTTAGGAGGAAGTTCTAGCCTAGATAGCCCAGGACATCTGCAAAGGCTTTCTGAACACCAAAGTGGAGCCTATCAACATGGATTCTGTGTAACATGTGGGAATATCACTTACAAAAACTGGTTTTGTGTAGCAGGGAAGTTTATTGAAAGCAGGTTCTTATATTCTCTCCTGCTGACCCTGCATCCTGTTGTCTGATGTGCCCATCATATGCAAGAGCCAGTTTCCTGAGCGTGGGTGCACTTTTAGGTCTGCACAGGGTTCTGGTAGATGGGGGGTTGAAAGGCACTGCGGAAATCCTAGAGTAGTATTTTAAGAAACTGGAGTCAGCCACACAAGCTTGAATCTAAATCTGCAACTTTTCTGGACTTTGGAGAAGAACTGAGATTCCTCAGCTGTAACCAAAATGTTGTTATCCTGCACCATCTATAGCAGGGAGTGAGATCCTTTTGGTGCCACTCAGTTTGCCACCCATTTTATTCACTGGCACTTGGGCTCCAGCAAAGGGACAGCAGACAGCTCTCACTGACGGCCAGGGCCAACCTACCACCTCGTGGTCCCCGGACCTGGCAGCCCACATGGGCATGGAGGCAGGGAGGCACAGACCCGCCTGCACATCTGCCCTCATGGATACTCCCGCAGATCCGGTGATCTCCCCTCCCACCGAGGGGAGCTTCCCTCCCCGGAGTCGCGGGTGGCACAGCTGGGAAGCAGGGAGAGCAGGTGTTCTGTCCTGCCGAGCAGCAATTTGCAGGATGCCCGGCGCCGTGCTGTCCTGAGCCAGGCTGAATCACCGCCAGGATGCAGCAATCTCTCCCTGGTGTCATCTGCTGCCAGTGGGAAGGTGTCGGAGTGTATTATTAAGCCATCACAGGGCACTCCTGAAGGGAGAGGCTGGAGAGGGGGAGACAGGGAAAGCTCTGCTCTTCAGTCTTATAGCCAAAATAGGGGGCTACTTAGAGTCAGATCCCTGCAAACCCTCTCTGTCTGCCATCACGCAACAAATTACACAGGTTCAGAGATTATGTGCTCTCAAGTGCAAAGCCCATGGAAAGATTTCCATCCTGGGAAACCCACATCCCCTTCATTGTCACTTGTCTTACTGCTTTTGGGCTGGAGTCGTGCTGCTCCCTCTCCCCTCTGTACTTTGACCTTCAGGACTCCCTAAGTCCTAAAGCCACAATGCTTGGTAAAAAAATATGCCCAGCTCAGGAGTGAGAGAGTGAGTGACTGAGTGACTAAGTTCCCATCAGGTTCACAACCGTGACTTTGAGTGCTCTCAGTGAACATTTTTAGAAGGATTTCTGTGGGCTTTTAAAGTGTTTATCAAAATATTCTGCACGTATGCTGTGATGTGGCTTGTAATTAAAACGGGGTATAATGGCAAAGATTTCTGTTCTACACAGGTTTTACAAGGCTTCCAAATGTCGAGAGGAATACAGGCTGCCTTTGCTGTGCTGGTACTAATTGCAGCCCCCTGACAGGAATGTAAATGCAGTTTCTTAGCACATTCTTATCACAGCATGTGTGGGATTTACATATATAACTCCTATTAATGCTAATGGAAGCTTATATACATAATTCTTTTTGCATAGGGCTAACACTATATTTTTATCTGAACCTGATGCAACTGGAACCAGACATCTTACATAAGTAGAAAGATCTGTAGCTTCTTACTGGAAGCTTTCTTAACATTTTGGTTCAATTAAAATGGATGGAGGAAATGCAAGTAAAGAAAGCAATACAAGACTTTGTATTGTGATATTGGCATTGAAGGTTCATATAATTAATATAAAAAGTATTATATTATCTTCGATGATCCTATTTCCCTCTACGTTTCTTTTAGTGGCTTTTAAAATAAATTTCATTACATCAAAAATCGGGATTTGGGTTTTCTGATTAACTTGTTAATTTAGAATCAATCTGCTTTTAATGTTTAGATGTGTTTAAAGGTTTATTTGGAGAAATACTACTTAGTAAATGTAGTATCTTTTTTATTTAGAGCTACAATCAGTTCGTCATTATGAGTTTCTGAAAAAAGGAGCCACGCTGCACCTTGTGGTGCTCCTGCAGCCAGGAGCATCCTGAAAGGACATCGTGGTTGGTATCTACGACTATTGTGGGAAGTTTGCTTTTGCTGGTTAGCAAAATACCTCAGCTTCCTATTAGTAATATCTGATGTTTTATGTCTCTTGTGGTTTCTAAAGCTTTTTTTTTTTTTTGTTTTTTTAAAATTTGTTTCCAGATGGGAAATTACATCTTCTCCTTTCGATATAGTGACACCCTGCTGTGGCTACACTCAGCTTGTCACCTCCAAACTGAATTACAGTAATGCCTACTTTCAGGGTAGACATTTGGGACACACTGTGAGCTGATATGAATTCTCAAAAGTCTATTGTACTGAGAATCCACATCGTCTGAGGCTGTCCTAGTCCTCTCTCCCATTTGTTTTTGTATGTTTGTTTGTTCTGCACAAGGAAACAAGAGCACCCCCCATTGTACCAAGCTGAAAACAGATGTTTTTAAACAGGACTGTATTTAGACTGTAGACAGGATCGTTGAGTTCTCCTCCAGCTGTCTGCTGTGCTGTGGTAGTTGTCACCAGACAAGACAGTTGAAAGTCTGCCCCATCAATTTAAAAGAGGCTAAGGGAAACGTGATAGGATGTCCATGGTGAGGACCATTTTCTGAAGAAGCTGTTATTTTTTGAAGTTAATTAAAGATAGAGTTTGAGAATATACTATCTGTTTTAAAGGTTGCCTCTGTTTTCATAGGATTTTAATCTTACAATATTTTTCCTTATGTTTTGGCTAAGGCTGGATAATTTATCATTCAGCTGGAGAGTTATTGTTTAAGGATTGTTGTGCATACACCAGAAGACTGCTCTGATGAGCGCAGCTTATATGCTGAAGTAAATGTCAAAACCATAGAGACAGAGATAACAGAAGATTAAGATTTTGATCGCTCATTTATAATGTTGATAAAAAGAGTCCAGTATCAGTGTACCACTGTGGAGAATGCACCATGCTGCTGTAGAGTAAATCCTTTACAATGGAAAAATAAAGGCTTTTTATTTGTGTATCACTGACTGAAAGAGAAATGGATCCGTTCCTTTTAACCCGAGAAATTTAAACTTTCGAATAGTATGTGAAAACTGTAAATGTTACTCAGAGATTTAGTAGCAAGAAGTGATATATAAACTTGCATTGCTGCACAGAAATAATGTTCTGTAAACATAAATCTTGAATATAAGAAACTGAGAGACAGTGAAAGCAAACTTTACAGTGGTACGTATTTGTTATCAGAAAAAAATATTCTGAGTAGGCGGGACTGGCAGTGTAGACTTGTAAAAACAGTCATAGTGAAATTCTCTTCACATTTGGAAGGATTGAAAAGACCTACTGCTCATTTAATTAATGATTTCCAAAGGAGCTTCACTAAGGTAGTTTTTCTATGGAACAGTTACTGTATCTCAGTATGGTTATAAGCAAACATTCAAACTGCATGCTATTAGGAATAAATACATAATCCAGGTTTGAATCCTATATGGAGATGAGAGCCTTTTGCTTTTGTGCATTTTGGAACCTCAAAATACCATTAAAAATGGAAGGAACCCAATCACAGTGATTAAAACCCAAGTACCTAATTAAAATACTGTGCCTAGTAGACTCATCTTTGTGCTGGCTGTGTAAACCTGACCTTGAAGAGTGATGGAGGAAAAACCAAGTGGGAAGGCATATGTTAGCCAGAAAGAACAAGGAAACTAGCTAATTAAATATTGTTTAATGAAAACTTTTCTTAAGTCTTTTCAGGGAAGACCTATAATTTGCACAGAACCTAGATGCTGCTCTTTCCAGAGCATTCGGGAGGCTAATTTAACATCATAGACTCGTTTATAAGAAAAAATACATTTTTTCTTCTGAAGAATCATCTCAAGGTTTGTTTAAACGTGAATGCTCTTCACACTAGATGTTACAATAAATTTTGTAAATGTCTTGTTTTTCTGGTCTAGTTAGTGAAAGCAAAAAGGTTGGCAAGTTTCATGTTTTTACTAAAAGTGGGAAAGATTTCAAGGAGTGAGTTTACTGTTAATTGGGCATTTCAACCCCTGTCATTGTACTACATATGTAACTTCAGACTTTGTGTTCAGGTCTGAATGCCACTATGTTCACAGAAGTAGGATTTGGAGAATGCAGTTACATGTAGTAAGTAACAAAGCAGATGAATAAAATATATTGTCATTTGGTTTTGGGAAAAAGAAAAGGAAGTGCTAACCAAAGCAATTTAGCAGTTGTAATTTGCTTGCCCTCATTCACCTCTCATTGATTTCAATTGCCAATAACTATAATTAACAAAAACAATCAGGCTGATTGTCATTAGGATTTTAGGTCAGAACTGTTGTTTTATTAATTTCACAGCCTGCAAGATCCTATTTTAAACCAGTTCCCTACATTTATTGGCACATGAGCCGCCTTCCCCAAAGTAACAATTTTCGCTATTTGTGAACATCTGTGAGATGTTCAGAAGATGAAAGATCTTCTGATGCTTCTCACAGATGTCTTCCCACATACAATATTGCCAAAAAATTTCTTTCCTTCAGTAGCCTGTTCTGTATTCCACATTTAAACAATTTATAAATTGTGCAATGGAGAGGAGAGGTATCATTCTGGAGGAGAAAGGGAGAGAGGAAAAATGAAATGAGCCCTAAGGAGACAATTCTGCATTTGGCGTGATGATAGAAACTGCTGTGAGGTGGTAATTATATTACTTAGGAAGCAGTCTTGAATCAGAAATGCTATTATTTTTTTTCTAAACAAATTCAGCTTCTCATAAGACTATAGAAAAAAGAAAGAAAGGCAAGTTTTTGTCCCCATCTATCTGATGTTTTCTAGTGTATGCCTTTATATTTTATTCAGTCACTTTTTCACATTTCCATTGATAGAACTTCCTTGATTCCATCCTATTTCACATCTTAGGACATTATGTATTTGAGAGATTGCTTTGGGACAATTTAAAGGAGAACACTGTGAAATGAGTTGCCGCCCTTTATAGGTTCAACCAATCCCTTTCCACCAATAAGGAATGATTATGACTAGATGTAAATGAAAAAGCAACAGTTTGCCAACAATCAGAACAGCAATAGTCAAGAAATAACAGCAAATAACCACCAGATGCAAAACCTGCTAAATCTCGTGGACTCCCCAGAACAAAAAGAGACCTGACATACTGGGGACACCTCCTCCCATCCAATATGGTGCTACGCAGCTGAGCACATGGTTCAAAGGACAAAGAGAAAATGATGCCAGGGATATATTTTTCTTCTTCATATTTTAATATTTTGCATTCTTCACTTCATAATTTCAGTTCTGCTTATGTGTTCCATGTACTGATGCAGTATATGTATTCCTGTACTCTTAATAACTTCACTTCTCCAATGCGTGCATCTTTTGGATAATAACAGTCTGCTCCTTATGTCCAGTCCCTCTAGCACATGTCTCAAATGTGCTGTGTTTGAAGGGAATTTCCTTACGTTTCATCTCAGTTTTATCTTTGGTCCCTCGGAGTCAGTGATTTGGTGGGTTGACCTGGGCTGATGCCGGGTGCCCACCAAGCTGCTGCTTCACTCCCCTCCTTAGAAGGACGGGGGGGAAAATCAGATTAAAAAGTCATGGATCAAGATGAAGGCAGTTTAATAAAGAAAAGCAAAGGCTGTGCACAGAAGCAAAGGAAACAAACAAACAGAATAATTGTCTACTTCCCATCAGCAGGTGATGCCCAGACTCTTCCCAGGAAACAGGGCCTTGGGATGCATAGCAGTTGCTTTGCAAGAAAAATGCCTTAATAAATGCATTTTTTCCTCCCACCATTTTCTCCTAGATTTTATTGCTGAGCAAGACACCATATGGTATACGGAATATCCCTTTGGTCAGCTTGGGTCAGCTGTCTTGACTGTCCTCCACTGCCCTCTTGCCCACCCTCAGCTTACTGGCTGTTGGAGGAGAGGGTGGTGAATACACAGCCCTGATGCTCAGCGGTAGTCAAAACATCCATGTGTTAGCAACAACATTCCAGCCACAAATACAGAGCACAGCACTATGAGAGCTGCTATGGGAAAAGTAAATTCCATGCCAGCCAGACTCAATAAAATTATATTTATATATT
>VWZT01016781.1:512183-564877 GCA_013397055.1 Pachycephala philippinensis
AAAAAAAAGAAAAAGTCATCATCTCAGATCACATTTTTAGCCTTCATTCTTGTGTAGGCTGTTCAAAGAGTGGCATGCTTACCCTGGATTTTCAGAGAGCAGACTTTGGCCTCTTCAGGGATCTGCTTGGTAGAGCTTTGTCAGATAAAGCGCTGGAAGAAAGAAGGGCCCAAGAAAGTTGCTTGATTTTTAAGAATCCCTCCTCCAAGCTCAAGTGAGATGCAAACCAACAAAGAGGAAGTCAGGCAAAAATGCCAGGAGACCTGCAGGGATGAACAAGGAGCTCCTGGACAAACTCAAACACAAACCAGGAAGCCTACAGAGGGTGGGTGGAAGCAAAGACAGGTAGCCTGGGAGGAATACAGAGAAATTGTCCAGGTTATGAAAGTTAAAACTCTGATAGAATTAAATCCGGCCAGAGATATCAAGAGCAACAAGAAAAGCTTCTATAGGTTCTTTGGTGATAAAAGGAAGACAGAAAAAATGTGTGTCCTCTCCAGAAGGAAAAAGGAGACCTGGTTATCTGGGACATGGAAGAGACTGGGGTCTCAAGGTCAACAACTCTTGTTGCCTTGCAGCTCCAGCCATACCATCCATGTCACAGAAGGCCAAGTCAGGGACTCTGGGAGTAGGTCAGACTATCTGAGGCACCTGAAGGTGCATAAGTCCATGGGACCTGATGAGATTCATCTGTGTGTTCTGAGTGTGGAGGAACTGGCCAAACCACTGTCCGTCATGTTTGAGAAGTTGTGAGTCCAGTAAAGTTCCCATTGTTCGGAAAAGTGGAAAAATAATCCCCATTTTTAAACAGGGAGACCTGGGGATCTACAGGCCTGTCAGTCTCACCTCTGCCCAGCAAGATCATGGAGCAGATCCTCCTGGAAACCATGCTGAGGCACATGGAAAATAAGGAGATGATTAGTGGCCTTCACTAAAGGAAAATTGTACCTGACAAAATTTGTGGCTATATGTGATGGGGTTACAACAGTGTTAGGTAAGGAAATAGTAACTGATGTCATCCACTTGGACTTGTGACACTGTCCCACATGACATCCCTGCCTCTAAATTGGATTTGACTGACGGATCACTCAGTGGATAAGGAATTTGCTGGATAGTCATTCTCAAAGATTTGCAGTCAACAGCTCAATGTCCAAGTGAACACCAGAGATGAGTGGTGTTCCTCAGGGGTCGGTGTTGGGACGGGAGCTGTTTAACATCTTTGTCAGTGACACGGACAGTGGGACTGAGGGCACCCTCCAAGCTACAAGGAGGGAGGGGATGTTATCCAGAGGGACCTGGACAGGCTTGAGATGTGGGTCTGTGCAAACATCATGAAGCTCAGCAAGGCCAAGTGCAAGGTCCTACCCCTGAGTCAGGGCAATCCCAAACACAAACACAGACTGGGTGGAAACTGGATAGAGAGCAGCCCTGAGGAGAAGGATTTGGGAGTGTTGGTGAAAGCCAGCCATGTCCTGGGCTGAGTCAAAGGGATTGTGACCAGCAGCTCGAGGGAGGTGATTCTGCCCCTCTACTCTGGTCTTCTGAGACCCCACCCAGAGTACTGCATCCAGCTCTGAGGCCCTAGCATCAGAAGGATGTGGACCTGCTGGAGCAATTCCAGAGGAGGACCATAAAGATGATCAGAGGGCTGGAGCATCTCTCCTATGAAAGGCTGAGAGAGCTGGGTTTGTTCAGCCTGGAGAAGAGAAGGCTTCTGGGGAGACCTAATAGCACTTTCCAGTACTTAAGGGGGACCTACAAGAAAGCTGGAGAGGAACTTTTTACAAGGGCATGTAGTCATAGAACAAAGGGGCAGATTTATATTAGGTATTAGGAAGAAATTCTTGACTATGAGAGTGGTGAGGCACTGGAACAGGTTGCCCAGAGAAGTGGATACTCCATTCCTGGAAGTGTTCAAAGTCAAGCTGGATCAGGCATTGAGCAACATGGTCTAGTGGGAGGTGTACCTGCCCGTGGCAGAGGGGTTGGAACGAGAAGATCTTTAAAGTCACTTCCAACCCAAACCATTCTATGACTCTATGTTTTTCTTTTGAAAGGCTGAAAGGTAGCTTCTTGATTCTTCCAGTAATACCGTGAACTATTTTTCTCCTTCACAGTTCTTCTTATTCCCTAGATTCACCTTTCTAGCCCTTTGTATTTCTTGATTTCTGAACGGACTCAATTTTCTCAATTTTTTTGCAGTAATGCTGAGGCTCAAATCCATTGCTTCTTTAGTCATAGTCCAGGTTTACAGAGGCATTAAAGCATAATTAAAGCATATGTTAATGGTGTCTTGTCATACTTTCTTCAGTTTTGCCTTAGGGTCTTTGTGATTTAATTGTTTTGTCCCCTCTTACCTTTAGATTTCTCTCAGAACTGCTGTTTTGGTATTGCAAAATATTCAGTTCTTTGTGGGTCATGCCTCTTCACCACCCCTCTTGCAGTCTGTTAATTTATACATCTTTAGGGTGAATTTCATTCAGGTAATTTATTTTACTGCAGTGTGACCACTTTTCTTTTAGGTTAGCTTGTATGACTTGTTGAATTAGTACTTCATTTGTTAGAGCATGTCAGTAGTTAATTTCCTCAGCGTTGGCAGCAGCTAAGAAGAGGTGGGGGAATGAAACATAGGGATGAGAGAAAAAGCTGTCCAAAAGGAAGAGGCAGAGAAGGACCAAAAGAACTTGCAGATCTAATTAAAAGAGGTTTTTTCATCAACACTTTGAGTATGATATACTCCTCAAATTTTAATATTCCCATGGATGAGACATGGTGAAATTTTTTCCTGGTGAGTGTGACTACATTTAGCCCAGCACCCAGATTTTATCAAGCCAGCCTTTTGTCTTTTCATAGATTTCCTGTCTTTTTCTTAGCTAGAACAACCTACATGGCACTGAAGAAAAAGGAATGCCTTTAATAAAGGTGTCGGTTCACTGCTATCTACACCTCAGTCTCTGCATCTGTGAGACATTCTCTGGAATAGAAAATGATCCTCATTCTGTGCCATTTTCAGTAAGTGGTAGTGTCCCCCTCTGTCACTTGAAGTTCTGTTTCACATGATTTCCATGGCATCTCGGAAACATTCTGAAATCCATTTATTTATATGATACACATTTAAAGAAGGAAGATGCATCATAAATGCAATATTCAAACCAACTTCCTATTTATTATTGCACTACAAAGGGGGTTTAACTCTCCTCTTTCCATGTCTATTAGTAAGCAAAATGTTTCTGGAAAAATGACAAAACCTTCAGTGTTTACTGGGCCTAAGCATATTATTCCTGCCTCCCCCACAAGCTATGTCATTCCAATGAACTGTGTACACACTGTTTGGCAAAAACAATTATAGCACTTGTTTTGAATATATGTGTAATTGTTAAAATGAGGATGTTCCCATTGAAATCCTGATAGTGAGAGTGAACACTTCTTTGCTTACTTCAATGTTTTGTAGGAATTTTCTTTAACTTCATGCATATGTCATAGGTTACCTCCTGTTGTCTTCAGTAAGACCCTCCATGTAATCCAGGTGGTCAACATTTGATTTCACCTGTTTGTCATGAGAAACCTTATATTACCAACCACCAGCCTCTGTGCTCTGAGAGACTCCATTTTGGAGGCTGTTGGTGGTATTCCTGTGTCATGCATTCTTGGTCACTGTTAGGTAACTTCAGACCCTCCAGTTCCAGTGCCAGTGCCTTCAGGATTTTAGTGCCTTCGGTTTCTGCTGACCTTGGTGGGAGTTGAAGACACTCCGACAGTCACAAGACTGGAGGCAGACTGAGTTGGCAGTGCATACAGTATTCTCTGTGCCATCTGATTTGAGCATTTAAAGGCCAGGAGCCTGAATGCTTTGATATTTAAAGTGAATGAACTGTTTTGCAGAACATATATTAGTTTCTTTTAAGTGTTTATGCTGTAAGAAAAGTTTTGAATTAATTTTCAGTTCCTTTTCTGATGCATGATGATTCAAAGAATCTGTCTCTGTAGCGTGCAGAGTCTGACAGAAGTGGATGTTGTATTGAAATCTTAGACACCAGCATAGGATAGCTTTAGCAGGCAGTCTGAGAAGGTCTGTTTTGCCTGGTGTTTGGTAGAAATATCATATTAACATCCAGGATAAAGAAACAGAAAGCAAAAACAGAATATGAAGGAAATGAAGAAAGATTTTTCTTTTCCCCTCAAGCGGATTGGCCTTTGAGAAGTTCTGTTAACTTAGTGGATGCCCTGGGACTGAAGGAAAAATTATTGTCCCTGTGGAGGAATGCCGCGGGCCGGGTGACTGTGGATGTAAGTGAAACACTGTGATACAGTAATCGAGAGTATATATGTTGATTTAAAGGAAACATTCTCTGTTAGGGTGGTGGAAGTAAAATGAAGCGATAGCATTCCACCCTTTAATTACCTTGTTAAGCAATCCAGTAATGTTTTAGATCTCCTTTCAGTACTGATACACGCTTGATTTCAAGTCCCTGTAAAATACTAGTTTTCTGCTACATACTTCATTCTAGGCATCAAATCAAGCAAAATGTATTTTAAGTAATTTTAAGGGAAAGGATAATTTCCAAGTAACATTCTGTGGTTCAAAGGATTATGGACTTTATGGTCTATACAGACATGTTTCATATAGTTGATGATATACCTAATAAAGTTTCTTGTATAGGGGAAATACCATTTTCTGAGGGCCTTGCCTGGGTGAAGGTGTCTTGTACTTATATACCTCCTGCATATTGATTTAAATATGTTTGGAAGATGTTAATTCCAAACAAGGTCAGTAATTGAATTACACTTAATGCAGAAAAATTTGATACTGCATGTATTTACCACACTCTCCTTATGAATTGTGCAGACTTCTGGGCAGATTATGTCCTTTGCTGTCATAATGCAATTAAGCCCTGATTTCTCACTGGTGAATTGGTAATACAAGGACTCACATGACTTTGCTCCATTATGCAGCTTAAATTTCCTGCTTATGTGGGGGAAACAATAATCTTACAGAGTAATGTTTACTGTTATTTCAGAAGAATGGGGCATAGTGCCTGAAGAGCATATGTGCAGCAAGTCACAACCATATTGCCCTTCCTAATTGTTCAAGTAGGAGATGGAAAAATTTTCCCAGGGGCCAAAACGTCATGACCAGTTGGAAGCTGTTGGAGTAGAATAAGCATATTTCTGTGCATCTGACACAACACAACTTGTCTTTGCAGATCTATTAAAAAATAACCCTCCTTTTCTTCTTTTCCCTTTTTTTAATATATGGCCATAAAGCACACATTCCTCTCAATGGTTTGGCTATTATGGAATTTTGCAGTGATACCCATTCAGTCACTTTCCAGTGTGAAACCAAGACAATGGAAATGCTGTTGCCTCTGTAAAATACACAGTCTACACATCAACTGGTAAGCTCAGAGAGACGCTTGCAGTGTTGTAGTGATATGGCCTTGTGTTTTTTATGTAGCACTCAATCTTCGTAAGACTGCGTGTCACCAGTACTATATGGGCAGGAGCTTGTGTGCTGTGATAATGACAGTCATGAAGTGCAGCCCAGTAAAAGAGACATATAAGAGGAAATGACAGAATAGAAATGAAGAGGTTCCTTGTGGTAGGAGTGTAAAGAAATAATTTCTTTATTCTTTGTAAAAATTCCAGCTAAAATAAAGAGGGTTTTCTATTACCTGCTTATCTTTTACTGCACCAAGGCTGGTTAATATAGATTTCTTTTTGTCTCACTGAGTCTGGTAGCTCCAGCAGCGCTGGTTCTGCAGTTGTCTCTTTTACACTTCAATACAGAAGCAGGAAAACAGACTTTTGAGTTTTTCTCTTAGTGGCCATCTGGAATTTGCTTGTGCACAATAGATATATTGAAGTTTAACACTAAAAAGAATACATCATAACCAGTTCTGTGGTACTGTTCTCAGCTCGTATGCTAACGGGATTTTGCTGACTTCATGATGAAGGTAGCAGTGTGCTGATTTTCTCAAAACAGGAGAACAGCCACACAGAAATCTTTCCTAATCAGAGAAAGCATGAAAAATGCCTTGCTCATCAAAATTCTTTTTCTTTTTTTTCCCCCTGAATAATGTAAATTGAGGACTTGTTCAAAATTATGGCAGACTAGAAAGAAAGAAATCCTTTGAGATATCGCTCCCCATGTTTCTTCCCTCCATGTTGTTTACCTACATAAAACTGGCCTGGGAATCCTGCCTTATTTCCTGTCTCTTCAGTGAGATAGACTATTTCTTGTATCTCTGTGGAGGCTCTTTTTGCCACTGTAGAGTGACATAAAATTTGTTCATTCATTTTCTAAATCCATATGGCACTCACAAACCACCCAAAGCTTCCCCCCTCCTCCCCCCCTGCTTCTATCACTATTCAGCCTCTCCATGCCTTTTCATATAGGGGAAGCTTCCTTTTTTGAGACCTGAACAAGCAGAACACTTAATCTGTTTTAGGTTTAAGCATGAAAATTGTTCCTTTGACTTGAGGCGGTGAGTCACCAATACGACAACTCACTCGTTTGTGTTTCAGCTGTAACTGAGTAGACTTGGTGAAAAGTGGTCAGATGAAACCACGGAACAGACCCATTGAGAAATTTTTACAAGGACTGAGATTTATTGACTCAGAAAATATTTATGACTGTACAGGAATCTGAAGAAGACAAGCTCTAAGTTATACTGAGTAGATTAGAAAGAATGGATTGTCCTGCTTAGTGCCAGATCAGTGTCCTTTGGCCTTGTACAGAGATGCCCAAAGGAGTTTCTGGGCTTTGCTTCCCCAGGAGTGACATTGTTTGGACTTTAAAAATTATTAACTCTTAATTAGGTACATAGAAGAAGTCAACAGCAGAAGGACTTCTAGTTTTTCTCTCTGTGGGTGGTCAGAAGTCTAGCCAGATCAGAAGATTGTATTTACTTTTCTAACAGGGTCAGGAGGAAATGAGAAAGATCATTCTGACAGCATCAGTGGATGCAACAAGATTCCTTGTGTTTGTATGTAGTTCTTTATATCTGCTCCCTCGTATTTTGCAGAACTGCTCTGGTCTCTGGGAGCATGGCTTGTTGTGCTGTTCAGACTGGAAAGGGGTAGCGTTTCTGTCCATGGTACAATGCTGCCTTTCCCAGTTCCTCATTAAAAGACTTTTTGAAATGGTGGCTGGGGAATTTGACACAAGTTTATCATACCTATCAAGAAAAATCGTTTCTGTACCCATTCCAGAATATCTAAGTCTTTCTGTTGAGAGACCATATTTTCCTTCGCCATTTGTCTATCTGGTCTACAAGCCGAAATGGAAAGAAAGGCATAATCACAAAATTAGTATCGGGAAAAAGGAAAAAATCTCCCCTTTCAGGTAATCTAAAGACTGAAATGGATTTTTTTCCAGCATCTAAAACTGGCTGATTAGATATCTCTAACCAGCACAAGCTGGGCCGCTGTGGAGGGCTGACCTTGGTTGGAGCTGATGTGACCCATCTGTGTCCAGCATAGACAGCCCCTGGCCCTCTTCACAGGAGCAGCCCTGCAGCCTCCCTGCCTGGGCCCTGGAAACTGGTACAACACTGTCTGTGAGGACGGGGTCTCGTAAAGACTTTGGGAGATGTCTTTCAACCAGCCAAATGGACAAATCAGTTTTAGGTAGGAAAAGAATGAGTCCTCTCTATTACCTCCTAATTTTTATTTTTTTTTAAATCAAATCGAAGCAATTCTAAACGTCTCTCTGCCTTACTCAAGTCAATAAGCTTAAGTTTGTATATTTTGTCTTCCTTATCACCTGGATCTCTCCTTTCACTATCCCACAGAGAGACATTTCTTCATGCCAGAGCTACAGGATGGGGCAGGAAGTGGAAATGTGTTTGCTCTGTGGCTGGCCTTTCTTCCTGGTACTTTCCTAGAGAGAGAGCCCTTAAGTCTTCCACAGAGCTAAAAATCATCAGTGCAGCTGATAAGGGGTGAATGTGTTTGCTTTTGTCTCATCCTTCCCCCTCTTACCGGTGCTCTGATGTTTTGCCACCTGAGTAGCAGTGGCCAGATTCAGCAACACCATCTGCAAACCTGGCCCCAAAGACAACACCTGAAAATACAGTGTGACGCTTCGTGCTTTGGGCTTTAATGTGCGGGAGGTGGGAAGGACACAGGGAAGAGATATTGCAAAAGGTCAGGTTAAACCTCACAGAAATTTGTGTGGATTTTCCATGTGTTGAAACTTTGTATGAGTCAATTTCAAATATATGCATGAAGAACTTCCATGTGTCCTTTACGTGTGATCACTGTGCTCCTCGGGGACCTTTGGATAAACAGGCATAATGATCCTTTTGCATAAGTGGGTGGTCTTCAGTAATTTGTCTCTTCTTTTGTTTTCAGAGCTGTTCAGACATAAAGTTTCTCCTTGTCTTTTATAGCAAGAGAAACATAACAGAAAAAGAAAAATTCTTTTCATCAAAAATTGTTGGGATCCCTGTGAGGAAAATCCCATTTTTTAGTGACCAACATTTCTACACGCCCTTACTCAGTCACTACCCTGAAACACCGAAGGGTGTTGTGCACTCCAGCCCCTTGTGTTGTTCAGTGTTTTGTGAAGACTTCGGAACGGGAAGGTGGTTTGTTTGTATTTGCTAATAACAGTGCTGTGAGGAGGGAGGACTCTGGAAGTGCAGAATGCAAGAGCAGAGAACAACCCTCATTAGGATGCCACGTAAAGGGTGTCAGCCTACTGAAATCCCAGCTGTGCTCCAAGCTCCACACTTCTCATGAGTGAGAGGGCAAGCTGTGGGGTGTGTCCAGTGGCACTTCTATGAAGAAGATGGAGGCAATAGCATTTCTGTGTCTCAGAGGCCATTGTAGCCCCCAGCTCTTTTGAGTCCCTTTCCTGCAGATGATCTCAGTGCCAAAGCTTCCTTCAGACAGAAAAGGCACATCTCTGTAACTGGCTGCTGTACAAATGTGTAATCAGCAAAACCATGTTGTCCTTGCATTTGCACAGAAATTAAATAGGGAATCCTGGTGCCCAAGGCTAACAGCCTGGATCTCCTCTGTGTGTATGTAATCCTGCTCTCCCATTAGCTTTTCTCCATCCATTTTTAAATATATATAAAGCCATAGAAAAAGGCTTATAGATAATCTAGAAGGGAAGCAGAAAAGCTATGCATCATCATTATATTAAGAGTCAAAACCCAACAGTCTACACAGGCAAAATCTTGTTCCTCTCTGCCAAAGCGATACATATTTTCTGGATCTGAAAGCTGATGGAGACAACTCCTGTTGGCTGCTGGAGCTTATAACCATTTGGTCAAGCATCTACTTGCATATGGAGCACTACTGTACAGTCCATGACGTGATCTAGGAGGAACTCCAGCTCAATGAAAACTTGAGGGAGAGGAGGATGAAGAGGAATTGCATTTCATTTAAAGGCATTCCCTTTTTAGCAAATATGAATATAAATAATCAACAGGTAAAACTAATATGCTAAGTTTTGGGCAGAGTTGGAGGCAATCTGCTTGAAACTCCCAGATATGTTGTCAGTCTCTTTTTTATTGTAGAAACTTAGAAAATTTCTAATGAAGTGCATACAATTTTAGTGTGGAGGTTTTTTTGCAACATAATTGTATAAAATACATAATAGTGGGTTTTTTTAATCTTTCTTTACAGTAAAGTAGTGCACACATCTGTAGTGGGGAGTAGACTTCAAGTTGAAAGTCATTGAACTAGACTTTGCATATTTCAAAAAAGACTTGTTCTTCCTACTTTTACTAAGCTAAGTACAGTTTTTTTGAAAGTTGGTATAAATACCTCTTTGTAACCTTACCTGCAAGCTGAAGGTGTTTGAAAGGAATATTCTGGCAAAATCTCACTGTCTAATGGGAGTGTTGCCTGGACTTCAGGACTGCAGTCAGGAGCTTAAAAGTGCACCTGATGTGAGTCTGTCTTTGCTCATTGTGAACCAGCTAACTGGGAAGCAGCTTTTGTCTGCTTCCTGCTTGTTTGCTTGGGAGGCATCCTTTTGTGTTATCAGTTTGTCTCTTGGGCAGTTCTGGTTCTTGATTATTGGAAGATTTTCTTGCCTAGAAAGAAAACTTGAGTAGATTAGCTGTGAACAACAAAAAACTTGCTTTTGTCTTCGTCAGGCTCCTGTTACAGCCTGTAAATAGAAGTGTTCTTAGAGTTCCAAACTCACATCTTGTGCCAAGGGGGATAATAAATTACATTAATGAAATTGCAAAAATCAAAGATAATTTTCATTAACGTCCATTTCCCACAACCGCATGGAATTCTAAAAAGACACATTCCAGACAATGAAGTCTAAAAGCAGGTAACTCTACATTGTATGTAAGCCCCAATATTCAGACTTACTATGTATGTTATTCTCAGCCAGTTCACCATTCTTACCTGTCCTGTATCTTGCAGAAAAATCAGAAGAATTCTATGGATGAACTGTGGTTAAGAATATCTGAACAAAAATTCTGTGATGCAGGAGAATGAAACTCAAATGATGTGATGGAAGAGTTGCTTAGATACTACAGTGATGACAGTGGCACAGGACCTTATATAGAAGTAGAAATGAAGCATTAATAGAAATAGAAATGGTTTTCCAGCAGTCATTCTGCTACTCAGAATCCCTACCAGGGTGAACATGAGTTTTGCATACCAGTCAGCAACAAAATAGTACCTTATAATTTTAGAGTCTATAGAAGGAAAAATGAAAGAGAAATTAGGGTTGGCTTGTGTAAAACTGTCAAAACTGGAGAGATCTGGCAATGCCTGACAATTCCCTGATTTGTTTGAATGGTGCTGAACAAATAAGGTCAATTAAATTTCAGAGCAAGGTGACTGGTTTTGGATTGAAAACATTTCTTTATTCATGGCCAAAAGGCAAATGGGGGAAGTTGATTGATTATCTTCTGCATTTTCCACTCTTCCTGGGTTGTTAGATACATCTTCTAACTGGTGAGTATGGTCTTAGAGAAACAGCCAAAGTAATGGCTCTGTTTCCTTAAGTGAATGGTTGAAGAGGCCACAGCTTTATAAAATGTATTCTTACTTGATATCCTTGCTGTGGCTTTCACTTCCCAGACTCACCCAGCTGCTCCTCACTACAGTGTTTCTGGGCCTCCCTTCCATGCAAAACAACTCCTTTCCATGCCTAGTGGTTATTTGCTTTAAATAAAGGCTTTGCAGACCTTGATAGAGACAGGCAACTGAAAAGCAGCACTCGAGTCCTTGAATTCATTCTTTTGTTGGCATGCTCTCTTTTGTCTTCATTATTATCATTATAACTGCAGCAATTGCCATTGTTTAAATGCTTCTGCAGCAGGGTAGTCCCTTGGTGCCTCAGCCCTGGGTGACAGAGCACCTGGTACCAGGCACAAAACAAAGAAGTCAGCCTGGCTCAAGTGGCAGACAACCTCTGGTAATTCCGTACCATTCACATATCTTACATCGACACATCCTGAAATCTCGCATTAAAGTATTGCTTGAAACAAAAATGTTGTTGTATTTGTCATTCTGAACATGTTCCAAATGGATACTTTTTGCCTCTCTTTAGGAATTGCAGTTCTTTGTGTTTGATAGCTGTTAAAGTGACATTTCCCACTCCATATGAGTTGATCTCTTTCTTTGCATCTTCATTGGTTAGATATATCTTTGCAATAAAAAATTTACTATTCTAACTTTTGCTGATACAGCAAAGGCCTCAAGGCTGTGAAAGGTGTCAGACAGTAAGTAATCAAGCCCTGCTCTTTTTCAGTCCTGTTCATCAGATTAAATGCTCAATTCATTTCAAAATTTGAGCATAATAATGATTGTGTACTTCTTTTGTTTGGAAACACAAACAAAAAAGCAAGGAGAATAGAATCAGCGCTATCGAGGAGAACCAGAACAAATGTCATTCTGGTCTTTTGTCTGGTTATTGGGATAATTGTGACTGTTGGCGTGATCTTTGCTGTGATCTTGATGATTCTTCACTGGTAGCTGGAGAGCACACAATGTGACTTATGTCTTATTTGATGAAAATACGGTTTTACTGTTGACAAACATGACCTAAGGTGAACTATTTAACTTTCTCTGTAGTTTAATATTTGTCTTGCCACTAGAGAAAACAGGAAGAAACTTTTAGGGATTGCGAAGAAGGACTTTGCTAAGTTGTTACAGTGATGGTGGATGGGAAGAGAATTACTCAGAGCAATTTATATAAAACTACTTAAAAATATGTCTTTGTTTAATTATTTTTTCCATTTCAGGGCTGTTTTAAATCTACTTGAAAATCAAAATCTGAGCAAGACAATCTAGAAGCTCACCAGCAAAAGATCACTGGTTAACACGGAAAAAATAGTCTCCTTCTCAGGACGAAAACTTCGATGATGATGGAGTCTCCACCTGAAGCTACAGTGTTCTCACCATTTGCATTAGCCATAATACAAGAAATGAAAGAGCATGAAGTACATAAGTCCTTCCAGGACTTGCAAAATTAACAGAATTAGAAAAAAAAATAATTACACAGAAATATGATATAAAGAAGATTAAAATACGTTTGAAATGCTGGTTTTAAGAAGTAATTTTTACAGTTCATTCACTACCTTGGACTACTGGACTTTCAATGAAATGGGTAAAAGTGCTTGTATTTCAAGGTGGACATCATTCCCCAGGTAGTCTCTAGCCCTACTCCATTACATGACTATTTTGTTTATGAAAGTGCTTAAATAAAGACTGTTTGATGCAAATTAAAAAAGCTGAGCTGGTGACATGTTCAAAAATGTACTATGGACTGATTAAAATGTTTAATAGATTTTATGATTAAGATTTTCTCTTGAGTCCAGTAGAAGCTCTGAAAGGAGGCCAAATGCTGAGCGCTCCAGGGTAGAGAATGCTTCTCAGTAAAGAACATTGCAACAAAATTGCAAAAACAGAGATTGGAGGTAGTAACTCATCCTCTCAAAAAATTCCCCTTCTCTTCAGATTTTCTGTTGCTGCAGATGTTCTAGCTACACCATCTGCACATCCTTAAAAAAGCATTATCATATTTTTCAGAGATACATCATTTTGTTTGCTATTTAATAAAAAGATCATTTACATTTTCGCAAATAAAACATCATATTTAAAAATGGTGTGCACTTAATTCTATAAAAATATCTTTTTTTAAAAAGGAAATTATATTTTTGGTAACACTATTATTAGCTATGTCATTTTATATCGTTTGCTGGACAAACTTAAAACTCTTGCAACATTAAGAAGAAAATGCATACAGGACGAAAAAGCAGACAATAACAATTCTGCACTTTGCAAAACTAGCTTACACATTCAAGGTGAGTTTTTGATCCCATGCAATCAGAGAAAGTGTATTGTGGTGAGTCTGGGACTAAATTTTGAATGCTGGTCTTAAAAATATACCAAAATCAGGTCTCACTACTTGGGAAAAGTTTTCCACTGAATGTGTCATGAATATGAAACCCTGCCATCAGTTCTGCAACTGACTTTCGAGCTCCTCTTTTTATGTTGTAACTAGGGTGTAGCATAGCTGAGGGAGAAAAAGAGGGAAGTAGAATATTCTTTTCCATATTGAAGAAAATATATAGTATTATACAACCATTTTGTATTTTAATAACATTTACAAAGAACCTCCAGTCTTTTTTGGGTTGATATTTTGAAGATTTCAAATTTCCATGGGCTGCTAGCAAACCTGGCAAAAAGTAATAGATACATTAGCAGAGTAGTTCAAGAAATGAAATTCAAAACCATCTGAACTAATCCATACCGATGAGTGTGGGGACCTTAGAGTAGATCAAGGAGGCTTTGTTCTTTATTGGCTATGTATATCTCCATATTCTCAGGAGTCCACAAGAGTTTTTGGCCAATGCAGATCAGGCAGCCTACCTAGTATGCTCTGTAAAGTGTGTTCTGTGCAGAAATCCCAGCGCTTTGGGAGCTCGTAGGGCAAATCTATTTACCTTCATTCAGATGCCCTCCTACACCCCACCTTGGAGGGCCATCAAGCTCAGATCATCTACCAGGAGACCTTTTCATCTGTTTTTGCTCTACAGAGAATACCCAGTACCTCCTCCCACTACACCAGATGTTGGACCCAAGATACAGGGGCCAGACTGAAGGTGAAAATCTCATCATGATTAAATTTAAGCTTGCACTTACATTCCTTCCTGAACCAAGATGTCCTCATACATATGTTTAAATGATTTCCTGAATCAGGAGCAAAACAACCATGTAATCCCTTGGTTTCATTTGCTTTGTATTGTCTAATATTGCAGCATAACCTTGTGCGTTTTGTTGTAATTTAACAATAGTTTAACCATTTGCCCACTATGCTTTCATCTTCCCTTTCTTATTCCTATTAAAGAAAAACCATTTTGGAATGCATATCTTGTCTGTATATGACCTACCATCTGTCTTGGGAGATTTAGGATGCATTTATATAGTTATTTAAGTCTTGATGTATGTGCAGTTCGATTTATGTATGGTCTAATAGTATATATTATAGAAATTAATTTTTTTCTTTGACAGCTTTACTGGCTCTTTTTGGAAATGCAACTTTTATGGTGAATTTCAGAGATTTTAATAGTTTTTTGGTAACTTCGTTTAGTCAAACAGACTTTACAAAATAATCAGTACTTATGTTTTTTTCTTGGTTGTTATGCATAGAGGAGAGAGATTGCTAGAAAAAAAAAGGTAATTTTTTAACCTGATGTTTTATAAAGTAAAATAAAGAATTGCTAGTTGAAAATATGATTCAGTGCTCCATGACCAGTGGCAAAATTTCAGCATTGTGCAGCTATTATAGGGAGAAAATAAGAAAAGAATTTGATTTATGGTTTTATGAATCAGAAAGGTACAGCTAAATGTACAGCATTTTGTACGGGTTTTGGAAATAGAGCTCTGCGTTTTTCAGTTGTTTTTCTGTAAAGTATGGAGATAGATTTTTCAGGAGATGGACATTCAGCTCCTACTTCATTATAAGAATCTTATCATAGTAGGCCAGTCTTTTTCAGTTATAATTTACCAAGTCTTTTACTTAGCTGTATAGAAAAACCTTTGACTTAGAACTGGGTCAGAGCACTTAGACTGGAAAATTCACTATGGTGCATTTTCAGAACACTGCTACTTTTGCAGGAATTTGTGTGTTTGTGGGCTGTGAAAAGTCAGCTAGAGAAAAAGCTTGCATGTCTGAAGCAATTAAACTCAAATCCAGCATGGCCATATATGCGTAATTGGCTATTTAAAATTCTTAACCTTGTTGTCTTTTTCACTCTATCCACATGTTCTTATAATCAGAAAGTTGCTGGGTGAAATGAGAAGAATTAAGCCAATTAGATCTTCCTTTGGGACTGTAAGCCCTTTCCCACAGAAACACTTTTGTAGTATATCTTCCTACGAAGTCTTCTGGCACTTTGTACTGATCCTTATTGAAGGTATCACATGTTGCCACAACATCAGAATTAAATAATAATACGAAGTTTTCATGCAGATGAAACTGTTACTATTTTGGGATAAGATTAAGTTGAATTACACCTAGGATAATGGCAAATTGTTAATTAAGATCCCTTGATAATTGCAATGACCCAAATTTTTGCTACCTTTAACTGCCAAATGTTAGCATTTAAAGCAGAATTTTTCCATAATGAATATGTAATTTTCAAGATATTATCTTTCTTTCTGAGTATACAGAAAGAAAGATAAATTTGGTGGGTTTTGTTTTTGTTTTTGTTTTTGTTTTTGTTTTTGTTTTGTTTTTGTTTTTGTTTTTGTTTTTGTTTTTTTGTTTTTTTGTTTTTTTTGTTTGTTTTTGTTTTTGTTTTTGTTTGTTTTTTTTTGAGGACCCACTCAGTGGAAAAACAGGCTGCTAATCCCATCTTGACCATTTCTCTTGCATTCCTAGTCTCTGCTTCCATCCCAGTTTCCCCCCATCCAAGCATACTCTGCCATCAACACAGCTCCACCTTCGTGCTGGTAAGACTAAGATTGAACAGGAAAGGAATGACACTGTGTTTTGGAGATGATGGACGAGAAGTAGGAAAGAGCAAGAAGATTAAAACAGGCTGGGTGAGTATTTTGAGAGGGGCTGGTGAGAGCAGGGTGGGATGGGGGGAAACTGGGAAGGGAGCAGAGACTGGGAGTGCTAAAGAATGGGTTATGGAAGAAAGGCTGAGAAGAATAAAGAAATTAAGCAGCATCTTGAGCTTAGTGAGACAAAGAGACTGTGCTTAGAAACCTAAAGGGAGGAAGGAGGACAATCAGATACTGTGAAAAGAGAGATGACTGTGAGCAGGATCTGTGCTGAGGAGAAGAACTGGCTGGATAGAAAGCCAGACAGGAACTGTGAGCAACATGGGGCAAGAGACTGGGATTGTGACACCCTGGGAGGCAGAGAGAGAGATCAAGCAAGAAGCCAAACATGCTGAACATGCAGATGGAGAGAATAAAGGCAGGATGATGACACTGAAAATGAGGAAACAACTTTGGATGCTGGGACAGGAGAGTCAAGGGATTGGAGTGATGAAGAACAAAGCTGCAGGTAAAGCATAGAGCTACATGGATACAAAAACAGAAACTGGGGTGAGAAACCTGGAGAATGGAGGCTGGAAGTCAGTGACAAGAATAGTCTGAAAGAATGAGCAAGAGAGATGTAAGACTACAGCAAGCATGGTTTTTGAAGGGACAAGAAAGAAGAGTTCAGAACAGATAATTTGTTTGGAGGTATCTGTGAACTTACTCTTCTTGAATACTCTTCTATCGCGAACGTGGATTAGGAACATTTTTTCTGAGCTTCTTCTCTGTTGCTAGCAAGCATCTATAAAAACTATTAGTAAACTGTGTCTACTGGCTCCTGCATTTACAGTTAGCTTAAAAGGTGAATATCTCACTGCCTTAGCTCAAGTATGCAAGCCCCGTTCTGCAGCTGGAAGTCCCAAGCTTGTGTGTGGTTTTTATTGTTACGAGTATGGTGCCACCTGGAAGAACACCTGAGTTGTTGGTATGGAGTTGAAAGGAATTGCAAGTTTGAGTGTTAAGAAACGTGTGTATGTGGTCTGTACAGCACTGGCCCAGCCACTGTCTCTGGTGTGCACTTGAAGACAGAGTAGGGTGCAGGCTTGTTCCCTCACCACACTCACACAGAAGAGAGTAGAGGACCAGCAAAAGCTGTCAGGATAAGCAGTGATGGTTAGATAAACCTGTGAAATCCAAAAAAGGTTATCAGGAAGGAATTTTAAAGGCAAACGAGAGACTGCAAGTCTTCCCCCTTTTTCCCACTTTAAGTTTGGCTGTAGACAGAGGTGGGGCTAGGACTTCATTCAAAGAACTGAAAAAGGAGAAAGAGAGGCCACTGAGGAATTTAATGGGGCAGCATGCTGAGAAACAAACCTTATAAACTGGCTGACTGGTGTGTCTATGTATTTCATTGTAAAACGTCCTGAAAAGGCAGAGGTTTTTACATGTTTTTCAGTTTTAAAGCATTCAGATGATTATGTTTGTAGATAAATGGATAGAAGTAAATTCCTTGTCTCATAAAAAGTTCATCAGGTGAATGATGTAGTTCTTTCAAAATGTCATCAGTCTTCCTGGTCCAAGTGGTATTCACAGCAGGTTCTCAGCCAGTGGAAGTAAAAATGCCAATATCCTTTGAATAGTGTAGGGGCAAGTCATGCATAATTGAATCTCTTGTTTTTATTGTTAAAGCACTGATTTTATCCAAGCTGCTCATGTGTTGCACTTGCTAATCTGAGGGGAACACGTTTGTAATTTTCTAAGAAAGCTTTGAAGACCTTAAGTTTGCATGTTCACAGAGAAAACATCTGAGGACCCACCAGGCCATCTGGTCCAGTTTTGGTCTGTGAGATGCTCTTCCCTGTCTATTGCTGTTGTGCTGAGGCTGGTAACTCAGCTGAAGTCTGTGTTGAACAATACCTGCCAGAAAAGCACCCAGACTTGCTCTGGGGTGATTGAAAGACTGGAAGTCCAGAACTTTCCTTGGAAATTTGTTCCATAGGTTTATTGCCTTCTGTGCTGTGCAAGAATTTCTCCTCTTTCAAAACATGAATACATCTGCCTTCCTCTTTCAGCCACTGTTTCTGTTTCTTCTAAAGTCAGCAGTTTTTTAGTACTTCATATTTTTTCTTTATGGAAATTTTTCCTCCACCAACACATCGATCAATCATTTTTTGGTCTTCTTTTATGACTAAGCTTCTTAAAGGTCCTCTCAAAATCTTTTGTCTCATGTTTGGGTATTTTTCTGAGTCTTTTTGACAGCTTCTAATTTTTCAGCATTATCTGTTCAACCAAGAACTGTATATGCCATATGACACTGATGTCTGTGTGCACCTGCTTGCTATGCCTCCATCCTGAATCGTTGCAGAGTCACATCTTTATTAAACACAGTTTGTCATTCAGTAGATACAAAGATGCAATCCTTGTTCCTGAACCAACTTCTCATTTGACTCTGGTAAATCACACAGGGGTAAGAGTTGTTCCTATGTGTTCCTAATTCTCTCATATGCTTCTCCCACCTTCATTCACTGCTTCATCTATCTTCATGCTCTCCACCCATTTTGTCCTCTCTAGGAGCACTTCACTATTCAGAGAAGAACTGAAGATTTGTTGACCTGATGTACAAAGGTGCTGGAAAGAACACAACCCTGAGTCCTGTTCCATTTGCAGGGCATATCTGTTGTCTGCATTTTGCATTAAACAGCAGTCTGTGCTCTTATTTTATGATATGAGCACAGACTGCTGTTTCACCATTCATAGCCCCTTAGCAGTGAGGCTGCATGAGGGAAGGTGCCTGATTCCCTTCATGCCATACCCTAGGAATCTCTCATGTTTCTACACAAATTAGTAGAACTTGAGTAGGAAGGATGGAGTGTGGGATGCGGGGAGAAATCCTGTATGTTGATCCCTAGCCTGGTAGCTGAGGTGCTTTCCTGAGAGACATATGTCTTTCTTTTCTTCAGCTGAGAAAATGGATCTGGCCTTTGGTCACTGCACAACTGAGAAGAATAGGAGCTTAGTTTATTAAAGACAGCCCATTAAATTGCATGCAAAAATTCTTCTGGGTGCTTTGTCATCACCTCTTCTCATTGCTGGAGATGTCTCTTACTCCCTTGCCTCCTAACTCATCCAAAATATCTCACAATGCATGCATCTGGGGGAGTTCTCTGCCTCTGCCTGGGGCTAGTGCATATTCTTCATACTGTATTTTGTTCTAAAGAGTGTGAAATTTATATTCAACGTTTTAAATAAGGAAAAAACCAACTTTTTCTACAAAGTTTGAGCTCCATCCCTCTCTCTCTCTCTCCCTCTCCCTCCAGGACAAATAAAATGAATAAATGTCCATGACTGTTGTCCCCCAACTCTTTCTTTGTTTTTCCTTCTCTTTTTGTTCAAGCATTTTTAACTGGAGAGGGGACAGAGTGGTAAAAGAAAGCTCAGAGACATCTAAAGTTTAAAAAATGACAAAGTTACTGTCTCATTTTCATAGGCTTTCTTGATTGTGGTTTTCATAAATCATGTCACAGCGGGGCTGTGTTGAGGCATCGCTTACGGCAGCACTATGCCACCAACTTTGGAGGGTTTTATGTATAACTTTTAATCCTTGTGATAAAATTTCCTTGCAAATCCTGGAAAGGACTTCCACACCCTTCAGTGGTGTCTTAAAATTTCAGCTTGTCTTTGGCAAGATTGGTTCATCAAGAAGTGAGATGCCAGACCTTAGTAGAGAAAGAACCATATCTATCTGTCTCTGGCAGACTGATTCACAGTGTTGCTTGAAATGCAAACTGTGTTGCTAGACTTTTCCAAGATGAATGAAAAAATATTAAATAGGAAGTAAAATTGAAGGATCAGAACACAGTATGGAATCCTTCCTTTCAAATGTCACTTGTAAATGCAAGTGTAATTCCCCTAACCTTGCTGGCTACAAAGTATATTTCCTTCCTTCCTTCCTTCCTTCCTTCCTTCCTTCCTTCCTTCCTTCCTTCCTTCCTTCCTTCCTTCCTTCCNTTCCTTCCTTCCTTCCTTCCTTCCTTCCTTCCTTCCTTCCTTCCTTCGTCTCCACCTTTTCCTTTTCTCCTCCTTTCTTTTTTTTCTTCCCTCCTTCCCCATTTCATCCCTTCCTGAGCTCCTCCATTCGTCCCTCTCTCCCTCCCTTGCTCCTTTCCAGAACTGTTGACTTTGAATGAGAAGGGGCAGTTTTTAAAATTAAAATTGGCATAGGGAAAAGGACAAAGTCATGCCACCTCTTTGTCTCAGTTCTGAGGATTCCAGGATCATAAAAACAGTTTCTAAAAGCACAGAATTAGCTCAGAAGTTTGAGTCAATTTTCATAGGTATCAGTTGGGTAATAGGAAAAGTTGGGTCATGATGACTAAAATTGCTCCATAACAATAATCTCAAAGTAATAATCAAAGTCTAACTCTTTGCTTTGAAAATCACAGCTGAGCCTCTGGGCTGTGCCTGGGGACCTGCGTGTCTCTGGATGCTGGCAGCATGGGCACTGATGGAGGGCTCAGGTCAAGCTAGCAGGAACCAGGCAGCTTCTGCTACTCCTGAGGGATCTGCAACACTTCCTGGCTGCTGTTTGCCCTCGGGCCAGCAATGGACTTCTCCCAAAATGAAAAGGAAGGGGCTTGCTTCAGGGTCAGCATTAATGCAGGGAAGCACTTGAGGAAAGCCCTCGAGGCTGCTGAGCCCCCATAGCCCATGGGGGTGGAACCTTGTTGTTAATAAGATCTGAGTCCAAACTCTTTCCTGATAACAAGGAAAGTGCTGGAAGGTTGTGCTGAGCTTTGGTGGCTGAAAGGACCCTGGCTGCAGAGAGGAGCAGGGTAGGATCAGAGCCAGCCTGTGACTGGGCACATTACTGCCTGTGCCAAGCCTGTGCCAAACAGTGTGTGGCACACTGGGGGTCTGTAATCCACTTGGTTGCCTTTCAAATCCCTTTTGCCTGGCAAATGAGCTGCATTGGCACTAACTCACACCCAGTTGTCCTCCATATGCTGCTCTTACTGCTGAGCTTTGCAGGCCACAGCCACAGACCTCCCTCCTCGGGCTCTTCACCCCGTGCTAAGGATGAGCCTGGGGATGGCACAGGTTTCCTTGCACCACGCTTTGGGCTCATTCGTGTCAGCTGCTCCCCTCAGGAGCTCCTACTGCCAGCCAGATCATCATCTTGGACCCCAGATGATCTTCCCCTGAAGCAGGGCGTGTTGAGATCTTCAAGTATCCAACAGCCCTGGTGAGCCGGTGGGCAGAGAGGAATGTGGGGTGAATTCACGAAGTTTTCCTCCTGCCTTTCATAGTCAACTCATGGGAATTTCTGCACTTTAGAAAATGGCAGCTGTGTTGCAGCAACAGCAATGAGCTCCATGATCTAAATTCTGGTAGGATAAACACTTGTCAAAGAGCTCACACTAATCAATAAATGTCATCTAATAACAAAAGGATCTGTCATCAGCCATGAACTCCATCCATAAGACATTCACCTTGGATTTACAAAAAACCTTGCTTGACCAGCAGCTGGGCTTGTTAGGTTTCTTGTGAATACAGCTCTGAAATTCTTGTCTTACCTCTCTTTGCATGCCAAGGAAATGAATTTTTTTTTAATTTCAGAGTAGGTCAGTCCATGTATACCTAGCAACAAAAATTATGCCAGTAGAGTCACAGGGCAGGAAATATAATGTTAACTTGATCCTGGCTGTGCTTTTTATCCTTAACAAGAGAAAATCAGGAAATAAGGAGAGTGTTGGATTTAATTTGGAATTTCCTGGCCTCTTGCTGTTTGTTGTCTTGAAGATAACACTATCTAAACATCCAGGGTCTTAAAAATTTAATTTCCTTTCTCTATTTCCTAGTTTGTATTGCTCAGGCTTCCAGGCTTCTGTTGTGGCTCCTCTTGAAGAAGAGACTTTTTATAATTCCGAGTGTGTTTTCACACAGCATTTACCACCTCTTGTTCTTTTCCACTTTTCTCCCAAGTGAAAGCTCTCCGTTCCTGCACACTTAGTCAGCCTGTGGTGCTACAGGGTAGGCACAGAAAGGGGAATTTGTTGATACTGCCAGACCTTTTGTATTTTCCTTTTCATTCTTCTTTTTGTGTCACCAAAGACGGCTATTGCCCAACGCGGCATGTCAGCAGACCTTACATAGGGCACCTTTGATCTCAGTGTCCAGTGTGCTCTGAAAGAGCAAGGAATTCTCATTTTAGAGGCCAAAAATAAACCCCGTCTTGTTATTACATCTGGAGACCAATAGGCACAGGCACAGATGCTTTCTTTTGATGTGACTGAACTCACCTGTGTGAGCTGCTGCCACCTCAGTGGAGGAAGGATGTCCTGTTAGGATTTTGACCATAACTGTGTCCTTGCTGCCCTTGCTGTCTGGGGGCTGGTGGCCATACGTGGGCCAGGGAGTTCAGTTCTATCTCACAGTGAATTCTCTGCCAAGAAAGACCAGCAAATTCAGAGGGATTCTGGCAAGGGACATGGTTGCCCCATTCAGACCTCTTTGAAGGTTCAGAGTTTCCTCTTGCTTTATTAAAATACAGAGACCACACATTCATTTTATTGATGCTAAAAGGGCAACACCTATTCTTTTACTATGGTCTGGAAAGTTGCTCTCTGCAGATGAGGAAATAAAGCCATGTTTTCACAACAGAGAATCTTTTGCTAATTCTAGGCACTGGGTAGGTTAAGCACACTGCTTCCCACTTAAAATCTAAAACAAATTCAAGTAAATGGTTTGGTATATGTGGAAATTATTTTTTAATAATGTGTAGGTATTCTTGTTTATTATTTATGTGCATATAATTCTGGTAGCAATTAACATCTTAATGAAATCTTTGTAGAGAATAATTTTTTTAATGAAAACACGATTGTGAATATGATTTGCAAACCAAGCATAATTAGATCCAGTATAATAATGTGGAAACTATTAACATATGAAAAATGTACTCTGAACACATTCCTGCGATGACACAGGCTCATCAGAAGAAGCTGAACTTGCTTTTCCCAAGGTCCTGCAACACAGATGAGGCTGAAATGCTGTTGCAGTTACACCACACTGATCCCACTGGTGAGATTCTCAGGCGTTTATTTGCAGAAAGCCTGTGCACTGTGAACCTTTATTTACCTTTACTCACCAGAGGATTTTAGCCCTTGAGCAAGGGATGAAGCCTCTTTCAACTTTAGGTTTCAGGAAACTCAAAACTCAATGAGAAATTAAGGTCTTGTTTGGTTTGGGGATTTTGCCATATTATACCACTGGTGACAGCCAGTGATGGAGCTTTGTCAGCACTGTCCCCAAGTGCACACAGGCAAAGCTGCTATTTGCACTGGTGGAGATAAGCTGGCCACCAAACAGCAGTAAATTGCACAAATGCAAATCAGAGCTTGCTGTGCCTTGCTGACATATGTCCCTGCCTGTGGCAGGGGGTTCAACTAGAGGATCTTTAAGGTGCATTCCAACCCAAATCATTCTATGATTATGTGACTTGCATAAAGGGTTTTGCCAGTGTCAATACATTGGCTTTGCAAGGGGAGAATTTTTACAGGGCAACTAAAGGCTGGTGGCTAGCACAAATTTGGATGTGACATATCACACCTCAAGCAAAGCAGTGGACAGGACAGTCAAGCTGTGAAATGTGCTTCAGGGTGGCTTGACTCAGACATGGGCCAGGTGACTCGCAGCCCACAGCCTTCCCTCCTAGAGTATACAGAAGTCTCTTCAAAACTTCTGATAAGCCCAGGATTTGAGCTTATACTTTAAAACCTTCTGGGCAGGTTTTTGCTTCATTTTTTCCTCTTTTTTTCTTGTACATGAAATAATCATCCTGTTCTGCTCAAACTCACACTGGGCAGACCAGGAAAGGACTGAGATGGGAATCCTCTCTGGATGCCTGAGAAGCTTAGAGGCCACAAGGGGTACTTTAGCAGGCTTTGGCCAAGGTTAAATCCAAATGGGCTTTCCCTTATTGAGACGTATTCTACCATGGCCTCACAATTATTTATACATCAGGACTCACATTTTCCAATGTGGCTGTGTACAGCCATTTTTACACACCTAATTAAGCCCAGAAATGCATGTTTAGTGTTCTAACGATGACAGAACCACCCAGTAATCTTTAGCACTTATGTACATATGAAATGGTGCATACAACATCAAAGCTGTGTACACACATTAAATAATTCATCCTTATAATAACTGCCGAGGGCAGGGGGGAGAGGCATTAGCTAAAAAGCTCGCCCCCCCTTGTTGCAGCAAGTCATTGGCAGAGTCAGGGTTAAGCACTCTGAGGGTTAGGTGCTGAGCTTTGTCCTTCATCTATTAGCTCTCACTTCTCCCCAGTTCATATGTTATTTGGAACATTTCCTACTCCAAGACACCGTCCTGTGGGAAGCAGCTATGAGTCCGTATGAACAGAATATTCCATAAAAATAAAGCAGCGATCCCCAGGTTTGAGTGACTGGTGCTGTCGAGGAGATACACAGATAAGTGATGCTGCCTGAGTTGCTCATGACACAAACACCCACGAATGTGTTGTGACGCCGGGAGGCCACGCACCCACACTCTCCAGTGGTGGGCAGGAGCATCCGGGTGTCACAGTATCGGGAGCATGGTGCAGAGGAGGGCTGGGTGCTGGGAGATGGAGAAAAACCCAAAACAAGATGAGCGTGGCAGCTGTGTCGGTGGCTTTGTGCTCTGCTGTGCTCATGACCAAAGAGTACAGCCCTACCTTGGTCACTCTCCTACTCACTGTCGTGATCAAATTCAATCAGCTGTTACCAGAAATTACGTAAAAAATGACCCCAAAATCCCTTCCAAAACATGAGGGGTTTGAGACTAGTGGGGCTCCCTTCCCCCTCCGTCAGCCTTCAGCCAAAGTGAGCAAACTAAGCACTACAGGAAAATTGAATTTCTCTGCAGACATCCTGTAGCTTTATGATCAGGATGCATCCTCTTGCATGATATTATTTGCACGGTTCAGCTGTGTGTCACATGCGTTGGCTTTTGTTTGTCTCTTCCCGTGAGCGGTGAGGTGTACGACACCTCTGAAAAAGCCCATCTGCAGAAGGCAGCTTTCCGAGGCTTCTAGAGACGGTAGCCAATGCTCTGGGAAAGAGCCAGCTCAGATGCAATAATAATGTGACGTTTCACTGGCCGAGGACAGCAGCTCCTGCTATTCTGCTGGCAATTGGCAGGTATATGGTTCCACACATTGTGCATCTCTGACAGACATGGCTATTTTTCCAAGAAGACTTTGGACTTCAAATGTTATAAATGTTTTGTTGTCTTATTTTAATCTAGGTTGCCATTTGGTGTAGTTATCTTTGTGCTCAATACAAGTTTACTTGTGAAGTTTATATTGCCCTTTTGGGATGATAGCACTGAGTCCACATATTCTTATAAAAGCCACTTCATCTTCAAAGAAAACACCCTAAAAATCCTGTACGTATTCCAGAGCTTAGCACAACATCTGAGAGGCTCTGGAGAGACCCAAATAATAGGGACCATTTTCTATCTAGATATGTTTGGACATTCCTTTATAGAGCATGTGGAAATATATTCCATTTTCAAATAGATACACCCTCCTCCTGTAACATGAGTCAAGAGGAGAAAGCCCACACAGTTGTTTTGGTTACTTAGGAACTTCCATGCCTGATTAATCAGTTTCTCTCCTCTGCTTCGAGGAACCTAATTGAACTTGTCATTTTATTCCTCTGAAATGTACTCGAAGACTGAAAAAATTCTGGCATTTCTAATATTTATTTCCCACACTTCAGCTGCCAAATGTACCTCCCTTGGGGATATTACAGATTGGCTTCCATATCAGCTGAGATCATCCTGTACATTTTCTGGTCCTTGCCTATGGGGAATGGAGCATCTTCTGCTCTTTTGGTGCAGTTTGGCAGGAACTGAGCCCATTCCTATACCATGGTGATTTCTGTACCAGCAGTGCACCTCCTTCTCTTGCTCCCACAATATCTTTTCCCTCCAGCATCTTCCAATTACAGTATTCCTTCCATTACCATTAAATTTAATATAATCCATCAAATAGTCCCAGAGGGGATATCTTTCACTTTGGATTTATCTGCTAATAGACACATGGTAGCAGATGATCTCTCTTCTCTCTCTTTTTTTTCTGTGAGATTATTAATTACTAACGCAATTTTATCACAGAAACCTGGCAGTCTCCAAATATAGTCTTGTATCTTCCTGTTTCATTTGAATTTCTCCAGTGTAAATTACTGTCTCACAGTCCTGGTTTCTATAGGTGTCATTGCATTCGAGCATAATTCATTAAAAAATAGAAATAAATTATGTCATCGGTGTGTTTCTTCATCCTTAGTTCCCCGTTCGTTGTTTGATTCTATTCTCTTTGGTGCATTTATACACTCATTTTTCACCAGTTTATAAATGTTGCAGTCAGAGGCTTGGATCAAATTCTCAGCTATAGGCACAGGGCTCCCATCTAGATGAATAGCTTCTCAGGTTTAAGGCCAGAAAGAAACATTAAAGCATCTGTTCTTATTTCCTGTATATCACAGGCCATTACATCTCACACAATTACCCATGTATTGAACCTAATAGCTTCTTTGGCTAAAGTACATCTTCTAGAAAGGCATCCAGCCATGATTTGAAACTCTCCAGAGATAAGAATCCACAGTTTCCCTTGAGGATTTGTTCCAGTGGTTAATTAACCCCACTCTTAAAAATATATGGCTTATTTCCCATTTTAATTTGTCTGGCTTCAGCTTCCAGTCACTGGCTTTTGCTATACATTTTTCTGCTGGTTAAAGAGCTTTATAGTAGCTCACATTTCCAGGACAGTTATCTTTCAGTCTTCTCTTTGATAAACCCCCAAATGTTACAAGCTAGGTATCTATAGAAAAATGGATTCTCAAGGCATTAAATAATTTCTATGGCTTTTTCAGAACCTTTTTCAAATTTCCCTCCCAAGAAATAACATTCGTATGTCTGGTCATGATCTGCAGGAGGAAACCCTGCTGTCTTCCCCTCAGTCCTTTTAGAATGTAGTCCAGGTGCCATCAAGACATGGTCATGCATAAACATACACTTGGGCCCAGTCCTGGGAGGTGAGCTTTCTCAATCAGTCCAGCACAGCCTGAAAATTAAGTCTTGTCCTTCCCGGGACAAGGAGGCTCTGGACAGTAAGACAATCTTTATCCAGATGCATATCCTGCCTCCTGCCCTCCCAGGCCATCATGAGATTGGAAAGAAGGGCCATGCTGCTTCATGGTCCCTTGGCTGAGCTGGCAGGCATCCATCATGGAGAATCTCTTTCGGTTTTTTGTGTTGCATTTTTCTCCCCCAGGAGCTGGCAAATTCTCTGCAAATAATGGTAGTTCCAGAGAAGAAGCTTTTGAGTGGCCGTTCCCATCTGGTGCTTGAGCAAGGTAGAAGCAGCTACTGAACATGTGCACTGATGTACCCAGCCTGTCCAGGCCTAATGTTAATTATTATTAGTGATAAGTTGCTGTGAGTGTGTCTGAATGTGTCTTCTAGATAATGAAAGTTTTGCTTCAGAAAACAAGCAGCAAATAGCTTTAAGGAAGCTTTATGATCAAACTGGGAAGTGCTGTTGGTTTTATGGCTTGTGGACCCCAAGGAGAAGCAAGGGCTTGAAGCACTTTGCATCAGGCTCAGGCTGCCTCAGTTCCATCTGTGTTCAATTAAATCCTGGCCAGCCAGTGATACCCATCATCGGGCCTGCTGCAGAACACAGCGCAGCTGCTGCAGGAGCTGAGACCCTCCTGCAGCCTAAGACAAAGGGTAGGTGACTGAGGCAGCCATCCCTTGTCCACCTATTCAGCCCAGGACCAGGGTGCCACCTCAGAGCTCCTGTTTAGGTGCATATAAGCCTTTATGCTCCATAATGGAGGTATTAATGGTGGTTGCTAAAGATTTTAAGTGCCTTTAGAAATTAGATGCTGTCAAACCCTGCTGAATCAATGAAGCTTAGGATGCCTGGCATATGGTGGGATTTATATCTGCTTATGGCTCATGGCAGTACAGGACAAGGAAAGCATGAGGCTGAGTTGCCTGTGCAGGGACGCACAGCCCCAGCCCTGTGCCTGTACCTGCTGTGCAGTGTTTCATGACATTATCTTCTAGCGTGCATGCAGGGACAGTGACTGGTGCTGGCCAGTGTTCCTCCACCTGTGCCAGCCAGCATTGAGAAAGTGCTTTGGCTCTGCTCTTTCAGCTTCATTAGCAGGCTCCAAGTATGCATCCCCAGCCAGGAAATCAAAGGCAGTAAATAAATTCAGATTTTCAGAACAAAGATCCTGTGAGGAGCACTGGGAAAGGTTGTGTTTGCAGGCTGCTGAAGACACTGGGGAAGGAAGAGTTGCTTAGTGCTCTGCAAGACTCTGATCTGAGGCTGATGACAAGCCAACAGCCTCAAGGTTTGTTTTAAATCTTGTAGCCACACCAGAGGGGTTGATATTCCAGTTCCATGAACAAGTCTCCCCGAGATCCCTGAGCTCCAGGATGTATTAGAAATGTCTGTGCTAAGTGATAGTCCTTAGATATTGCTCTTCTGCAGATCTTGTAGCCATGCTGTAAGATCCTCCATTTGGGGCATGTGGAAAGGGAAAGATGAGGCAGGGAAGAAGCTTTTTTTGATGTTGAAACATTTTGTTTTTCAGGGAGGGGGGATAGCTATTTATTTACTTTTGATGGAGCCAGGACAAACCATTTGTTTGATGGATTAGGCAGTTTTAATATGTCAGGTTGCCTAGGGTACAGGCCAGGCAGGTTAGCTGAAGCAATTGTCTCTATACAAATGGAAAGAATAATGTCCTGAAAAGGCAGCATTAAGGGTTCTGCTCTCTCATCTGCAGACTATTCCACAATACTTACCCTTTAAATCCCAGTCCAGTCTCTTAAGGAGACCTGTGTTAGCAGCAAGAAGTAAAGGCTTTTGTGGCCTTTTATCTGCAGACTAAATACTGCTTTAATAATGCAATGCTGCATTTTTTCCCTCATAGGAATTGTTTGATAATGGCTGGTAGTTTTGGTGGGGGCTTTTTGGTTTGGGTTTTTTTTGGTTTGGTTTGATTTTTGTTGTTCTTGGTTTTGTTGGGTGTTTTTTTTGTGCTGTTGCAAATACCTCAAGCCTTTATTATAATGAGTTGCCAGGTGTAACTGCAATATAAGTAAAACCAGACCATTAACTCAGTGACTTGCAAAGGAGAGTGTTATGAGTCTAATCCTCTTTGGCCAGAAAGCTTACACATTACTGGCAACGTCTGGCTCAGTTTAGGTCAGGGTGGCTCAAGGGTACACAAGGTACATGTCAGTGTGAGGAGAGGTACAGTCTGGACTGCCAGGGATGATGACAACTGCCAGCTTCCCATGTGAGTCTTTGTACCCCAGGGAAAATGTGGGGTGCTTTGCCCTCCTCTGAAAAGATATGGTTGCAATTACTTTTGGGTAGTAAACACATCCACAGCTCAGCAGTGTGACTGACTCATGCATGATTGGCCTCTATTGCTCTGCTTCTGAATGTGGCAGAGCTCCTCTAATTTACAGCAGCTTTCCCTCCTGGTTTATTTACCAACTCAGCCTTTGGAGAAGATTGATTTTTTTGATACAGAACTAGGCAGTTTCCTTTTTTTAACAATACAGGCCTGTATAATCAAAGTTTGACTTGTTTTTTTTCTAAGAGTGAACATTTCCCAAGTGCTCATGTTGTCCTTGATAGGGATTCAATTAAATTTGAGAAATGAAAAGGCACCAAGTGCTCATGATGCTGAATAGGTTGTGGTGGTTGTCATGCCTGAGTGCTGCAGATGCACCTGAAATGTAGTTTGCTTCCCCAGCTACCCACCAATTGGCCAGCAACTCCTGCAAAGCATCTCCGTGTCTCTCTGCAGTGATGAGAGACAAGGTGCTTTAGCTCCCAGTAACTCACTGCTTTGATTCCCCATAGTGACAGCACAGAACAGATACAGCAGTGCAGAGAGGGACCCCCTGAAGCAGGCAGCAAGAGGAGTTTCCCCAGAAGTGATGGCCACTTGTGCCAAGGGGAGCTCACACTCTGACCCAAGGGCTGCTGCAGCACCACCACACTCATCCTGCTTGCCCTGAGACATCATGTTCCAGTGTGAAAAGGCATTCACCAGGCCATGCCTAGAGCAAAGTGAGCCCGTGGCCAGTCAGTCATGTGGCTAGGAGCTGGACTTGTCTGTTCTGCCCATTCCTCTAGTGGGAAATTTGCTTATGAAGGACACAGATGCCATCCCTACAATTTTGGTGCTTCAATGGGCTCTGAAACTCAAGTTTCCCTCAGAGGTCCTGTTTGGAAGGGCAGAACACTTTTAAATTGTTCTGATAATGAAAAGCAAGACCCTGAAAGTCTCATTACACGCTTGGCACAGCAGGAACCAGGTTTGATGGAGCTGTTGAGTTGCCTGCGTGACAAATTCTGCTCCAGTTTCCAGCTCTGAAACCCAGGTCATGTCGCCTGGACATGATTTGGCAGGCATAGTATGTCCAAAACAGAAGAAAAAAATTTTTTTTTAGCTGGATCAGTTCAGCTGGATCTGACTCACCAGGCAGGCATGCAAACACTTGTGTTGGCACTGTGGAGGTGGCAGCATAGAGAGAAGGAACAAACTGCCAGAGGGCATGGGACCATAGAAAATGTACATCAGCCCATGTTCTCATGCCTTGCCATTGTTCACTTTTCTAGGAGAACCACTTTCCTATTCATTCCCACCTCCACACTGCTCTCTAGAAGGCAAGCAACATGCTCCTTTTTGAGACTGCAGTCTACACTTTCCTGGTCAGCAGAAGGATTTAAGCCTCAGCAGGGGCCAGCTGACACAGCGGCTAAGATTAGATCTCAAATAACTATTTAAAAACCTTGTGTAATCAGCAAGAAAGGGCAAAGAGCTAACGCACAAGCATAGAGCAGCATTAAGTTTGAATGCCCCCATCCTTTCTTATGACAGGAGTAGCTTCATCATGTCTGCAACAATAAAACAAAGCATTGCAGGGCCCCGTGTTATTCTGAATGGGATTAAAAAGGAATGAAATTATGGACACTCACTTCAAATCAGGGCTGAATGTTTTGGATGAGAGAACCCGACAGTTCTCAGCTTATATATCTGTTTAGGAGGTCAGCTGTTGGTCGCTGTATGGTCCTTTCCAGTACCAGATGCAACCAGTGCCTGCCTTGGCACTGAGTGAGACAACTCAGCCTTTAAGTAAGTCAAAGTAGATCCTCACCTTTCCCAGGGGAAAATGAGATAAATGGTTTATCTGCATATACCATCTGCATTGAAAAGTATTTAGGCTAAATGACTAATTTATTGGTGGATAATGTGGCCTTTTTTGGTCTTTTATGACACTTTGCTGTTAAGCTATTCTTCCTGCAAATCTATCTGTAAGAACAGTAGACATGTGTAGTTTTTTATCGTATGCACATACCCACATTTTGGTCAGCTTCAGGATCCTGAGTGAGGAACTCTGAAGGTGCAAGTGGAAGCTTTTCTTAAACTTGAGATATAAAGTCCAACTTTCAAGCGAGGCACAATTCACAGCCAGCACAGGCAGGAAGCAGCCAGGTCCCTTTGCAAGTGCCTTGCCGTGGGCACAACCCTGGGGTACCACAATTTTTGCTGGGCTCCCTGCTGAGGAGCCCAGCAGCTGCTGCCAAGAAGGGACTAAAACCTGGAGATTTCCTACCCCTCTGACAGTGTCCACCCAGCATCTCCCAAGCTCTAAGGGGCTGCACACCAGAAGGCTCTGCTCTTTTTAAATCTCCTCCTAGGCTAGCAATGAAGTAGCAAATCCTCTCTCTTTGCCTCCTTGTCCAGATCAGCGTTTCGCATTCCCTGGGTGCCCTGAACTTGCTGCAGCAAGGAGTTCAGCAACACCAGTGGCCACATGTGGAGAGATTGTCTCTCTTTCTGCCACAGCTATCAGGTCTTGCAAGTGCTATAATAAAAATAAATAAAACCCCTCAAATAAATAGGAAAAGATAAGGAGGCAGATAACTGTAATTCTCATGACTGATAGTATTACTCAATTTAGACATTAACATTCTAGCTAAAGCTTTAAACCTTGGATTTACTGAGCATGCCTGTTACTAATTTTGCCAACTCAGACTGCACTGGTAGCAGGTAGGTGTATAATTTTAAAATTGCTTTGAATTATATTGCAAGTTAAGCATTGAAGAGACAATGATTATAATTTTTTTCCCAGGCAGCTGATGAAAGGCCTTACAGGATTTATTACTACCCTTCTGAAGGTTTGGGAGGAGTGTTTACTGGATGGATCCATAGCCCATATAACTTCCCATATTCCTCTATTAAAATGATACCCTTAATCCTTGTGCTGTAACTAAGAAATGACACATAGCAGGTCCCCATCTCTGATTCATTACACTGCAAAGTCTTAAATCCTTTCTTTTCAGGGTTTCAACCAGAGAAGATTATTCTTCACCCCTCTTGATGTGGTTTCTGCTCCCAGCCAGGTCACAGCAACCACCTTTCCAGAGGGCACAGGCACCATGGGGGAGTCCCCAGAGACCCTCACAGCATTACACACGCAGCAGCTCCAGGAACAGCCTGGCACAAAAAGGACCAAGGAGTTTCCAGCTCCCTTTCCTTCCTCCCTCTCTTCAGCTTGATGGAAAGTGGGGTATCCCTGTTGTGCTGAGCCCTGGAAGGACTTTCAGTGAGCTCCATGAGGAAAAATAAGAAATGGTTCAGATAACAATGTTAGGATTTGATCCATACAGATATGGTTTCAAATGGCAGGAGAGGCTTCCCTTTCATGAAATCAGTGGTTGCGACATTGCTTCCCATAATAATGTGAATAAATATTATTAATATTACTAAAACAAAACAAAAAAATACAGGTAGAGATACTACTTTATTTTGGGGAAAGATTTTGAATGTGTGTGGCCTGTTTTCACCATGCATACACATATGTGAGAAGGAAAGAAAGCAGCATCAAAACAGCATCAAAACAGTGCAAGCAGTCAGGAAGGAACTCTGTCAGCATTACTGAGAGCAGCTTCGTTCACAATGTTCTCCACCCCATCTGCACACATATGGATAAATAAATTGCTTCAGTCACATGACAAGTTCATTGAACTCCTGCCAGACTTTACGATTCTGCATTGACCCACCAAAATTCAAAATAGATTTTCTTGGAGGTAAAAACCCCCAATGAATATAGAGGCTATTATTTATTCTGTCCCATCTTTGTTTTAATGTCAGTGAAAATGCAAATACAATGGAGTATAAAATTGCACTTTCCAAATGCAAACTGATAGTTCAAAAACCTGGGGTAAGATATAATTTCTGCTGAAGTCAATAAAAAATTTGGAGGGACTTTATTGAGACAGGATTCAATACCTTAAAATGCTTTAGCATTAAGCTGAGTGCTGCCCTAAATACACAAGATGATTTATTGGAAAGCAATACCAGGAGATGTCATATCTCGTCATTAAGATTACCTTGGGCTCATTATCACTTTTTCTCCCAACTGAACTTCAAAGATCAGTATTAGATGGCTGCTCACATTAAGGAGTCCTGTTAAAGGCAATCGTGCTTCATATTTTGTGCTGCTATTTAAAGAAAAGACTTTATATTGATTACTTAAAAAGACCAATGGACAAAAACAGAATGGAGGAATACGTATTTGAAACTGTCAGATGCACTCCCCACCCTATGCTTTCTTAAACACAGGAAAAATTATTTTTTTCTCTTCTATTTTAAACTGTTCCCTGATGTGATGATTTAATTTTTTAACAAGCCAATGCTGGACTTTCATTGAAGACAAAACATTAAAAAAAACTAACCCAACAAACCCAACAAACTGGAGATGTTTTATTAATGATGTGTGTGCATGATGATATTGTGACTTCTTAAAACAGCTGTCAGAAAAACAGGAACAATAAGAGATGTTAATGTGAAGGGCTGAAACGATGACAGTACATTTGCCCGCATGCTTCCTGAGCTGGTATAGAGTGCGAAAGCAGTTGCTTGGAAAGTTGTCATTATTTCCTCTTGTGTTGTTCAGAACAGACTTATAAATACAGCCAGATGTTACTGTCAAGAAGAGCTGTTGGTTTGTGGCAGCATAACCCTTGTTTTCCAATGAGCATGGAAATACAGAGGCAATTGTCTCCTGGCTGCTTTGAAAGTGACAGCTTTCAGCAGAAATATTCAGACTTAATTTAAATGTAGTATGCAGCTAAAGATTAAGAGCTAATATTTTATTTCTAGTTGCTTTTGCTTTGCCAAGACTTTCTCAATTCACCAGTGGTCCAATTTTTAAAAATAAAAATATTGTGACACAACCATGATCCCAAGCCTTGGCAGTGTGAGGTTCATGTTTGGACTTGATGATCCTAGAGGTCTTTTCCAACCTAAATGATTCCATGATTCTGTGACATGCTCACTTTATCCCCTTAGGATGTTTTCAAACCACAGATGTGAAGAAGGAAAATTGCCCAAGTAACATGAATCTGAGATTAAGTCATATGGAAAACCGATCCTCTGAAACAGGCAGGGACCTTTCTACAGCATTTAGTGGGCTTTTTCAACCCTTCCTTTCAGATGTGGATCAGCAGCAGTGGGAGCACTTTAATGTGATTCATAGGCAGTGGCACGGCTGAGCCTGCTCTCCCTGCACAGCTTCGATGAATCCCTGCTGGACCACTTCATCATCCACTCCCTCCACCCATCAACTCTGTCCCCATTGGCACTGGCCAAAACTAGACTAACTCTTTGTTTGTCTCAAATCTCTGATTACATTTACAACCCCCAATAACTAATTTAGGTTGTCACTGCTGCTGGCAGCACTATTTTAATTTGTATTCCTTTCTTCTTTTGTGTTTTGTTTTTCTGAAGTATATGGGTTTGTCTTAATGTGACATCTCTGAGCAAACATATGCATCTGAAGAAGGCAAAAGGAATTTATTGCATTTTGGCTAATACAGAGGAAAGGGGAAATTGCCTACATAATGAAACAGGAGATGCAGTTTTAACTGTCATTTCTCTCTTGTCTCCATAGTACTGAATACACAAATATAAAATATATGATCTACCTCCTCCTTCAAACATATCAACGTACAATTAAAACCCACAAAGCCTGACAACCTGTTGTCAAGTTGTTTAAGCCGTTGTTTCAGAATCTGACAGACAAACTTATAAACAAAACGTAGAGCACCAGATCGTGGGATGAGGCAGCATCATCATGTGGCTTCCTCAGTTATCTCAAAATTTGGAAAACAAAAAAGCAGAGGAATACTTTTTCTCCTTGAATAAATAACAGTTTAATTACATTATAGAAATAAAATATGATATGATAGGAATACACTGGAAATCTTACAGAAATACTATTCTGCTACTCGTAGGTAAATGGTCAAAGCTACTTTTCATGACAATCTGAACAGTACTTGTGTACAAACTATTATACATGTTGCTAATGAAAAATATTGCAACAGTTGCAAGAATGTTACCAGCTCAAACAAACATCTAATGATACAATATTCTTCTAAGAGGAAGTAATAATGTTAGATTTACAGACAATAAAGAGTTATGTTCTCCACTTCGAAACACTGGAAATAAAAAGCTCAGGTAATCCAATTTCTTTACCTCATATTATCACAAGGAAAGATTTTCCTTTCACTGTGAAACAGCATCCCAAGAGACCCTGTAAACAGTTTATTCAAAGGTAGTATTTGAGATGTCACAGCAACTTCAACAATTTTCCTAGTCCACAATTACAGACTTTTTAGGCCACTGCTTGTACAGATGACTTTTTTTTTTTCCCACTTATTTACATACATTCAGCCCAATAACAGCAAGTAGAATGCGCTGTCTGTCTCACAATAGACACACTAAAATTTTCATCGAAAGGCCAGTGCAAGATGTGGATAGTGACTGCACAGCATTGAGGAGATTATATCATACAAATATACAATTAGACTGTCGAGAATCTAACTCTGCACACGTGTGACATAGATGGTCTGCTCGGTAGGTACGTGACACTCGGAGTTGGTACACACACGTAACTGCAACTAGCGGTGGTGGGTGGATGATGATGATGATGATGATGGTGTGGGTGGCCATGGAACACAGTACCATTTGGCTGTGCTATCACTAAGTGAAAGTAGGCAACTGCAAATTAGGAATACCTAAAGCTGAAGTATAAGAACAGCTTATCTTGGAACGGCAGCAGATTTTTCTAATGAAAGAGTAGTTCTACTTAGTGTGCAACATGTAAGGAAATTGTTGCCAACTCTTTAATAAATGGTTCTAAGTGAACCGATGCAGTTCCCAGAGCTTTAGAAAAACTCATTATGCAAATGAAGATACTGATGATAGACGATAACATTTCACAGGATGCTATTTCTTATTATATCAGTAAGCACCAAGTTAAGTGCCAAGACAGCCCCATTGTCCCATGATTTATCTTAAAATTTAGAACTTGAATGCACAACAAAATTCCACAAAGTTTGCATTTAATTCACAAGAAGACAGTTTCAAAAATGGCTCATAAAATACCCTTACATGTCAAATCGGCTTTCCCCCACTCCTCCAAGAGGACTGCTTTAAGATGGACTAGACCTAGACATAAGAAACGTCTTCCAGAAGGACTTGACATCCTCTGGGAATCCTCTGCAATCCACTGGTTTTGGCTGACTGCAGTGGGCCCCTCAAGAGTGCGGTGCCCTGTCCTGTGATGCTGGTAAACTGTGATGCAGGGGGAGGAAAGTACCCCTGTCTCTTCCAGCTGTTGCTCAGCACCTCACCTGATCCGATCTTATCTTTAAAACATGTCTCCCCTCACCAAGCCTAAACTCGGAGCCACTTGCACCCCCACAGAGCCACCAGCTGAAAGGGGCTGGGTGTTCATTCAACCAGCTGCTCTGGCCTGCACTGAGGGAGCCAGAGACCCTGGGCTGCTGCCCCCTCTCTTTCCCTACGTAAGCACAAGGATGGGTGGCAGGGCAGTATGGATTTGGCTCCACTCGCCCTCTGCCATGGAGAAAGTCACCCCTGCTGTGGCAAGTGTCAGGCAGCTAAAGGACTAAGCTGCATTTGCAGCTATTTTGGCAGAAATCAGCCAGAAGGGTGAGGAAACAGTCTGAAAAAGCAAGGCAGCAGAGAAGAGGATCCCAGACCTTAAGACTCAGAACAGAATCACAGAATATCCATGCCTCAAAGACTATTTGGTAGCATGTTCCTTGTGACAGTTCCAGGCTGCAGAAACCATCCCACCATGGAACAGAGTCACTATTTTCCTCCAGTAATTTCTTCCTGGTAGTGTCAAACCTTGTCAGTGGTTTCAGTAAGATGCACCTCATTGCAAGCTATCAGATTTGAATACTCACAGCCTTAGAACAAACTACCATTTACTCCTGGCTTTCTCAGTCTTCAGGAACACCATCAACAGCTGCAGCATTTGTCAGTTCAGGCTCATTCCATGCTCTCTGCCTCTTGTTTCCCTTTATTCTCAAGTGCAACTGAAAGGTTGCTTCCTCTAGCACATGGATACACATCTCAGTGTGGATCTAGATATTCTTAATAAGGTACTTTCATCAGTAATCAATTGGAAGAACTCAATTTTAGAAACAGAATTCGTGTGCAAAGCGTGCAACAAGAAATACAGTTACATTTGGTCATAGTGTCCTATCTTAGCTACGCTACCATGACTCACACTGATTAGAATACTTACACACACACACACACGCACACACACGTACACACACAGAGATATTTATTTATATACACACTCACACAATAAGAAAATGTCTAAGTCTGACAATATTTCCTCCTCTTTTAGTGAAGACAGGAGTTTGGCATCTCAGGCTCTGAATCTGCTTAGACCTGGGATACAGGAATGTGACACACTTCAAGTATACATTGACTGCACAGTGATAACATCGCACATTGAGTCTGACACATGCTGTCTTCAGTGGTCCAACACCAGCACATGGCTTAAAACCAAACGCCTATTAAAGGAGCCAATATCTGGGACCTTTGCTTTTCAGTGTTCGTATTCACGCAACGCCCAAGAGCAGGGCAGTAGTCTGTGCAACCATAAACATCCTTCTGTATAAACGCAGTGGTATTTAAAAGTCT
This sequence comes from Pachycephala philippinensis, assembly GCA_013397055.1. NCBI lineage: Eukaryota > Metazoa > Chordata > Aves > Passeriformes > Pachycephala > Pachycephala philippinensis. The sequence goes on from VWZT01016781.1 coordinate 550,304, forward strand.
GAACCAGTGCATTCCTTTCTCACATTCCTCCTCTACTCCTCTGTTGCTGTTAGTCTCATACGCATGTGAAAGTAAAAGGTAGTGGGGAAATAATTTTAGTAGAAGAACACAAAGCCTCTCCTCTAAGTCCACAGAAGACCACTAAAAGTGTAAAATTTCCAAAATACCTCATAGGAATTCTTCAAATACAGTAAGTGTTTTCAATGGGGTTTACATATCACGTTTCACGTTATTTCCACGGAATTCTACCTTATCACTTTGTTTAATCAGACAAATATCAATAACACATAATAAAACAGCACACAATTCACGGGACACGACACGTTTTACAAAACCTCTAAACTCAGCACTGCTGTTTTTGGAAAAAATCAGAAACTCCTATTACTTACAGACATGAAATACATTTCACATTGAAATGAACAGCATGATTACAAGGCTTTTTTTCTTATCTGATGGTATTGGTTTAGGACGCGTTATTTTTCAATTAGGTTTCACAATTCTTCTTCACACCCCCAAAGGAACGATTGCTAATCTGGTATTTTCTCTGTGCTCTTTCAGGAAACATTATTATTCAGTAAACACCTTTTGAGAAAAACTTGTGAAAATTTAGCTAGAATCCCTAATTGTAAAACCTGAAGAACTGGCTGATGGTAATGTTCTTAACACAATCATTGCTCAGCTTACAATGACAAACCAAAAAATATTACAGGAGGGTACAAACACGTTAAGCCATGGGTTTGGTTTTCTCTGTTGTTGATTTTTTAAATTTTTATTTTTTTTAAACTTAAACGCCTTTTCTCACATCGCTGAGAAGTCTCTGACTTACAACGCTTCAGCAGTTGTGTCCGTGGAGACAGACATGGTAACTTTGGCAATCTTAACTGTGCTCTTAATGCAGCTCTCGGCAGCCCTGTGCACGTTCCCTGCGTTGTTGGCGTGTTTGTGCTGGCAGTCAGACTCCATGCTGTTATCCAGGGGCTGCGCAGTCCCTTCACAGGTGGGGAACATGCTGCGGAAGGCGTGTCGCAAGTCCTTGCTCCTCAGAGCATAGATGATGGGATTCACTGTTGAATTCAGCAAACAGAGCATGCTACAGAAGGCAAAGATAGTCTTGATGAGCTTGTTCATTTTCCCAAAGACATCGTACACCATGATGGCGAGGAGAGGGCCCCAGCATATGATTAAAACGACTAGGATAAGGACCAAGGTTTTGGCTAACCTGATGTCCATACGAGTTTGATCAGGCCTAGTGATCTGTACCTTACCATCCTCCGTCGACTGAATGATTATGCTTTTCTGCGTGCCTCGCTGCAGCATGCGAACAGCGTGGCTGTGAGCCTTCCACAGAATGTACATGTAGGCATAGACAATGAACAACAAGAGGACGCTGGTGACCCCGATCCAGAACATCAGGTACGTCTCATCGATGAGAGGGAATATGTCCGAACAAACAGAATTGAGCTTTTTGCAGTTCCAGCCGAGCAGAGGAAGAACGGCTATTACAATAGCGATGGTCCACATCACACAAAATGCTACGACAGCCTTTGGTCGGGTAACAATCCTTTTATAAGCTAGTGGCCTGTGTATAGAGATGTACCGGTCTATTGCCGTGAGGAAAAGGCTACCTACAGAGGCGGTGAAGGAGGCTGTAACTCCACCCAGTTTGAACAAGAAGACGTTGGGGCTATCCTTCCGGTGGAAAACATGGAAATCCACAAAACTGTAGACAAAAATCACGCTGCCCAGGAGGTCGGCCACAGCCAGGCTGCCGATGAAATGGTAGGAGGGTCTACACCGGAGGCTTCGGGAGTGGAGGATGACACACAGGACGAGGAGGTTTTCTAGGACTGTGAAGGTGCCCAGGGTGAGCGACAGCACGGCAATGGCCAGCTGCTGGCTGGGGTTCAGGATCATAAAACACTCCATATCCATAAAGTTCTCCCCGCACTGTATATTCTCCTCATTATCCTTAAAAGTGGACAGGGACTTGTTGTAAAACTCTGTAATGTTGACCTGATCTGAGGGAATAATGCTCAGCAGGGAATCATCTCCTCCAGTCATTTTTTCTTGGAAAGGATCACCCCTGAAGGAAGAAAGGGGGAACTTTTGGGGGTAGTACCCCAGCTTGGATGCCATGTCGCCCTTCATGTCTTCGTACTGGATATCGTTGGAGCCCACGTAAAGGAGATCTGTTGTGATTGTTCGGAAAGTTGTATCTGCGAGGCCATCTAGAATTGACTTCATAACCCCAGTCTTGTTGGTTTCAGAGAGACTTGGGGGATGGAAAAATGCATCAGAGGAAATCCTATATGGGGAAAAGATCAGACTTCATTAACATAAACAGGGAGACAAACTCCACAAACAACTCAGCTGAACTCTGTCAAACAAAACCAACCCTTCTCTGGTATTCAGTGCAGGTCTAGACTTTGCCGCTGTGGGAAATCAGGGTGGGTTGAGCATTTATAAAGAAATCACCTGGATTTCACTAAAACTGAATTACACTAAGAAGTGACAGAGGCACAGGGAATTGAGTGTTTCACAGGAAAGCAATTTTCATTTCTCATCAAAACCTTCTGAGCTGCTCCACCATAAAGATATTTTTTCCCAGCTTCTGACTGCAAAGTACCTTGCAGACCAATATTCCTTGGACTTGCTTCATTTAGATAATACCAAGTGCCACTGCAGGAGCAGCACTAAACTGAGTCACCACCTTCATTGTTTTTCTTTCAAAAGGCACTGAGGGTTTTGAAAAATTGGCTACAGAGAGGCAACGGGGACAGAGCCATGCACTCCACATTTCACAGTTCACCCAAGATGCCTGTATATTCTTATTATCCTGCTATAACAATCTGAGGTCTACTAACATCCTGAATTTGCTACTGCAAATTTATTAGCAAGGTATTTGATCTATAAATATATAGCTTCATGAGATTCATATCCAAAGATTACTCTATTCCTTCCTTCTGCTAAGCAAACTAAGGTAACTGGGATGTTTGGGCTATGTGAGGGAGGTGGGGTTGTTACCCAGCTCTGTCCACAGTTTCAGGAAAGGTGACCAGCACTGTTAAGTCAGTGAGAGAATCAGTGATCTGCTCTGTACAGACAAGAAGCTGCAATCAGGGCAGTGCAAGCTTGCCTAGATAAACATGGCACCATGTTTAGATCAGGGCGTAGCAGTGGCCAAAACTCCAAGCAAAAGAGACCAGGAGCCACCGCTTCTGTGAGAAGCATTGTAATGTAACTCATCCCCCTAGGGACACCCTCAAAAACATTCTGTCCCCTAGGAAAATGGGGGACCCAGCAGAACATCCCCAGGTAGCCAGCAATCTCTGAGTTCTGGCAAGTACAGCCTTTGCTCACGGATGGTGATTAGTTGCAGGGAACAACTCCTGGTCAGGGTTCCCTTGCGAGAGGACCCCCATTAGCACCTGAGCATGCATCAACATGTAAGACAAGTCTTACAGCTCTTGTTATGCTGTACTCCTTTATATTACTTTGCCAATAGAAAATGCCTTGAATGTGGATTGAACATCTGCTTTAGGGCCCCCTTCCACCACCTCGATGGATGAGAGTAGTCTGAATACAAATAAGAGCCAGACTCACTCCTTTTGTGTGTTACAAATATTCTGCATCTGCTATGGGACATCTCGATGATTATGATGAAGCAAACCAAGCTTCTTCTTCCTTTTAGTATGGAGGAAATTGTTGCACTCAAGAAATCCCAGATGCCATTTATAGGCTTCTACTGACTTAACCTGTTCACTTTACACAACTGACAATAAATGGTCAGAAAGGCTACAAGAGTTTATCTGCCAAAATCAGAGTACTGATCACCTCAACTCCTAAAGAGAAGACTTGCACCGTAGGTACCACAGTTCTCTTTTCCCATGAAAACTATAGGAAAGAAGAAAAGGATGCCTCTCAACAACAACAGCAATACTTAAAAATGTGAAATCATGAGCATTTCCAAAAAAAGCAGAGATCACTTGGCTGATGATGTATTTATACTGCCCTTATAGCATCTGAACACTCAAGATTTTTTTCCATAGCTCTTTAAAGTTTTGCCTTTTATTAAGCAGGCCAGGACATTATTATTATTAAAGGAAATATACGAACTTAGACTTTCAGAAGAGACTGCAACTCCAGTGCTGCAAAAAAGCATGAGTACAAACAACCCTTACTGGGAAGAGTTGCAACACACAAAATATACTGGCTGAGTCAGCTTTTGCAGACACAGTTTGCTCAGCAAATAACAATTATTAGACAGACAGACAGTATTAAGGAATTTAATTTTGAGGGCGTGAGCAGCGAGGGAGGAAAATGTCACTGAAGCATACATTAAAAATGAACAGCAATCATCTAATATGGAAGGTACTTTTCTTCCAGAAGGTGTTTTACAGCTGTTCCTAGAGAATTTGCAGATGTTACACGCTGCGAAGATGACTCTGCTAGCAAGTCTTCTTTCGGTGAAGTCTGGCAACTTTAAACTTGGCATTGTAACACCATTTTAAAAACACAAGTGAAGAATGTGTTATTAATTTGAAAACTATCCAAAAATCCAGTAAATAAAACAAGTGGTTCTATAAATACGTAAACATTGCTGTGGTATCCTCCACTATTCCTGCTTATTTTTCACAGAAGAAAGGCAACCATTTTAATGAGTAAAGCCACAGCCCCATGTCGAGAAGATTATGTCTGAGGAAAGCTTCGTAAATTGTATTCAACTGAGCACTTCTGCTAGACAGACAAACAAATTGTTATCAGGTAGCTGGTCCCTGCTGGAGTCATGTCAAGTACAGACTTCCTCAGAATTAGATGTCATGCAACCCCTACCTTTATTTGAAATACAAATGAAAGAACACGAATTCTTGTGTGCTCTTTTGAAGGTGGCAGTGAGCTATGTGACAATATCACTATGCATGCATATGCTATGCTAACAACATGGTTAATGGGATCAGGAGAGGAAAGGCTTACTTTGAATGTCAATGATTTTTTTCTCCCTCTGTATTTTTACATCGAGATTATTACAGTAATTTTTACCTTATTGTCTCTGCAAAGAGAGTTTTCTGTGAGAGTACTTGGGAGTTCATTAGTAGTGTAGTTTAGGCTTTGGGGGATGCTGCTGACATTAATTTTGTTTTTGTTTGCTGCTGGGAATATCCTAATTGGAAATTTCTAGCAGTATGTGTGCATGCACCTATTCAAGCTGCAGTTGATTTTTATTAAAGTTGCAGTAAAACAACCATTTGCCTGATCTGGAATTACACTTTACAGGAAATTCATTTATTTTAATTTAGATACTAGCTTGTCCCAGTATAAGCTCACTACTAAAGTGCACTGAAGAGATCAGCGAGGTTTTCCATAGCTGTCTGGGAAAACAAGACTGGACCTTTGGCACTGCAGTTGTCAGGTCACAGGTGCTGCATGATTTGACACAGAAAGAAAAGCCAATGGCAGAAGCAATGGTCTTGGTCTTGGTCTTTTCATATGGCTGGGTGCACATGCCGGTGCCACACACATTTTGGCTCCGAGCATTTCTGTCCAAACCTGGAGTGGACAAACATGGACCTGCCCATGAAAACAGACACCTCAAGCCATGCAGCCACACTGCTCTTTGCAGCTGGCTTCAACACAATCCAAACCCATCCTGCCCGAGAGCCCAAACCCACACTGCCCGAGAGCCCAAACCCACACCGCCTAAGCCCGAGCCCACACTGCCCAAGAGCTGTGACCATTTCCACATGAAACACTCCAGGAGCCCCTCTGGGTTCTCAGAGCCTCCCCAGAGAACAAGCGTCCCCCACACAGATTCATCCTCTCTGCGTGGGGCTGGAGTGACAGCTGTGTGCTGCAGAAAGCTCCCCTCGTGGGCAGGGTGGCAGGAAGGGAGTGCCTCCCTGCTCTGCCAAGAACTCTCCTGCCCTGCCAGAATCCACTCTTCCAACTTCTTTTTCAAACCTCTCAGCTTCATTCCTTCCATAAATGAGCTCTACTATGTCACTCATTTTAAAACAGCTTTTAAAAGACTGAAACATTGATTAAATATGAAGGACACTGGCACTCAAAATTTTTGATGTATTTCCACAACTGCATGCAGCAATTCATGGCAAGTACTGAATTATGACTGGAGATAAGAATTAAACAACAGAGAAAAACTTCAAGGATCTTTTATCTTGAAGACCAGACCAGAACACTCATAGCTGAGCACCATTTTAGACCTTTCTCCCATCACCCAGCAGCTGTTGATGGGCACTGCCAGACCAGCTGTGCGAAGTGACTGCCACTAGATGGAGTGGCTTTGACAAACTCCCGGCTTAGGTGCCTGCAGTGACATGCATTCAACTTCCCCCGGCCCTTTTTCCCTGCCTACTTTACCAGGGATCAAACATATGAGGTGTTAAAACATCACCCGAAGGCTGAAGACACAATTTTATAAGGCTTTACCTTCAAAATGAAAGAATTAGTGAAGAGTTGAGGGGGTAAGTCTTACTAGTGCCCACCACTGTGTGGTTACATATAGCCCTAAAGATGCTTGGATATCAGAATATAAATTCACTTTAGGTAAAATAAAAAATACGTAGTACACAAGTGGCTGGTAACTCATCATCAAGGACAACAGAGAGAATTATACCTCCTCTGGACTTCTTGTTTGTCCACAACACCAGTTCACTTGGGGAACAAGAACGTGACTTCATTAAAGGTACATTACCTATCTTCTCCTGCTGTTCTGGGGTAGAAGGAGAGCTGGAAAGTTTTTATCATTGTCGACAAAAAGAACTGAATTTGTTACAATTTTCAAATCAGGATGATTGATAAAGCAATTTTAATAGCCTGAATAGAAACAGTTAAGTATTTATTCTCTTCCTCAGAAAGTAATTATGAGCAATACAATGATGATACTGATAACTGCAAAAATGTTGACATGGCAAGAAAAGGAATCAAAACAAGAAAGGAAAATCCACAATCAAACCTTTTTGGCTTCCATTTTAGAAAATATTTTGATCTCCATGCCTATACATTTCTTCTATGATAATCATAGTTAATTAAGAACAGGCTAAAGGACAAGTAGGAAGAATTCAAACAGTTTTTGAATGCATAAAAATACAGAAATGCACTCTCCTTGTTTACACCTTATAGGGTTCTAAGTCATTCAGAGAAGGGCATTATCTTCTGATAAGTTTGCATAGTGCCCAATACATGGGGACTCCTCCCAAACTGAGTCCACAAAATACTACCACAGGAGAAACAGCAGCAATTTACACTCATATATGCAGTCAGCTGTAAAAGTGTGAGAGAAATGAGATCTACCATGGTAACTGTTGGCGTCTAGGAATTAGAGCTGTCCTATAAAATGAAAATTTATATGGCTAATAATTACCTTATCCCATATGGTGATGAACAATACAGCTTCGAGGACAGAACAAGGTTTCCAAGCCTTGGAGAAAGAAATGTGCAGACTGAGAAATGGCACTCTCAGACTCAGTAACACCAAGCAAGGAAAAAACACATGTTGAGAAGAATGCGAAGGCAATGTTACCCCTATCCTATTTACTGGTTTACTACTCCATCTCTGAAACTGTGCTACTCCTAGGCTAAAAATGGCAAATATGCTGTCACTCCTAATTCAGGAAAACTTGCATTCATTTCAGTCAGAATTTTCTCTGTGTGAGAGATCGGGAAGCAGCACAGACGCTAGGAGAGGAACAAATAAGGGATGTTATCTTCTAGACACAGCAAGGCACTATCAGCAATGGGGTAAACTAGGGCATGCAAGTAATGAACCAAATTTTGTTCTTATGTAACATGATCATATCTTTGGCAAGTTGAACCTTAATTAGCAAGAAGGCACAGCTACATGGCTATTTATGTTAATTAACATACCGTTTGCACACTAGCAGGATAAGGGCCAGACTGTTCCAATTTGTGGGCAAATGGCTCCTATGTGACACCCCCCAGCATCCAGCAGCTGACAACCTGAACAACAAAAACAAAACAAGGGGGAAAACAGGGTGTTAATCAGCGACGGACAATGTTTTTAAAAGGAATAGCATTATTTCCTCCCCGCAAAGTTTCGTTGGCAAGATTTGTGCACCAGTTTTAGCACAGGTGACTTGCAGGTACAGAGAAAAGGAGGCTGTGCCTGATGTCCCAAACAGCCAGAGCACATACTTGTGTCTAGGATCAGAGAGGTTCAAGAGCAAGGCTGAAGTCCTGCTCCTTCTGGTGCAGGTGAAGGACCCAAACTTTGCTCTCTGAGCCAGGTGAGTGTGCTGGCAGCCTCTACATCCTGCTGCCCATCTCTAAACTGCTCGAGCTGTTCCATGTTGGACTGAGAGCTAAACATCCGGAAGTAAAGGCACCAACTGGTATTCCTAGAGGTGGGGTGCATGCCTGGTGAGAGGCTTAGCTTGAAGCCTTTTCTCTGAATTAAGCAAACCAAGGATGCACCTCCTGCATCCCACCCAGATGCAGGGGAGGAAGAGTGGGGGCAGCTGCCCCATCTGCCTGTGAAAAATCTCTAGAACTCCTAAGATCACCCAAAACCCCTCAGCTTGTAAAATACAACCCCTTATACACACATTTCCTACCAAGTTGTAGACAAGATGAAGTATTGAAGTCACAAATCAGCAAGGGGACCATCAGGGTCACATTAATGGGAAACTACAACTACCTGCTCTGCTCAGCTTTGGGGAGAAAGGACGGAAGGCGGGGGTGGCTATTGTAAAACTGTAGGATTTAAAGATCTTTCACAGTTTACTTTATATTATCTTAATTTCATCTGAAGATAGAAATTTTGAAAGAGGATGAGGAGTCTTGCTGAAGTATGAAAGACTCAGATGAAAGGAAACAGTGAAGCAATTGTGACCTGGTTGTTTGCTTAAAATCAGCTCCAGTTTAGGGCCAGTTTCCCAATAAAGGACTTTGTATTCTTCTTTTCCAATAAAGCACCTAGAAGAAATGGCAGCTTAGTACACAACATGCAGTTTAAGAGAGAGAAGTAATTTGAAACAACAGAGCAGGACATAAAAGACCAGGCTCCATTGGATGCTAAATGCTAAAGGTCTCCAGAAGAATGTGATGTCTAGAGGACCAAACTGGAGGAAAAACACATTTATTAGGAAGAAACGAGAGAGAGAGGAAGAGAACCACTCCTAGAAAATAGTTTCCATGCAATGGCCAGAGCAGAACACAGAAGGTCATGAATTTGTTGCAGCAGAAAATATTAGTGAACTTTATTAAAATATTAAGGTTTAGAGACAGAATGATAGCAAAAACATCAGGCTCCAGGGAGAATTCTCATAAACTGCACAGAGTGTATGTCTGCCTTCTCATCCCCCCGCAACAAACTGGCTCTAACAAGTTTTAATTAAAGAAATCATGAGATAGCAAGCAGATGCTGAGAGCAAAGGTAATGTGGGTGAAGTTATTGGTGTGGTGAGGACTGGTAGGAGAGAGGAGAGATAACTATTGCCCTCCTACTGGGAATAAGACATCTCCAGGTGAGACAGGAGCAAAGTGGAGAAAAGTAAGAAAGGAAGACCCAAGTGGAAGTGCCTTTGGATACAGATTTTAGAGACAGAGAAGAATTGCCTTTCTGGTAGGCTGGAGGAAAGCAGATCAGGTGAAGGAGAAAATTCACGAGAGAAAACCTCCCTCCTCTTCTGGGCTGTGCGAACTTCAGAGGCACCTCCGTAAGCTGAAGGATATAGCTAGTGGGAATTTTCAGATCTCACCATAAAGAACGAACAGATCCACTGCTCGCTCTGCAGGCAATGACTTGCTCTATTGAAAGCCTATTTCTGATCTGTATTCAAACAACGAAGGAAGATGCAAAGGGCTCTGAGAAGCCATCCTTGGTAAGGTCAGGGAAAAGGACAGCACTGTACGCACTGACAGCTGGGACCAGGCTGGGGACACTCAGAAGAGGTTAGCTGAGCAAATTTGGCCAGGGATATTAACAAAAATCAAACTGCTTAAGGAAAATTACATACAGGATACGGACTTCAGAGGTGGAAAGGAAGAGAATGCTCAAATGGAGCCACTGAATGACCCACACAGCAGATAAACACACTAAAGAAGAAAAAGGGGTTCACAGGCAATGACAAAAAGTTAGTGCACAGAAGGCCAGCAACATATTGCAAAGCAACATCCCTTCTACCTCAGTCTTCAAGAGTCTGCTTCTCCTGCAAACTTTTTTTAGGCCATAAAGTATTGGCAATGCTCAAAAACTCGGATAAAAAGGCATTTGGCAACTGCGATGTCCCATGCCACCAGCATTAGCAAAGGACAGAAATACGCACTCCCAATTAAAAAATTAAAAACATTCTTTCATTTCTGGAGCTGTCTGGCCTTTCCTAGGATTTAAATAATCTCAGATAACTGTCTTCATAGTTACATTCACAATATAATGATATTCAAATATACTGCCTTCATACACACAAATAACTTGTGAAATTATTTGCCAGCATATTAAGCCACTACACCAGATTGCTTGGCAATGGTGTATGTCTTTGAAATATGCAGATGCTTTTCTTTTTATAAAAAAAGGAGAGAGGGAGGGAAGAGGAGAAGTGAGAAAGAATTACAGTAGAATTCAATATCCAAGTAGCCAGAACGACAAATTGTGGAGAGATTCCAACCAATATTACACCAGACTTGGAGAAATAGTTAAAATATACTGAGGGAAGAGTTATGACTTTATTTATATAGGTATACTTCTATGCATAAACTTACCAATAGACATAAACAAAAAAAACACATGTCTAGAGGAAGAACTGAAGTCTCACAAACCCTGCAGTATGTCATGCATAAGCTCGAATTTCAAGCGCTAGAGTACACGCAGACAAGCTACAAGTGTAGGTACAAAAAATGTAGGCAAGATGATTGCTGAATATCCTTTAAAATTCCCTTATACACAGCCTTCTTGGCTAAAAGCAAGAATCTAAAACTAGTATATCTGTCACTGAGATCCTGTAAAAGTTATTTTACATGTATATATACATGTGTCACCTAATATTCCAGGCATGTACATAGTCTGGACTTCAGTGCTGCATTCCTTAAAACAGGTACAACTGACTAAAACCAGGGATTTCTGAGAGCATGTTTCACATACTCAGCAGAACGGGAATGTAGCAGCCCCCCAAGATCCTAAACACAAACTTTGAAATGCTTCCTAAAATGCAGAAAGGTGGAAATGACTCCAGTGAGGGCTGAACTGACAGTACAGAACCTGCTCCCACTCAGTACTTTGTAGTAAGTAAACAGACCTTTCTTAAGAATACATAATTGCCATAAAAGAGGTTAACACAGGATGAGGTACTATTTGATGCCATCTAGCCTCAGTCTACACAAACAATACAACATCTGAATTGTATAAAATATCCACTTCCACCAACAGTCCAGCCAAGGTGTTAGAAGTGACCATTATACTAACACACAATGTAATGAAATACCTATTTTGTAATTTGGATGTGGCCAGTTTCACCAAGAAAGGATGTTCCTACTGAAGAGAGGCAGAACCGAGCTTGGGGTGTGCGTCACCATAATGCCCCTGCATGAGGCACAAATGGCAGAATAAAATGTGCTCCGACCTTATGTTGCAAACCCAATCATTTTTCATGGGCAACAATGGCACCTTCGGGAAAAAGGGAAAAAAAAGAGAAAAGTTCTTTCTAACGAGAAATTGATTTATAAGTCATTACAGCCATTTCAAAAGGACAGGTCATAGCTGGTTTCAGCGATCATTAACAAAGCCACACACTTTCAAAGGGTGTGAGTTCTGGGGAGAAATCCTTATCCCACCAACAGCGACGGGATGTGCACTTTTGGCAGCAGTACAGTGTCTAGAAATGGAGACATACAGAGCAGTACTGAGAACACAGGTTGACACATTTTTAACTTTGCATTAATAACAAATGCTCTTGCTGTCTATTCTGGCACATTTGCAAGCTTGCTTTTAGGTACAAGGGACTTGCATGCATTTCCACTGTAGATAAGAAAACAAGAGCAGCCTTGTTATGATTAAAAGGGTCTATTTCCCTCTGCCTTCTGTCTTGTGTGTCCATCTGCATAGCTGCTTTGAACTTGGCCAAATCCCAGTGTTAGGGTCGCCCACAGCACAAATTTTAAATCATCAGCAGACTGTGAATTTGCTGCTAGAGAAGAGAAAAATCTCCAAATTCTCACCTAAATGGTCGACGAGTGGTTTTGTAGAACATTCATCATGCTACATAGCCTACACTATTTGGGAAATTGCAGCAAAAAAATAATTTACTGTTTCATGAGGACTGTCAGATAAAGACAAAATAGACATCTAGAAAGAAATGAAGAGCAATCATCATTGAGAAAAATGAATTCTGCAGATGCCTAGGTAGATGACTACATGACTAGAGAGGTCACAAAGTTTACATTCGAGAAGTTACAGTGATTTCTCTTTAAACCATCCAGAATTAGAGGAACTAGGTGAGTAGAAGACAGTGCATGAGACCTGCAGAACCAAGAATGGCAATGTATTCATAAAAAACTTGGGCAATACTAAATTAACATATTAGTTTGGATTCTTAATCTCCTCATCTACCTCACCTCTACTCAATAGAAAAGAAAGCCATGTCAGCTCTCACTCTCTAGTGCACAGCACTTTCAGCACCAAAATTCCCAGTGGGATGACAGTCAGCAAGCATTTTGAGATGGCCACATTAAAGGCTGAAAGTCAAAAATGGCTTCAAAAAGAAAGAAAAAAAAAGTTATTTCTTTCTAAACTTCTGCTGCCCAATCAAAAACTTGTAATAGGCGAAGTTAAAGAAAGGCTTGCATTGGCTAAGACCTGTCAGTGCTTCAACAGAGCATGAAAGCCTTTAACGGGGTCCTTTATGCAACTGAGCTCACAACATTCACGAAAGAACAACAGCCAGGATCAAAGGCATCCACCGGCTCATCCTCGCAATACTATCACCTGCTTCCACCTGCACCTTGAGTTTTATAGGTATTTTGATTCCATTCCTGTGAGTTTAGGTATCACAGAATGGTCAACGAGCTAAATTCTCAGCAAATAAGTGGATTTCTTTACCTAGCCAACTTTTTTTCCCCTTCTGGCAATATATGCCTGCTGGCTCAGTCAAACAATTATTGCTTTTAGCAATTCTGCTTTAAAATGTTTTTATTCAAATGGTTCTGCCTCTTATTCCAGAGACCAACAGATAATAAAGCAAAGCTGCTACAAAACTAATTTTAACCTCAAGCAAATCAGGAATTACACATTCATCTTCTGAACTGTTTAAAGATGTTACGTTCATTTCTTTTACGACTGATTTAATAAACTCTGCCTGCATAATAAATATTCCTGCTATAGTCACAGGGCTTTTTTCTCTTCTTGAGAAGGAAAAACCCATGCTGGTGGTTGATATGAGGTATAACAGGAAAATAATTAAGCACAGCCAAGTAATTTCTGCGATGTTGGACATTTTGTTATTAAATATCATATTCAGTATCACTCTGATTCTTCGCAATGACAGCAATGCCACCCCCAGCAGAGAATGCCATATTCCTTTAAGAAAGGGTGAACAATAACAATGAAAACAACATGATACATCTAAGAAAAAGAGAAAAAAAAATTACTACACCTTTAGCAGGTTAAAAAAGCTACACTATTTAAAAAAACCACCCAAACCCTAGCACATACTCAAGGAACATTTTGCTATCTGGTTCTATCTTACATATGTCCCTTTATCTTCTGAAAGAAGAAAACATGTGCCGAAACTGTTAATATCATTTGCTGCCATACAGAAAATAACACTGATGACAATTTTAGAGAAAGAAGGAAAACTATGGACTTCATCTTCTGACACCATTTTACTTAATCAAACTGCAATCACAGTAACGAGCTCTCTCCCACCAAAGGCTTGGTACATACCTCATCCAGGGGTGTTCTCAATGGAGATTTGCAGACGTCTTTGAGACAAAAAGATGCCCATTTAAAATAAGCCCATCTGGTTACTCAAAATTATTTCTCAACAGATGAAGATTTCACATGACAAATGCTGCGTGAAGTTTAAAAGGCTCACTCTTTTTCAGCTCTTTCCCCCCCAGACTTCCGAATTTCAGACAAAAACAAACCCAACCAACCAACCAACCAACCAACAAACCCTACCGGGATATTCTGAGGATGCTGGACGACTAAGTGACATTTTTTAAGGGAACATCATTGCGCACAAAATTGCGAACCGCCTTTTATTTCGGTTACAGCCTCAAAGGCAGAGTTTTGAGAGGAAAAGTGCACAGGAAAGCCGGGCCAAATGCCACCCGCTGTAAATCACCAGTGGGTCAGGACGAAAGGAGAAACCTCCGATGTCAGATAAGGTCCTGTGGGAGCCCGGGAGGCTGCCGGCTCCGCGCACAGAAGAATAGACGCGTGTTAACCATAACGCCACCAGCCGCCCGCACCCCCGCCCGCTGCCGGGCTCCCCTCGGCCGCCGGCTCCGCTCTCCTCCGGCCGGGCTCGCCAAGCCAAACTGCGCTCCTCGGACCACCGGCTTTTCCCGGGTGGCCCCCGGGCTACCTCCAACTCGCCGCAGCCA
>VWZT01016781.1:565602-584111 GCA_013397055.1 Pachycephala philippinensis
GCCCCGCCGGCCGTGAGCCCCGTCGTGCCGCGCTCCGCCGCCCGCCCCCCGGCCGGGCTCGGGAAAGCGGGGCCGGGGGAGGCGGTGCGCGGGCCCCCAGCCAATGTGGAAGGCAGCGCCTCCTCCGGCCCGGGGGGGCGGACAGCGCATCCCCGCCTCGGGGACCCGGCCCGGCCACCCGCCGGCACCGCGGGGACAGCGGGCACCGGCTCCGCTCTCGCCCCGGGGCCGCGGGGCTGGCGCACCCAGGGGGCTGCGGAGGTTGGCGGCTGTGGCTGCCCTCGTGGGGCGTCCTTTCCCCGTCCCGGTATTTTCCTGTGGAACACCAGGGTTTTGACATAGTTTATTTCCCTTTTTTCTCACTACCCCTGGGTCCCACCTTCGGTGTTTTGGGGCTTACACGACAGACTTCATGGTAGCCCTCAGATGTGCTGGGGATTCCCTCATCTCTGAGGGGCGACATGGCTCCAAAGGTGGACAGGCAATGGGCATAACTAATAAAGCTGAGCTTTATTCAACAGCTAGTTCCTAAACACTGTAATATCCAGCTGGCTTTGATCGCGTGTTTCTGCCTCTGCAGTGTCATACATATGTATTCATCTTCACACGAATTAATACAGAAACGTGATAAATATTTATCATTTGACATAGTGTCTAAAGACATTAACTGGTCCGTCTACCGTTTACCTGAACTGGTACATCCACCCATGGAAGAGGAACACATGATTTTCCTTGTTTATCAGGTTAAAAAAACACTCAGCTCTTCACAAGTGACGGATAAAGGTTTCGGATGGCTGTATTTTTAGGGGCGTCCAACTCAAGATGTGCCTGCCATCTGGCAGTGACTCTTCCTCCTGAAGGCTTCTCAAGCTGGGCCCCTAAGGTCTGAGGCAACCAAAATCTCCAGGTTGCATCCACCAAAGTGCATCTGCCAAGGAGCACAGCCTCAGTCTCACAATCCAATGTTTTCCCTGCATTGAGTCCCAGAGCGAGTCTGCAAGATCATAATTACTGCCTATAATTTTTCAGCCGCTGGCTCTTTCTGATGGTAATCGTTAAATTAACAAGAAAGGAGATAATTTCAAATGGCACTCCCTGTGAGAAAAGTGGAAGGGGAAAAAAAGCCAACTCATTTGTGCCCAGCTTGAGTTTCTGGTATTAGTCCGTCTGTTTGGTCATTCGGAAGTGGTGGAATGTAAAAAGAACTTTATTTAGGACTACGTTAAATCAGATCAGATTTCTCTTTAGCTGTGCATTTCAAAAAGTAGTGACATCTCAGAGGACTTAGCCTTTAATTCTTTGAAAGAGTTGAGTAGTTTTGATTTCAATGTGAACCTACCAAGTTAAACTTCTCTTCCATGTTTGTGGAGGGACACATCCCCTCTGCCAGTCACATCAAGTGGACACTTCCAGACGAAAATCAGCCCTAAGAGGGAATTTAAGGGCACGTGTTACTGTTCATCCTACCTCCACATTCTTGGCTTGCCAAAGATTCCCATCCTGAACTGAGCATTACTCCAATCTTGGGGTAATCCTTCTTTCCATTACCTCTAAACTTGGATGTAGAGAAGGACACTGCAGGGTGGAACATGTACCCATGCCCACATACTGGGGGTTTTTTCCCTCTTACAATCACACACAGTTGCTACTCCCAGTTCAGCCTGCAAGTTCCACAGGAGACAAGGCGTATGGGTAGCCAGAGGTGATTCAAGCAGCAGGTTCTCAGTCTTCATAACCATGGGGGCACCCTGTGACCCCTTATGCCTTTCCCTCTTCCAGGGTCCCTCTTGAAATTTAGCAATTTTGCAAAGGGAAGGTTGTTGCAATCCTGTGACACCTGTTCCCAGTGGAGCTGGTTGGAAAACCTTTGAAAGAATGGCTTTCTGCTGGAAAATGCAACCTTGTTAAAAACAAAATGCTTTGCAAACTTGTGCTGGTTGCACTGAAAATGTCATTTAAAAAAGAGTAAGTGGTGGAGGGATGTTCCAACAGTGTGGGAACGTCTGGTTGTGACATTTTCAAGCTAAACATTTCAATTTCTTCCTTCAAAATTAGTTTTGGTTTCAAAATATTTCCTTTTATATTATATATTGCAAAATAATACAAAAATTTGAAAAGCTGAGTCACTTATTACCATCAATCTGCAATTAATGTCCTCCACAGCTTCCTCAAGGTAAGAATTCTGCTATTCTGATTTGGAGCAAAATTTTAAACTGCAAACACCTAGTGAAACTAGAATATCTGAATTTTGCTGGCCTCTCAACCACATGATGGAATTCTTGAACACATCACAGCTGCCTTTTAAAGTGCATGATTGACCACCCCAGGTACTATTTTCTCCTGATTTGGGCTGCGATAAAGTCAATTTTCTTCCTAGTAGCTGGTACACTGCTGTGTTTTGGATTTAGTATGAGAATCGTGTTGATAACACACTGATGTTTCAGTTGTTTCTATGCGGTGTTTACACTAAGTCAAGGACTTTTTGGCTTCTCACCTGTGTGTAGATTGGGGGCACAAGAAGCTGGGAGGACATTGAGCCAGGACAGCTGACCTGAACTGGCCAAAGGGATATTCCATACTGTATGATGTCGTGCTCATTTTATAAACTGGGGGGAAAGCTGCCTGGGGGTTGCTGCTCAGGGACTGGCTGGGCATCAGTCAGCAGGTGGTGAGCAATTGCATTGTGTATCACTGGTTTTGTATACTCTAATTATATTGTTATTATTACTGCTGTTATTATTATGCATCACTTGTTTTGTAAATCCATTTTTTCCTCCTTCCTTTTCTGTCCTATTAAACTGCCTGTGTCTCAACCCATGAATTTTGCTTTTTTTCCCCCAACCCTCTTCCCCATCCCTCTGGGGGCAGGGAGTAAGTGAGCAGCTGTGTGGTGCTTAGTTGCTGGCTGGGGTTAAACCACGACATATTGCAACTGGGATTTCCTTCAGTTCTTTTTTCAGGAAGAAGAGGCAAGGGGGTAACAGATGAGATAATCCAGCTGATCCTATGTTCTTTCTAAATCACAAATTCTTGCCTTCTCAGTCAGATATTTTTTCCAAATACTTTTATTTTAGATTTTTATGAAAAATTAACATTGCCATGTCAGGACTGTCGTCCTTCATCCATTAAGTATTTTAGTTATCTATTTAGATTGATCAGAAGTGTGTAATGAGTGACCTTGATGATTTACTTACAAAAATCTGTACAACCATCAGGATAGATGCTTTGGTTATCTCAGAAGGATCACTTGCTTCCTAGTTTTACAGACCCTGGAGTACCATGACTGCTTTCAGGATTTCTCCATGATTTCTTGTCAAGAGTGTTTCCTCCTGCTGCCACATATAAACGCAGAGGTCTTGCTCACTTTTATCTCTTCATCCACAGGTAGAGCCAATTATCAAACAAGACATAAATGATGCATTTGGAAGTGTGCACATGGAAGAAGCCAGTACACTGGTTTCTAACACTTATCCAGTGTCCTGGCAGATTGATTTTCACAATGTTTATGTGGCAGTTTCTTAAATAATTTTCAAATGAGAGAGAAGATTTGTTCTTATGTCCAGGTCTTAATTTAGAAGACTGTCTTCTTATCCCAAGAGCTCATCTTTATCTATCCATTTTAAGGGACTTTGCTGCTATGATAGCAAAAATCCTTTCCACCACTTCACAGGCATAGAGTGTCTGGAGAAAATTGAGGAGGGTCTTCACTGTAAGTGCAAATCTGCCCCTGCACACCTTGAGGACCACAATAGAAGTTCTTTCAGACAAGGAGAATGAAGAATTGAGAAACAAGACCTTAAACCTTGGCTATTTCCTGTAGTAACATTCTCTTCCTAAACCACAGAGGAACCGACAAGTTCAGGTGCTGCTGCAGCACAAACAAGAACTCTTAAAGCAACATGATTTTTCAGCTTTTCTACATTTTCTCTGCAAGCTGATAAACAAGCAAGGTCAGTTTAGACCACCAAGTCCTGATTCTGCTCCTTAACTTGTTATGTGATGTTGGCCCCTTTTTTTCTGCGCTGTTGAACACCCACAGTTTTCACTGAGTTCAGGAAGAGCAACATGAGCTCAGCCCCTCGAGACATACTGCTGTTTGTCTTTCTGCACATTTGCTCCCCCACTATTAAATGAGGATAATAATATCTTTTTTCTTCCTTCACTCTCAGGCTTTTCTGTTTAAACTATAAGGTCATCGAAGTGAGAACTGTCTCTTACTAGTGGTTTGCGAGCACCTATCACAACAAAGTCATAATCCTGTCTGTGACCTGCAGGCACTAACACATTGCAAATAATAACAATAAAAACCCAATCAGAAATTTCATTGTCCAGGAGCAGCTTTACTGCCATTCAGCAAATAAAAAAAACAGTCCAGGAAATGACAGAACCCATGAAACCGAGTGGGTTACCCGAGGCCTTTGCTAATTGTCCAGCTCCATGTTTAGTCAAAAGTTGGTCTTTTCTGAAAGGGTTGAGCTGCCAGGGGACAGTCGCTGTTTGTGTCACTGATGAGGCATGGCAGTGTCCTTGTTATGGGCTGTCCCCACAGCACCCTTCAGCCTGTTGCTTGGGTAGTACAGTAGCCCTATTCCTTCCCCAAGTCTGGCCTTGGCTTGTTGACTTTGCCAGCTGCTGAGAGTGAGAGATGTGCTGCTGGGTTTTGTAAAGCAGGTGTCCATGAGCTAGGAACAGACCGAGACCACCACCTCATCTCACACAAAAGACCCATGAACAGCTCTCATACAGTAATGACTTGGTATCACTACTGCCCTGAACCAAATTAAAACCAGTGATGCAGGCATTCAAGTCTCTCTATCCCACATTAACTATCCCCTGAAGCTATCCAGTTCCCCAAATATTATTCTTTTCAGCTTCTTGCTTTGTCCTTTTAAATTGGAGTTGAGCAACGATGAACCAATTTGGCTGCTGATCTACGTAATTTAGTTATGAGCTCAATGAATTAAGGAAAGAAACATGTAACACAGTTAAGAATGCCTGTTTTTAAAAAATTCTCAGTTTACTGCTGACAGATGTTAGTAGCCATACCAGTCATAATGCAGTTGAGCTTAATCTTCTGCTCTAATGATACTTTGTGATGTTTTGCCTTTTCTGCTGAGGGCAGCTGTGCAGGGTACCAACAAGGTTTTTTCTTTTGCTCTCATGGCAGTGATACTGTGCTGTGTCACGCTCCTTCCACCAACTCCTGACAAAGATGACAGAAAAGAAGAGCCAGAAGATTGGTGAGCACTTGCTAGGAGAAACCTCTGTTTTAAAACAGAGGCTTTCCCAGATTCAGAGGCGGGGAATTGCTGATCCAACATCTGTTGCCTGTCACACATTTGCTGATGCCTGGGGAAGGAGCCTTAGAAATGTTCCTTTGGGCTGAAGTCCACTGACCCCTCCTCCTCCCTCTCTGTCTCTCTATGATGCTCAAGTCTCTGCTCTGGCACGCTGGACAGAAGATGCTGTGCTGAGTGTGAAGCCATGACACGGAGCTCCCACTTGGAGCAGCACCTTTTGGCTCCAGCACCTCTAATTGGCTCTGTGCTTTGAACCCTTCGGCACCACGTGCTCTGCTCAGTGTGGCTTGGTATTGACTCGCTCTTCACTGCAGATCTCCAGAGCAAATGGCAGAAATCTCATGAGCATTTTAAAGATCGTGATTTTGGAGTCTCTTTCTCTCCAGCGTTTGAATCTGTGGCTGCAGCTGTAGGTAAATGTTCATGAGCTGCCCCACTAATGGTGCATAGAGCTTCGAGTGCCTTCTGTGGCATTTTTGCCTGTTCCTTCAGTACTAAAAGCTTGCTGAGATATTTGAGTTTATTTTCTCTCCACTATCCGAAAATTACAAAGTGCTGATAAAGGTGGAAAAAGGAGGTTGTGAGGAGGAGAGTGAGTATACTGTGTTAGAGAGGCTGGGCTTCTTTGACCTTGGGGATGCTGCTTTTGAACCTTTACATTGTATTTTTCTAACACAAAGGAAATCACTGCTCTGCTCCTAAGTGATCTTTCAATGCCCTTATTAGTGGGGTTTTTTAATCTTCTCACCTTTTTTCATCAAGTCATACTCTTTACAGTTCCAGTTCACCTGCACATTATGAGCTGACTGAAAATCATTTTCCTTTGTCAATGTTTCTTCGTCATTGAGCAATAGAGCAGTAATGAGGACACAAATCATCTTTTCATTATAAATATGCATAACAAAGTATAAAAAAAGGTCTGTTCCTAAAACAAATAAATAAACAAAACTGTGTGGTGAAGGGAAGGAATTGAGGAAAACAAGATGACAAAGCTTTTTCCTGATCCTCTACCTTTGCTAGTGTACAGGCATCAAAGTCAGGAAAGTCTCCAAGTGATGTTGGGTGCTCTGAATGCTACGTTTAATGGAAATAGACATAGGATTGTATCTGCAACTTCTGTGCAATGTAAATCAATATAATTTGTTAGTATGGCAAAAGAAACCAACAAATAAACAAACAAAACCCAACTAAAAACACAGCCTGAGATGACTCTAAAATAGATCGGTTCTTTCATGGAAATATACAGATTTGTTTTCTCTCTTGACTTTTGTTCGCATTTTCCACGTTCCTGCTAGATATGAAAACAACCCATTGTGTCATATTTTAAATAGGGACAGTATATATCAATCTGTATGGCATAGATGTTCAGTTCCAGCAATGATAAACAATTACGAGTTTAGATGAGAGCTGCACATTTTCTCGCTCAAGTTTGTTCGAGATGAAGCTGTGCGGAGGAGGCACTTCTGTGTATGTGTTTGTACGGCACTTAATAAAATGAGGCCATTATTGGAGGGTGAGGGAGAGAGCTCAGTTGCTATTGTAATGACTATAAACCTCAGACAGAATAAAATGCACTCATCACCTACTTCCTCATCTCTCCCCATAGGTTGCAGAGGATTGTGGTGGAGCTCTTCCCTGTTGCAGCACACTCTGCTCAGTGCATAGGTGCAGCTGTGCTTAAGGGTCCCCCTCCCTCCCCAGGCTGGGTCTTCCCATCTGTTTGTCCTGCACAGGGAAGCATAGTGAGTCTGGAGAACTCACTTACCCCTGTTTCAGGAGAAACATGCGATCACTCCAAAAGAGAAAGAAATACAAACCTCTCTTTCTTCTTCCAGTGCCAGTCCTCAGGCTGTATCATAGTCTGGTCTTCAAGAGACAATCTGGCTATTTCTTTTGCCTCTGCCAGCTTTTCTATGCCTTTTCCACAAATATTACAATTATTGTGGCTGCATTTGTTCATACGGTCAAAGATTGCTAATGCTATGCCTTCCTGCCCCACAAATTCGTTGTAGTGTCTTATAGTATTCAGCATAAAATGTAGTTGCATGTTTGTTTTTACTAATAAAACACTTTGGTCACAGAAAGGCTGCCATGTCAGGTTTTGTTACTTCAGAATATTCACCTGAAATCTTGTGGCACCTGTGTGACACATAGGTCACTAGCACTTTGAGGTCTGTAAAGCAGGAGGGGTTCATGTGTGTGCTTTACAACTGCTTGTTTAAACAACAAAACCCAAATCACACAGCTCAAGACCATTCAGCATTGTCTCTACTAGGACAAGGGGGGATGGAACACCACTAACTGTTCACTTCACAGCCCTACAGTGTCCCTGGATCCACAAAATAAATTCACATCAATGGCAGTGAGATTCTGAACATAGATCAGCCTGGGATCAATCTGTGCGGCTCACCTTGCAGGATCAACACAAGGAAAAAAATGGGACAAGCAACTGGTGGGACAGGGTTTCTTCCAAGGAAACCTTTCTGTAATTGTGTTTTGGCACCACCCATCTTGCAGCCCTGTTGAGAAGAGTTGGATTTTCTCACATCATTTTGAGGCTGAGAAGGGGGGTTTGAGTAATGTTTCTGCTGCCAGGTTGTGTCCCTGTAGCCATCTCAGAAATCCAACATGTGTGTAAGACAGGTTCATTTTCCATCCTGGAATGGGTTTCTATGCTGTGTAATGATTCTCCGTCTGCTTTTAAAGGCATGTGTTTTTGATTGTGCTTACGAGGTGATTGCTGAAGAAGTAATACATCAAAGCACAAAAATAGGGATGTTACCTGCCTCTTAGTGTCTGCCTCTTTTCTCCAGTGTGCTTCAGCTGCCAGGACAGCTAAAGCAGCACATTGTTACCTGGAGCAAAGATGATCCAGTAATCAGTTTAAACTGAAAGAGATCAGGTTTACATTAAATTTTAGGAAGAAATTCTTCATTGTGAGGGCAGTGAGTCACTGGAACAGGTTGCCCAAAGAAGCTGTGGATGACCCCCATCCCTGGAAGTGTGCCAAGATCAGGCTGAATGGTGCTTTGAACAACCTGGTCTAGTGGGACGTGTCCTTGTCCATGGTGGGGGGGTTGGAACTAGAAGGTCCTTTTCAATCCAAACCATACTGTACATTCACATTATGAAGAAAACACTTAAAAAAAAATTAAGGAACAGACAATATGTTTTATCACAAGGATATTATCAAGGATAATCAACAGCATGTCTCCCTAAGAGAGCCCTGATACAGAGAAGTATCCTCTGTGGCTGGCTAGGGAAAGCTGACTTCTCAACTCCAACCTAGGGAGAAGATTTAGAAATGAAATGTGTTTTTCTCATAACTACCGAATATTTGGATTCACAGATCATATTGCAAAATATTAGAAAACAACAGTGTCATTTAAGGAGTAAGATGTGGAGTAAACTATTTTATTATCTATGATCCAATTCCCTGTTCCTCTTTCTGAGGCTTGAGCTTTTCTTCTGCTGGTCTGTATTGGCTCCAGCTCAAAGAGTCAGGTAACTGACTGAGTCAATAACAGAGCTTTTAGCACCAGCACCAGGAGCCATCTTGGATAAATGGAATCATGGATAAATTCTTCAATTTCTCCCCTTCCCTCAGCCACTTATAAAAGCTATTTTTATTAAAACCTTCTTGGGTGCTTCTCCTGCTGCCGCTGGGAGACCATGTGATGAGCATTTTCTATTAAACCATAGACAAAAGAGTCAGAAGTGCTTTGTTTACTTCAGAGTTGGCTTTCCTTTGTTTCTGCAATGTTTGTTTCCTTTAGGGTGACCAAGAATACTAGAATGCGACAGAAAAGCCCTGACAGATGCTGCAGCAGCAGAATTTCTCTGTTCAGATGGTATTTTTAGATGAAAAGGTGTGAGACATGTTTAGCTTGTTTGTCAGGAAATTGTTTATTGGTTAACTCATTTTTAGAGCAACACAGAGAAACCGTCTATTTTAGCCCATTAGGTTATTTGGGAGGCTGTCCTGCGGGACCACGCGTGGCTATTGCACTGAGTAAGAAATGAAATAGTGTGGCAAGGTGTACTACTCTGTCACCACAAACTGGGGGCTGTCTTCTCCCATTAGCAGTGGTACATTTGTGGTTAAGTTATTCATGACTGGAGTGTGACAAAAGACATAAAGCTTTCTTACCTATTCATGTTGTCTAAAGTGTGAGAGAGTTTTGCCTGCACGCTTGCTAAGTCAGTTTTCTGCTGATTTCAGTGTAATTGGATGACCTTAAAAAAGGAATTCTGTAACAAGAATTGCAGAATCAAATTCTGTTGTGCCTGATTTCTGTCCTATATGCAAGTCTGTGTAACTGTGCCTTCTGTTTGCTTTGTACTGTCCCCCCCAACACACACACCTTCACCCCTTTGGAATGGGTATTACTATGGAAACAATTGTGTCCTTGCTATTGTTAAGGGCAGCTGAGTGACATCCAGAAATCCCATATACCCACAGAAAATTGTAATAGTAAATCATCTGACCAGCTATTCTTAGCCATTCTTTTCTTCATGTAAGAGAAGGATGATATATAAAGGGAGATTATATGAAGGAGCTTTTTTTGCTCGTAGGAATTTATGACCACTCAGCTGAAGCATAAGAGTAAAGGTAAAAAACCCAAGGCATTTCATGAGTAGCAGAATTAATGAAGCCTAGTTCCCCATGGATCTGTAGCCTGTGGTTGGATTCTCTGATGACTAATACAATGCTAGCCATCTGATCACATCTTTTCTTTTAGCAGTGACATTCAGAATGCCTTTGTGCCATGTGGATCCTCAGGTATCTAATAACAATTGAGTTCAAATTGCAGCTTTTTGTCAATGAGGGTACTGACAATGGTCTCTCTCATCTGCCCACAAAATGGTTTTCATCAAACTTGTAGAAATCTATGGGAGATTGCTGTACTCCATCATACTTGCTTGAAACAAACTATCAGGTTCAGAAAGTATCAGTGGGGAACAAACAGACATAAAGACATTGAATATGTGATCTTGTGAACCTCTTTTTCTTGGGGAATCAGCCTAAAATTTTGCCAGCTTATTCAGTCTAGTGAGTGAGTAATTGTTCTCTGCTTCCCAAGAGATGACATAAAGATTTTTCAGTCTTTTTAAACAAATGGTTAAAAAAGGCAAAGTTGGAGCAAGGGAAATTCACATGAAATATTAAGATTTTTTTTTTCCCACAGTGAAGATGGTGAAGCTGTGCTACAGGCTTCACAGAGAGCATGTAGGTACTCCAAAGTTGCCCAGGGAAAGCCCGGAGCTGCCTTCTGTAACATCTGCTTTGAATGGGAACTGAACCAGATGACCTTCAGAGATCCATTCCTATCTAGAGTTTCTGTGCTTCTCTATTACATACTACTTCAGATTTCATTTCTGTAGGCCTTTGTTCCCCAGGAAGAACCACAGTCAAGGTCAAATTCTTCAGGAGCATGATGTTTTGATAAACACAAGCGTGCTGGCAAGGGCAAACCCTCCATGGAAAGGTTCAGATTTTTACTGTCTGAGACAAACTAGAGCTTTTCTATTGAGTCTTCAGTATTTTCTGAATATTGGTTTTCTCACTGTTTTATTTAAACTGTGTGTAAAGTCACTGTGAAGCTTAGTATTATATAAAAAAGCCCTCCTTTTGACATCTCCCTCTCTGATAAACTGGAGAGTACAATGCAGAATGACCACTGGAGCAACGTCTCTTGCAGAAAACAGTTACTGCTTCTATTGCATAATTTTGGATAGTATGCTCTGGCAAACTTGGCTGAAGTTGGAGAAAAAAAGAGAAGTCTTATTTTTACGAAACACATTTTATAGTGTGATTGCCTGTCCCAAGTGTAATCAATCTGTCCATTGAGTTGGCAGTGTTCAGAAGCAGATGAAAGTCTCTTTGGATCTGAAGGCTGCAAATGTTGCAGAGCCCTATATTGGGAATATATGGACACAGGAACTTAAAAAAAAAGTATACACAAAACGATCATAAATTTATTTTTTCTTACTTTTTTTTCTTTCCATTGACCGTAGTGCAGAGGGAGATGGTGAAATAGTACATTAGTAACAAGTCACAAGGCCAAAAAAAAATGGTTTTGCTCACCCTGTGATAGCAGCTAGGGGCCCCTGGCAGGGTTGGAGAGAGCACACTGGAAAGCAACAGCCCTTGTAATACAGGGTTTAGGAGCTCAGACCAAAGGCAACAGGTGGATACAACAAACGGCCAGAGGCAGCTCAAGGTATCAATGGGGCGATTATGAACAGCATGGCAAGCAGCTGTCACAGCACACCAGCTGCCTCGCCACCCGACAGCTCTCACTGAAGAAAGGCAAGAAAGAAAACAAGCCACTAATAACTGATCCCCCTCCCTGAGTCTCGCTGGCAAAGACGAGTCTAATTGGAGGTGCTGCATCATTGTTTTTGGTTACTCACGTCCTTTTTCACCCCTACCCACTTGCTGGTGGATGTTGTACCCTCATTTGCCTGTTATCTCTTCTATTTAGAGTCTAGGCTGTTACACATGAAGGGCGTGAAGCAAAATTTTCCTTACCTCATCAGGAAGGAAGGGGAGATCTTAGATGTGGGGAGATGGGGGAAGGGACGCAACACACTAAGAGCAGAAATAGGGAAGTAATTTACTTCTCTAGCACAGCCTGAAACTATGTGAGCATTTGCAGAGGTGAGGCTGGTAAGGATTTGGGGGCCTGAGAGGGAAGGAAGGGGGAAGAGTTTTTTTGTGTACTGAGACACTGCTGTGCACCAGAACAGGAAATGACTGGTCTGGTTCCTCAGTAGAGGCTGAAGCGTACATCTATCCCTTAGGGTCACCACAGCAGCAAACTTGCTCATCACAGTGCTATTCTTCACAATCACACACTGGCAGTGGTGGCCACCTCCATATTAAGAGATCTAAATGTAACTGAGTACTTGTGGGTGCTGTGTGTGGGTTGTCTGGCCTCCCATGGTAGCCTGGGAACAGGTTTGTAAGTTGGAGCTAATTGAAATACTCTGCAAATTCCACTGACTGCACTGACTACCTCTCTGCTGAGTTACCTTGGAGCTTGGACACCTATGGTTAACACCTAAACACCTGCATGTACACACCAAAGTTGTAGTGAGACTCTAGAAAACAACAGATAGACATCACGGCAATTACCGCAAGGACACAGCTGTTAGTTGAGAAGCAACTTGAATTAGCACATGTAGAGCTCTGTGCCTCTGCAATAAATCAACTGCCAGTACCTGAGCTAATGTGCTTAAACCTGTGTGACATCCTCATGCTGCTTTGATGGCTGCAATGCAGTGTGCTTGAAGGGTGGTGGTCCTTAGGCCAGTGTTTCATGTTGAGCATTCTCTGGAATCATGATATTACTGCACTTTGCAGGGGATAACCTTTTGAGCTTTTATCTGGTGGTGAAACTATCAAACATGTAAGACAGGATTCAACCCAAAATGTCCTGTATTTTTCCTGCAGTTTCTCTTGAGGAGATGGAAGCAAAAAAAAAAGAAGAAAAAGAAAAAGTGCCAAATTAATAACATTGACAATTATTGACCAGCGCTGCTACTAGCATGGAAGGTGTCCCTGGCAGGAGGCAGCTTTAAGATTAGCTTCAAGCTTAAAATAACTTCAAAAGTATATGCAAAAAGACAGATGAGCATTTGTTGATGCTGGAGCAGAGGTTAGTTCAGACCATGAAAGATGGGGGAAGATAGGAACGTAGTTTTTTAATGTTGGGGTTTTTAATAAGACTTATGCTCTTTATGCTTTTTTTTTTTTCTGGTGGCAGCAATAATGTAGCAAATCCTCCCACACTGGCTGTGCCTGAATGAAGGACAAGCCCACTGCTGCAAAGGAGTGTAATGTGATTTGCCTGTACTAATTTTTGTATTGGCTCCAAAGGCAACACAGTACATCAATAAGCACAGAACCAGAGTAGTGCACGTGGACTTTATTAGGCACAGTGGTGCATAGTGGCGGGGTACTTCACATTTTTGACCCCAACAAGTGTCTTTGCTGTGTAGGAAGAACTTCAGGTGTCTTCATCATTGATATTGAAGGAGTCTCTGCTGTGAGCTCCAATGTAGACATAGTCAAAACTCTTACATGTGAATAATAATTAACATGTGGCACACATACCAACCAGCAGCACCATATCATGTTTTCTTTTTCTTGATGTATCTCAAAGTATATACCCAACACACAATCAATCTCACAGAGACATGCATAAATGTGGTTTCAGAAGAGGCAAGAGGAGGGACTGCAGGCTATAAGGGCATTTGCAAATGAGTTGCAAATGTCAGCCAGGCCTTATTTGCATTAACTAATTTTCAAATCAGAAATAAATGGGTTTTGATTGGCTAAATTAAAGGACTTAGGAAAAGAATATGAGGAAGGAGAAGCATTTGAAAAATGTAATTGCACACTATAAAATCCGTGAACATTACCTAAGGATTTACAAATCAGCCTTGAATTACTGGTTAGTGGAGACAAGCATTTTGAATTGTTTTGCTGAAACCCTTGTAGAGCTTGAAATTAATTTAAGAAGGATAAAGGTGGTCTCAAAAATGGTGTTAGAAATGCACCCTCATATTACAGTTTGTAAGGAGCCTTTTAAAAGTAATTCCCTGTCCTTGTTATTATTTGAAGTAGAGGAGACAGAAGTAAATTTTTCTTGGACCCCAGGTAGATTAAACTACAAGCAGGATTTTTACAGTTTGAAGGTCAGACCCTCAAAATGCCAGTCTTAACAACTGAGCTCTTACCAAAACGCCTGCCATCCTCTGAAGGACCTTTGGCTGATGGAAACAACTCACTCAACTCTGAGGAATTTCTGCTTTGCAGTTAAAGGTCCAGATCAACTTATAATAGTCTGAAATAGACAGTCTCAAAAATTATACTCTCTTGTTAAGTGGTGGGTTCTTTTTTACTTTGAAACACAGGCTCTTTGTAATAAATTCATAGCTTTTCTTTGGCTGCTTCCTTTGTTTTCCTTTTGTACATATCACATTGAAATCTTCCTCCTTGTAACTGGATGTAATCCCAGTCCCAGTTCATAATAGTGGTGGACACTGGTGGTGAGCAGTTTTCCAGGGGAATTCATTATCTGACTCATTTATAAGTGGGCTGAATAAAACAGTCAAAAGAGTATAGAGGGAGAGGGAACAATTCCACAGTGCTGAGGGTTGGGTTGGATGACCAAAAGGGTATTTTCTATCTTGGATTTCTGTGCTGATCGTGGAAGCACACAGTCTAATGAGCCAGATATTCAAACATCTTTGGGCAAAGCATTTTGGAGAGGAAGAATGTGCACTGGATGCTCAACTTGATGCATCTGAAAGAAAATCAATAGTTTTGCAAAGGCCATAATAGGACAGAAATAGTGCTGGCAGTTCTGGTTATTTCTCTGTGAAAATTTGTACCATCCATTATATAAGCAACCAAGTATTTTTTTGCATCAAAGGCTGCAGTGAGAAATTTTAGTTACTCTTCCCTTTAGATCTTAGTCTTGCTGTCTTTTTATGGATGATATTAGCATAGCAGCACTCCAAAGTCTTTTTTTTAAAAGTCACATGATTTCCCACCCAGTGGCTTGCACTATTTCCTGTAACGCAGAATGTCAAACAAAGGACCTCCAGTACAGAAAATAATCATCATGTATATATGGCAAAAGAGGAACAACCTCTTTGATGGCCCAGCTTCTTTTACAATATCTGACTTCATAGAGCATTAAATATCCTGACTGAAGACCAATCTTGGGGAAAGTTCTGCCATATCTGCAGGCTGATGTGATGTTCAAATGATAGTTCAGGAGCGGGTGTTTCAAAGCAAGATAATGGAGAGGAGAGGAGAGGAGAGGAGAGGAGAGGAAAGGAGAGGAGAGCAGAGCCCTAGCCCTAGCCATAACCCTAA
This sequence comes from Pachycephala philippinensis, assembly GCA_013397055.1. Taxonomy (NCBI): domain Eukaryota; kingdom Metazoa; phylum Chordata; class Aves; order Passeriformes; genus Pachycephala; species Pachycephala philippinensis. Next base: position 580,798 of record VWZT01016781.1, read on the forward strand.
CCCTAACCTTAGCCCCATCCCTTATAACCCTAGCCCTAGCCCTAACCCTAACTCTAGCCCCATCCCTTATAACCCTAACCCTAACCCTAGCCCCATCCCTTATAACCCTAACCCTAGCCCCATCCCTTATAACCCTAACACTAGCCCTGAAACTAACCGTAACCCTAGCGCCATCCTTTATAACCCTAACGCTAACCCTTACCCTAGCTCCATCCCTTATAACCACAGCCCTACCCCTAGCCCCATCCCCTATAACCCTAGCCCTAGCCCTAACCCTGGCTCGATCCCTTATAACCCTAGGAGAGGAGAGGAGAGGAGAGGAGAGGAGAGGAGAGGAGAGGCCTCACCCATTGCCCCTGTAAACTCGCCCTTGGTTCAGCAGCACTTTGTATTTTCTTCAGAGTGCTGTGCTGATGCCATGGCGTTGTGAGTGATGTCAGGGGCTACAAAACTGCCCGTGTACCTGCAGAAATGCTTCACCATACTGTGTTATCCCACAGGGGTAGCAGGCAGCTGACAGACCAGCTCTGTAGCAGGTTCGGGTCTTGATGCCACAGAACGGTAGAGTTAAACCAACCAAAATGTCTCCAGAAGAATGTTTATTTAATGGAAAATAACTACCTGGTGAAATTGAAACATTGAAAGGACCTTATTGATGTTCATAAATTTCCATTATTAAAAGTAAGTTCTTAAAATTAGGCATTTTTCTAAAAATAAAATATTTTAGTAAGAGATTTTTGGTTTGAAATTATTTGATTGCCAGATTTGTAAACTAGCTTTAATTTCAAAATATTACATATTTTACATTATTAATAAATTAGTGTGTTTTATCACTTGTTTTGTACTCTCTACAATGCCAATTGCTAAATCAATTACCAAACCAATTATCTATTACAAATGACCACTTTGCTCTGTTACCAATGAAAAACCAAATATGAACTACCAAACCAATTAGAATACCAATTAAAAATTTCCATTGTAATTACCAGTTACTAGTAAGAATTACCCCAATGGCCATTTGGAACACCAATTACCAATTAAAATACCAATTACCAAAGCAAATATCAGTTACGGTAACACTTAACAATTAGAATACTAATGAATTATTGCATTACCATATCTGATATTGTTTATAATTAAAATAATTGTTATGCTCTATTCATATATAAAAATTAAATTACAGAATTTGAAAAGCTCTCCAAATCAAAACAGAAGCAAAACCTTTCATCTGATGGCGATTATATTTCCTCACAGACATTGCAGTGTGGGAGGTTTAAACCTGGGGGCCATTTATGCTAACAATGAATGGAAAATGTTGGAATTCCCCACAGAATGGATATTTGAGGTTACCATTTGTAACAGCCAGCTCCGTATCTGTCGGAAAGCCCACCTGCTCCTAGTGCTAAGGCCTCAGACCTTGGCTTTCCTAGTCCTGAATCCCAGGGGTAGGAGCCAGGGCTACTTGCCATGGGAGATCTGGACGGTTGGGTCACAGCTGTCACAGCTGTCACTCTGCCCGTGCGTGACACAGAGGTGCGTGTCTTGTCCTCAGCACCAGCAACCCGCAGAGAAACACTCCCCCTTCCAGAGAAACAGCTGCTGAAGGCGCTGCTGCTCACTGCCCCTGCTCACTGCTGCTGCTCACTGCCCCTGCTCACTGCTGCTGCTCACGGACCAGAGGATCAGTCCCATGACTCAGCTGCCCCTGCTTTCCTGCGCCTTCTCTGGGCTGCAGCCTGGGCTTTGGCAGATTCAGCTGATTGGTGCCGTGGTGCTTGAGCCCAGAAATCCCCACTTCCAGGATAACATTTTGGCCACCGGGATGTTAGGAAGGTGAGGCAATTGCCTCTGTTGTGCTGGTAGAGCAGCCTGACCTGGGGCAGGGGAGCTCAGGAGGCAAGCACAGGTAGGGATGGAGGAGCTGCAGGGCTGAGCCGAGCTGATGCTCCCACACTTTGGTCCCACGTGTGTGGAGTGCCAGGTGCATAAATCAGAGTAATGAATTCTTTCTCCTCACAGTGCCCAGCCATGACAGCAGTCTGACCTGTGGCCATCCCTGACCCTGGCCACTGTCTGAAAGAGCACTATTCAATCCACATCAAAACATTTTCAGGGCTCCTACTAACTGGCTGACAATGCCAAGGAAAACATGAAACTCCTTGTGCCAGTGCCCTGGGCCTGTTTCACTAGAGGAGGTAAAAGCTATGTCAGTTTTTGTTTAAGCACACTATGGAGCTGCATTTTAGCACTCCTGTTTCTAGGATGGGTTCAGGGACATGATGCACAAAGATCTAAGACTGGTTGTTTATTTCAGTTTCCCTTTCTGACCAGCCTCACATCCAGCAGCATCACTGCAAGGCTGCAGCAGCTCCTGTGTTTTTGTGGGGACATATAAGCTGAGGGACTCCCACATCACACTACATGAATATATAACCTACTCCCCAAGCTATATGAGATCCCAGCAATACACACACTATTGCTCATTACATAGAATCTGCAAGTCCATATGTTCAAAGGATGATGTGTGATACACTATTCACCCTTGCAGTTACCTTATAATTACATGTGTTTGTCTAGCTGGGGCACATAACTGCTCCTAGGTGTCAGTCAGTGTGTTGGAGGCTTCTCTGAGAAATGCAAGATGTTGGGGTTTTACATAGAGGAGATGCTCCCTTGGGATATTTGGTACAGAACATAAGCCTTGGCAGAATTCTATTGGTGCCCCTGTCCCAGGGGGCTTCTTGGCAGATGCCAATTACTGACAATTACAACCATCCATGGCAGAGCTTAGGAAATGATAGGCATGTCTGTGTGTCCAGCTCAGGGATTCAGGTATTACAAAAGTGTCTGAGTGTAATGTCCCTCTGCAAGAGCACAAATCACAGCAGGGTGTGTGTGGGAGGCGAGCAGTGGCGTGGGACGGAAGGGACCAATATGGTTACGGATTGCACTTGTCCCCTCTGTGTCCTTGCCTGTTCTGGAGAGCGTTAAGGTCCTTGGCAGTATTTTAGCACTCCTCGGGGGCAATGTGGCATCTCCTCCAGACTCAGCATCTCAGCAGAGGCCTTTAGTGCTTGGCACAGGCACCTTCTGGTGGTCTCTGCAGTGCTTGAACTAAGGGACTGCTCCAAGAGCAGGGCGAGGGACTTCTGAAGCTCTGTAGCATCTCTGTAAAAAAAGTGGGGAAGGGCAGGAGCAGAGCAGACACCTTCCCTCAAAATCTCACAATGTTTAGTAACTCCTGAGAGGAAAGTGTATGAGAAGAAAAAGATTTATTTGGATTGGAAATGAATGTGTAGAAAGAAAAGAAGGGG
>VWZT01016781.1:584172-618263 GCA_013397055.1 Pachycephala philippinensis
AAGGGAAGGGAATTATCAATGTTCTACTGCAGTTCTGGCTTCCCAACACGTACTTAATCTCTTTCCCAGACAGTGTTTAATGAACCTTTATCTCTTTCCAAAAACAAAAGTGTTATTCTTTTTTTTTTTTTTTAATTTTCTCTTCCAAAATCTGAAGGGCTGGGACTCCCGAAGTTCAGCCGAACTTTGATTTTTGTGAGTTCTATTTGTGCTATTGCAAGTCAGCAAAGCATTTTTTGCTAAGCAATTGACCAGGCAGGAATGCACCATTACCTTTTGCTGCCATAGTAACTTTCATCCAACACCAATGACTTACAGGCAATATTATCCACATCTTAATCATTAAAGATCGAGATTAATTGTCCAGTCCAATATGTCATTAAATATTAAAATCTATCCCTATGCCGTATCTCTTCAGCAGAGTTAAAGCAGGGTAGAGTTTTTCTGGTTTCCTTAAACTGAGGGATGAATGATCGTATTTTGTCTCTGCAGCATGAGATCATGGTCACTTAAGGAAAAAGTGTTTGCAGTGCTCTAGTATTTCCTCCCCAGTTTACGGAAAGATGGATTTGGGAACTACAGAGCAGCTGTCCAGCTCATGTAAGTGATTCCTCAGGATTTTTGGTATTTATTGGTCTGCTTCCACTCTCAATACTTTTAGATGTATTAAAGGAAGTGTAATGGATTCATGCTGCTAATGGATCTATTCTGGTCTGCTCATTGTTATTATGTGTTCTTTGTCATACTTGCAACTACAGTGCTGCATAAGTTCTTTCTGAGGTCTGTAATTTGGCATCTTTTTTTTAATTGGAGAACTAAAGAGTATACCCCTTGCCCACCTCTTATCTGGAGAAATACGGGATTGCCCTCTAGATTCATACACTTCCAGATGAATTATCAGACTGAAAAGAAAATATTTTGCTCTTGAGAGGACCATACACTCTGGGATTACCAGTTTACAACATGAGCATTTATTATACTGTAATGGCTTTGGAGCCGAAGTTTAATTCAGCAACTTCATGAGACTTACTAAAACTGATTGGTAGTGGAACCTTATTGAACAGGGACAGGTTCAAGTCTGGAAAAGGATGTGGACAAGTTCTGGTAACCCTGTTCAGGAGCAAGAGCCTGTGGGTGCCTCAAATCTTTAGCTACACCTAAATTTCTTACACCTGTATTCTCTAGGATCTTTAAGTACCTCACCACAGTTTAGCACTCAGCCTTTATCACATGCTTAAGCCCAGTTACATCCACAAACAATGTATTTTCCAGGTGCTTCTTAGCACAAAGGGATAGAGATAACAGGGTCATATTATGCTGGCAATGTGGTGAAGGCACTCACTCTAGCTGTGGCAAATCCAGAGTCAGTTTCCTCTCCTGCCTGCAGAAGTTCAAATCCACATTTTTCCACCTTCCTGGGGATTACCCTGCTCTTGAATCTTGCCTAAAAAAGAGCCTCTTGCAGCAAGGATTTACACCCACATCCTCATGCTAGGAGAAAGTAAAATTTAACAAATTTCATATCTGGTTTTTGAAGAGTGACCAGTTTTAAGAGGAAAGAGTGGCAATTCAGAGAAAAGGGATTTTGCTTGGGATCTCTAGCATTTCAAGTGCTTGTCACGAGGATACTGTGCAAGAGAGGAGGCAGGAAGAAGGGAATACCCCAAATGGATTTTATTCAGAGGTGCAGGGAACTCAGCACCTTGTCTCTGGCTCTATACTAGACCCCAAGAGCCAAGCACCTCAAAATCCAGCATCGGGATTCATAAATCATCACCAGCCCTAAGCCTTTGCCTATCTCTAGCAGAGCACACAACCTTTAAACCAGCACCCAGGCTCCTGCCAGTGCGAGGCTCTGGCTTGCAGCAATCAGCAGCAGAGAAACCGTACATGGGCTCAGCTCCAGCACTGCCAGGAAGGGGGCCGTCCCTTGCATTTGCCTCCCCTACTCCTAACGCCTGGTTCTCCTCCTGGATAACTAATTCTGCCTCCCCAGCTACCCACGAAGGATTTAATAAGCTGAACCTGGAGCAGCTGCCGACAGGGTTTGAACCTGTGTTAGAATATGGGTCAGCAGGAAGGCATGATTACAGAAATGCTATTTAAGGCTTTTCACTAAAATACAAAGGCCATGTAAGAAAAGAAAAGGAATCTGCGGGGTCAAGTTGAGAGCTGTCTGTCCAGCCATGAAATAAAAGACCCTGTCAGAGCGCAGCCGGTGTCAGGAGCCGACAGGCGAGGTGGCGTGTGTGAGTGATGTGTGTGTGGCCGGTCCTGTGTGGGTCTGAGCAGTCCCCGGGAGGTGACAAGAGCTGTCAGCACCTGTGAGCTCCTGCAGGCTTTGCAGGTTTGGGTGTGGGGTGCTATAAACGCCCACTGATGGCAGCTGCAATTGAGGAACTGTGAAGCGTAGGAACGACTGTGCCACACATCCCCCCCCTCGTTTCACCACTACCCACCAAGCATCCTGCACCCGGACCTGTGGAGCACAGCAGGATCACAGGCAGGATCTCCAGGATGGGGCCCTGTATCAGCAGGCTGCTCCTCCCTCTGCCTGCCTTTGCCTTCCTGGCTGACGGCCTTTCAGAACAACAAATGCCGCTAATTTTGTACTAATTTATTACGGGGACCCTGCCAAGGTCAACAGGCCTAAAATTTCACACGCATGTGCTACCCGAAAACATTTAATTTGGTGTTTGTTCTTTTTTTCACATCTCTATTATCAAGGGGGAAAAATACCACTTTCCAAAAGGAGGGATGCAGCCGTATTAAAATCCCAGCTGGGCGAACTGCTCACAACAGATCCAGCAGATGCAGGCGTGCTGATGGCAGGGTTTTGCATGCCAGCTGTGCCCTTTCTTGCCTCTCCATGTCAGCTCTGCCACTGATAGCTGGCAAGGGATGCAGGCCATCAGGGTGCTCTGTGCAGAGTTCGAGACACTCATCTCCAGGCAAGTTTCTGCTGGCTCACGTTGGGTGCCAGCGAGGAGAGGACGACCATACTGCCGATGCCTGTCAGCAGCATAACTGTGTTAATAGAAAACCCAGTCTGCTGAGTTAACTCTTCAGCACCAGACTGTTGAGCTGGGGTTTTTATCCTCCTGCAGCCTCAGTCTCTCTGCATCTTTCAGCCCAAAAGGGGATTCTTTCTCCTTAGCCCCAGCACATACTTAGAAAAGCCCAGCAGGTTGAAGGAGGATCAAATTTTGGTCTTGTCAACCTTGCAAATGTTCCTTTTGCTTGTCACTACCCACACATGCTGCATGTATTCATACACATATGCAAATAAGCAAATGTGGTCATATGTGAGTGCATACACACAGAAAGACATACACTTGCACCTAGATAGGTTTTGTGTAGTAAGCGTAACAATAAGGTACAAAGGACTTGTATAAAACAAGAAAGTTTTTGAGATCTGTGCAGGGGATTTAAGCCCACCAGCCCGCTTTTTGTTATCTTTTCTCCAAATCTTGTCAGAAATTGTGCTGCCATCTTCATTCTTTTTTTTCCCCAAAATGTCCTGCAGTTACCTGTGGGGTGGACAGATAATTACAAATATTGACTGACTTTAAGGTAGAGAGCAATAAAACATTGCTTAGGGGATAAAAACCCCTGCTCCTCAAGTTGTCATACATTGCCTGAAGGCAAAGAGCCAGCAGAAAATACACAATCAAAAGGAACTATTTTTATCCAAAGACAATTTCCTTTCCCACTCCTATCCTCAGAGACAGTTACTGTTTGTAGTTATTACCTGTAGGTTTGATGTGCCCAAAAGCCCAGTCACATCAGGGATACACTGTGCAAGGCACTGTACAAAATATAGTAATGCTGTTGATTTTCTTTTCTCCGAAGATTACCTCCTAAAGGAGACTCCAGGGATGAGGGCAAGCCAAGCCATGAGGTCTTATCCATTGCCAGGAACATCCCGTGAGGAGAAGAGGAATTTCTGCACTTATCTAACACTGCCCTCTCACTCCTCTCCCATGTGGATGAAGAGTATCTGTAGCTGCAAGTTTCCCTTTAGGAAGACGAGGTCAGAGTTTTTGGATCCATCTCTGAAGGGGCAACCCCATCACTCCCACTGCCACGGTTCTGTGCTCCGATTGCAGGGTGAAGAGCTCAAGGGGACCTGTGGAGATGGCAAAAAAGAGTGTTTTCAATCATCAGTGTCTCTTTTTCCCAGTTCTGGTCTCCCCAGACAGCTGATACTTTGCAGTCCCACAGAGCTGCTATTTCTTAGCAGCATCTTCTTGCTGCTGGCACCTGCACTTTATGTTCTGAGTCAGACATCCATGCTATATTGGCACACACACTACCATTTTCTGTGGCCAATAAAAATGTGTTTGTGCCTGTGTTCTTGGAAATGAGTCCCCATCTCGCCTCGACAGCATTTAGCTTGTGAGTTAGTGTTCAGATGGGAGGTAATTAGGTCCTACCGGGGGTCTGGATTTACCGCTAGCTCTGAAACCAGACGAATGCGTGACACATAGCTCATGTTCTCTGTTCCTGAAAGATGTCTCCAGCATTTACCTCTTCTCCCCTTGGAGCAGGTACCACCAGCCTCTGTGTCTCAGCTGTAGTTAAGGCACCTGGGAGAGCGAGTGAGGAGGATGTTGGCATAGATCTAACATATGTTGTTAGCACAACACACAAGCATATCCCTCAGGCTACTTCACTGCCATCTCTAACACAAGCAGCAAAGTCTTTTATAACAAAAACACCATGCTCCTTCCCTTAGCCAGGCAGAGGGAGCACGGGTGCATTAGCAAGATTTGCTCTTTCATCTCCCAGAGCAGGTTAAACAGAGACCCTACCATATGCCTGAGATCCCAGAGCATGGTCTTGGGGATCAGAGAAGTATGGCAAACATTCACAGACTGCATATCAGTGGATGCCCACCGTGAGTTCCCAGATACCTCAGTGGTGAGTATAAGTAATCTAAGTGCTTGATACAGAGAGATCACAGTCCAGGCAGCTAAACTATTAAAATCAAATGCAGAGTTATTACTGTGAGCATGTGAGAACATTATCAGGAGTACTGGATACAAAAGAGCACTCTCGTACACTTTAATTCCTCTTACGCTCATGGTATGTGCCTGTCTGAACTCCCACAATAAATTCTCATCAGTTGATGCTCAATAGGTTGTGCTGCCCTAATGATGCACATTAACATTTTTTAACCTTTCTGATTCTGCTTTTGTAATTAGCCCCACATTTTGAAGCCTCATTTGCCAATTCTGTCAGATATGTTCATGAAGTAAATCTAAGGGCTTCCAGCGTGAATCTGCAGAATGTGGCAACCAGAACAAAACATTGTTTCAGCTTTGTGTACAGTTACTCTAATCATCATAATGTATAATTACAAATACTCACATGTATATTTGTGTACATCATGCACATACTCATTTACACATGCATGTGTACACTCCTTAGAGCGCAGGCTGGGGGATGGATAGGCAGATACTCGGCATATACAGAACCTTCTATCCTGAGAAATCCATATTTTTTGAAGTACTGAAACTACTGGCCAGATAGCGAGCCCATAATCTCCCTCTTTCTCTGCTGAAAGAGCAGTGCTGGAGCTCTGACATAAAAACACAAAAGCAGGAATATTTGAAGTTAAAGCTTCCATTCCCTGGATGTGTGTGGTATATCATACTTTAACCCAAAGATTGCTGCAGTATCTGCACATGACTAACAGAATTAAGGTCACAACAGACAATGAATCTCCAAGGATTTTTGTACCATGGTGAAGACAAAGAAAATTACTGACTTTTCAAAAGCAGAACTAGTGGGGAAAGATATTTCTGTGTAGATGTCAAAGAGATGCCCTTGCTTCATGTCTCCATTCATATGTGCCCAGACATGCACTCACACACACAGACACAGAGACATGTGTGTTTATGCACTGCTAACAGAGAGGATGTATCTGTATTTTTAGCCTACTGTGTTTAAATCTGTATTTTTTAGTACTATTGTGCATGAGTTGAAAATTTGTTAGCCTATTTTTTAGCCTATTGTATTTTTATCTGCAAATTTTAGTGCTATTGTGCATGCATTGAAAATGTGTTCTTAAGGGCCATTCACAGCCTTTTCCCCCCAATCCTACCATTCAAACAATTTCACCTACTTCTGAAATTTTTCCTATGAGGATACAAGTCTCTACCACTAAATTATTTCTTTTATGGTATATTCCAGCATTATACTTTAGTGTCCAATTTGATGTCAGAATATTTAAGAAGCAGGCAGGCATGATGATAAAGGACTGACTCTCCACACCCTAAATCTATCAGGGAGTTCTCGTGGGAGCAATACAGCCCCATACATTTTGAAATGTAGCATTTCTTATTCATTTCAACCATTTCACCTTTCAACAGTTGCTAATGATGCTTAATATCACATTCAAACCATTTACCAGCTAACCAAGAATGAAAATAAACATCTTTGGCCACTTTGTTTAAATTTGGGAAACTGGCCACATTTCAAGAATTAAGAGAGAGTCTCGTTTGACTGACTGTTCAGCTACAGTGTTGACAAATTGCATGACTGGTGCTGAAAAAATCCAATCCTCTAGATTCTACATCTTGCTAAAAATGAAGATATCTTGATAGTTTTTTAATACCGCAACGAAACAGAAAGTTTCCCCTGGAATGTGTTGATTGAGAAATATTAAAGGTTAAATTTTCCCCATGCTGCAGAAGGTCAAATATACCCCCTTCCTGGGGATTAGCTCGCTGGTAATTAAAGCTACAACAAAACATATGCCTTTGCCTCTCTTCTCCTGCAACACTGGCTCTTCTTAGGGTTTCCTGCAGGACTCCCATCTGTTAGACCAGTCATTTTCCTGCTGTGTATATAGCAAGATCTATAATTATCTAGGTATAGATATGTAAAAGATAGATGAAACACATAAATGATACAGATACACATATTCATACACACATACTTCCACATTTGTAATTCCGGACTCTTTGAAGCCTCTGACAGAATCATGACTGATTTCAACGGAGCCCAGATGTGTGACTTTGTTTGCAGGTGCAACTGAGCAGTCTGTTAACAGTAAAATCGATCTGAAATTTTCTAACAGAGTATTTTCCTGTTAGAAAATGCCAGTTTGTCCAAAGGGAACTATTTCATGATAATGTACTAATTACCGTGACATTTCTCTTGCAGACAGAAATTTTAAAAAGCGTATGGACTGGGTCAGATGTGACCCTTTTTGGACATATTTGGAATAGAACATACTTCCTCCAAACTATTTTTCATGTAGAGAAGTTAATGTAGCGTTTGATACTATTTTATTAACTAAAATAGAAGGGGATATGGTTACTTTATAAAAATAAAGCTCCTGAGTAATTTTTTTTCTTGTGGAGAAATTTGAGAGTTTTTTTAGCTTTTGCTGCAGTTTAAGACATTTTTCTCTTATTTTCTTTTTTTTTTTTTTTTAATGGTGCAATTTTTAGTGAAACTCAGTTCCAAAGAAACTAGTTCAATCACGGCCACATCCTACATGGATTTTCCATGAGGTCAGGCTTGAAATGCCTAATAGGAAATTGGAAGATGAAGAGGGAGCCATGGTCATGTTATCATTAGCCCTGCCTGAGGCACTGTGGAGTTGTACTGCCTCTATGCTCTGCGCAGCCTTTGGATGCCCTGGGAGCCAACTCCAGAGGACTGCTGACACCAAAGGGAGCTGCCTTTGGGTCTCTGCCTCAGCTCAGAGTTCCTCTTTACTTGTGTCTTATAAAACCTTCAGCATATTTTCAGTGCTTAGCCACTGCCAATATCATGTGAACAAGGGAGGAAGAAGCTGCTTGCAGTGCTTTATTTAAAATGGTATAATAAAGCAATGGTCACCTTTTCTGAGACAATGACCAGTAAAAGGCTATTATATTTTTCCCTCTATCCTTTAGAAACCATGTGAATAGGTTACTTAAATCTCATTTGCTGTGAAATGTGCTACATGGCCCTTTGTAAGTGGGTTGTGTTCGATGCTGAATAAAAGAACGATATGTCACGAACCTCTCATTATTTTAATTTTCAAACCTATAGTTGGTATTTCAAGTTGATGAAAGACATGTGCTATTCACAACAAAATGGTATTGTTTTACTTCATTTTGAAACATTTTAGCAGTGAAAAACATGACCATGAGTCCTCAATTTGCCATTACAGATAGACAACTTTATTGTCAGGCTGATAGTTATGGGATTATGTCTTTTCTGGAAATGTTGAGAAACCTGCCACATTGTAGATAAATTTCAATCTTGCTGGCAGCGGAAATTCCAAAATAGACTTCAGGTGATGCTGTTATGAACAGCAGAATCAATCCAGTAGTTCAGAAGGAGGCAGGATTAGGAAAAAAAATTAAATATAGAAGAGCACTGCTCACATATGGAAATTAAAACAGTCACTGATGACTCCACAAAGAGACAGCTCAAATTATCCTCACAATTATCAGGTAGAAGACTGCAAATTATGCTCCCAGTTCACAAAGAAAAAGCAATCTAGAGGAGAAGTGCTGATTTACATAATCAATATCATCCAAATTCAGGGATGCTGCCTTTCAGCACACACAAAAAGAGGAAGCAGAGCAGGAGACAGGATTTGCACTAGGCAGATAATGGAAGAAGAACCCTGCCGAGAGAAAACTGAGATAAAAGAAAAAGGACTTTAGAGAGAGGAGGCAGGACAGCACCACCTTGCCTGTGTGCCAGTCCCAAGTGCCAGCTCTAAGAAAGCTGAAGTGGGGGGGATGATTTAAGGCAACTTTCAAGTTTCTTAATGTCATCTGAAATGGAGTCTGAGCCCTTGGGCTGGCTTCTTCCAGCCTAAAATGTGACTTCCGTGCTGAAAGTCACAAGCATTTGAAGGTTTCCAGGAGTTATAGGCAGATCCTGAACATGTCTTTTAACTGCAACATCGAAGTTACAAATTATATGTTCATTTACAATTATAGTATTCAATTGCAATTACCATATTCCAAATGCCTTTGAGCTGTGATGATGCAATGACTCAAACCTCTTTGTTTCCCCCTCACCTCTTTTTTATGGTGTACAGACTCCAGGAGACGGATTAACAGCTCAAGCAAATGAGAAGTGTGCCATGAACTCAGTCACACTGAAGGAGTCCTTCTTCCCCTGACATCAGACCATCCACTGAGCAAACGCCCCACAGTTGTTCTCGCATGGATCTTTCAACCTGCAACATCCTGCTGCTGGGGAGAAGCTGAGCGTTCACAGATGTCACTGCAGCCAAGATCCTTTTTGCACTTGTGACTTGCAAAGTTGATGAAAGCATTCATTGGGGCTTGTAGCCGCAACTGCCAGACTTGTAAATCGAACGGACTCGATTATATGGATCCTGATCATACTTGGCTTGATCCAAAGGCAGGAGGTGATTCCCGTGGGATTGTGAGCTTTGATTAGCAGGGAGCTGGTCCTGCAAGATAGGCTTTGGACTCTGTCCACATTGTAAAAAGGGCTTGGACACATTTGTAGGTTTAAGCATATTTCCATGGCTCAGTGCAGTCGCTGGGGCCTGGTGAGCTCAAGGCTGGGACCAGACCAGAGGAACTTCTGGAAAGCAGTAGTGATGGGAGAGGGTGTGTCAGAGCAGGGTACCAGTGCCAGGGCTCATCACTTTACTGCTGTGTGTGGCTGGACAGGCTGTGGGCCTCGCAGGGTGCTCCCAGAGGGAATGTTGCAGGACACAAACTGCAGGGAGTGCAGGCGTGTGCATGTGCAAATGGATGGCTGCAGTCACAGCGCAGAAATGCACATGGCAACCGCAAAGGCATCGTTCTCATCAGGCTTCTTCCTTTGCTCAAAAGCAGCCGAAATAAAGTGCTGGAGTCAAAAGACTGACCTGTAAAAACATATTCTGGTGGAGAAACTCCCTCCTGCTTCCATTGGCAAAATTCCCTCTGAGTCCCGTCAGGGGGTCCCAGCACACCACATCCTCTGGATTGCTGAAGCAGAACCAAGGCCGGCCGAAATCAGCCACGAAAAAGTTGACCACAGCTCTCTGCTGCTCCAGGCCATGGTGAATAATGCAATATCCACAACCTTGGAAAAAAACTAAAAATAAATTTACAGGGAAATAATACATTCTTTCTAATCTGAGTCAAACCTAAAAATTAAACAGCTATAATTATCAAACCTAATTTAATTAAAACTAGCTGCTCACCATCTGGTGTTATTTGTATAAATTTGGAAATCTACTATTTCATATTGAATTCCTCCATTTAACAAATTATATTAGAGAATATATTTCTCCACTGTAATCATTATGTAATTGATAATTTTACAAATTATATTTCCTTCCACTTGATAGAAATATATTTTGTACAATAATAGGCAAAGGATCAGCTACTTTTTTCATCAAAACTGAATTTAAAATTAAGACTTGCAACATCAATAAAAAATAATTCACTGAAGTAAAAAGATGTTGGATGAAGCAAGGTTTTTTTATTTCTCAGTTTGGTCACTGTGAGTATAAATGAGAACTTCATGGGATTTTTTCTGCAGATGCAAGCACATATGCAGACCTATATTATTATATGTCTATTATGCATATGCATACATTCTATAATAGCTAGTGAAGAACAACAGTTTGATTGGAAGAGTACTGTGTACTTTCCTGAGGCAGTGTGGAAATGTACAGAGGTAGACATCTAAAAAGTACTGTCAAAAGTATGTTTTTTTCCCCCAAGACATGTAATGATCATTTATACAGTGATAAGTATATCACTGTAGAAACTGATGCTAAAATAATGATGAGAACATCATGAGAAGACCACACATTGATTGGCACCTAAATACAAGTGTTTGACACAGCCAGCATGGGAGTCAGAGCCTTCTTAAACAATTCCTATGATTTTTGACATGTAGGTATTTCAGAAAAAAAGTAGAGCAATGTATAATTACGATAAAAGATAATCCATTGAAATGGGCTTGACTGGATGTGTTTGCAGAATGGTACACACAATGGGCATCCATAGGAAGCCACAGGATGGAGAGGGATCACAGCAAAATGTTGAGACAGAAGAATGGGTGCAGTTTAAGGCATAGGTTACTTAAATCAGATTTGGAGACATGGAGTTTATTCCAGCTTGCCTGCTGAGCTGCTGTATAAATTATGTATGAATTAGCTCTGTTAGTCCATTCACATCGACGCAGATTGTAAACACGTATGGGCAGGGGATGGTTCTCCACTTGCACTTGGGTCAAGAGCCAGAACCTCTTAGTGTGGCCTCAAGATAGCACGGCAAAAATAAACAACACGAAAACACAAAGACCAAATAAGTCATTCAAACTGGATGGTGAGAGAAAGGAAAGGAAGCAACAGAGAGAGAGTGGAGGAAAAAAAATCTTCCCTGAATCTTAAAAAGACACATTTTTCAGAAATATGTTTCCACCCACAGTTTTGGCATCACCTGTGGCTGCAAAAACATGAGTTAATCTGTAAGTCACCTATTTGCAATTCCCTAAAAATAAATGCAGGGAATTCCCTTAAAGTGAAGGCAGGGACACTCTAAGCTATCCACAGTGACCAGAGGCCCTCTTCAGAGGGAAGCATTCATTAGTAACATGAGCATATAGAAACAATAGGGGAAATAGTGCTCATGTTTAGCTTGTTTTAGAAGAAATTATCTTCCACGTAGAAAACTTGGCTGGTCCAAGTTTCCTGGGGCTCACCAGCAAGCAAGATGCTTCCATCCATCTTTCCCTTAAGCAGCACCCAGGCTTTTTCCTTGCCAGCCTGGGCTCTCTGCCCCAGAGCTGCCTCATTGCAGTGGGCCACTGCATTATACAATAACTCTTCTTCACTGACAAATCACTTGCAGAACTTCACCCCCTTTTGACTCATCAGTATTTATAGATTAGCACACAGCAGCACTCATTCCATCGCATTTGGTACTTTGCTTTTTAACAAGCAAACAAATCCAGCATGGCTGAATTTTATAGTTTGGCTGCTGTTAGACTCTACCCTGATGGGAGCCTAAACCCACTGATCTCTTTGGACTTGAGCTGCTTGATCGCAGAAGGGGATGAGCAGGGAACAAAGTAGCCCAAATGCAAGATGCTCAGATGTATGCAGAGAATGCAAGATGACAAACTGCTAGGTTTGGTTAAATTGGGACTGTTAATTATAGCAGTTTAAATTGGGTTCTGACTCAGATTTTGAATTTGTAGTGGCAAGATGACAGCCTGGAGAAGGTGGTTGCAAATGGCTGACTCAGAGGATGATGATCAGCACGACAGTGCCTTCTGCCTATGCTAGTACTATGTGTTTATAGGAGAGATGTTATAAGGTGACAGTCACCAGTTCAGCTCCACCCCTTGATCTGTTCGCCAGACATTATGGAGACTGGAAAGACCAAGAGAGCAAATGGAGGAAGGAGCATATTAATTGGGTGAGTACAAAATGGCAATCCACCATCTCTTTGGTGCTCTCTTCTCTTCTTTCCACATGTAATGCTGGTTTTCCAGATTCTTCTGTAGACATCCAGCTGCTTCTGGCTTGAGTTGATGAAATGGCTTCTAAGGGAAGAATGACTGGGAGCTTGGTGTCTCCTTGCAGGGGCTGCCAAGAGGATGGACACTTGGGATAAAAGCTCTCTGATAAGAGGGCTGGAAAACCTGCTTTGATTTCTGACCTAATTATGCAAAAATTGAACACTGGTCCTGGAAATACCAGATGCTGACAACTCCAGCGTCTTTCCTCTCCCCAAAGTGCTTTTTTTCTACCAGTTGTCCTTGAAGTCCTTTCAGTTGTGCTTTTATGCAAAATGCAAATGTCCAAGATTCCTTTCCCTGTGTGCTAATATGGATTAGATCAACTGGTTGTTGAAATTCATTTGCAAGTGTTGTAGGCGACTAAGTTTCTTAACTGTAATTTGTGAGTTACAAACAGGGGTCAAAAATCTAATTCCGCAAGAGTAATGTAGCTAACCCATGCTTTGATCTTAGAAATCCTTACACCAGTGCTTGGCTGAGGGCACTGCCAGCCAGCCTCCGAGCAGGGAGTGGGGAGGATTTGTTACAAACTACTTGTGACTGAGCCAGAAGCCAGGAAGTACATGCACTAACACCGCTTATCAGTTGCTTGTACAAATTATATATAGAACGTGAAATTATTGTCTTCAGATCTCTAACTCTGCTCTAATAATTGGTAGAATTGAGAGACTAATATATTCAATAAATTACTTTTTTCATCCACTGAATAGCTGAGAACAGATTGTGATTCCCCGGTCTATTTGCTATTCAAATGAATTCAACGGACACCTTTTCTAATCTTTGACACTGTGGACTGAGAGCAAATATCCACGGCATGTAGTTGCTGGTGCTCTGATAAATCATATGCATCACTGCTGTTTCCTGACAGGAACACTGTGCAGATACCTCGGCTGAATCCTTGTTTATGCAAGCATACAACTGGGTTTTCAGAAGAACTTCCATATGTGGCTTTAAAAACTGTTTCCTCTTGCCTTTTTTTGTCATTGTTATTTTGTTTACTGAAGGTCTATTTTCCAAACTATCAGTGAAAACAAAAGGAATCTAAAGTGGGGCCAAAGCAAACTTATTTACTCCTTTTTCCCCCCATTGAATATCTATTAACACACAGTGATTGAGGCCCTGATGCAGAAAGGTGATTTATGATAGGCATAGCTTTAAATGTGCTGTCATGCTCCCATTTAACTCCGTGTGACTGTGCAAGCAAAAAATGAAGTATAAGCATTGTCTTGGGAAGATCAGGACCTAAGCAAAGATTATCTGAAAACTTTCTGAATTATTCAGCTCCAATAATCACTGTTTGAATACTACTCCTGAAAGAACTAAGTCACCCATCACAGTTTCACTGTCCTTTAGACAACCCAAAAAATGGAACATTGACACTGTTTCCCTGTGCAAACAAAACAACAAAGATAACAGTGAGTATCCACAAACATAAACACTCTGTAAGGGGACATGCCCAAGAGACACAGACCCTGGACAAAGAAACAGTCATTGGCAATTTCCCTGAAGTTGCCAATGGGATTTTTTACAATGTAACTTATTTCATCAACCAATGCTTCTTTTTTTTTTNGCTTTGTTTTGTTTTGTTTTGTTTTGTTTTTTGGTTTGTTTGTTTCAGAATAGATTTTATTATTTTTTGGAAGTAAGCAAGAACATTTCTCAAGGGCTTCCAGGAGGATTTCACAGACCTTGGACTGCATGTAGCTGAGAGGAGGAGGATGGGCAGAGACCTATCTGTCTGAGATCATGTCACCCTATTTATTAATCCACAGCAGAATTCCTGCAGGTAACATGAGGAAGCCTGACTGCTGGCAAAAAGAAAACACTGATCTTCAAGTGTTAACTGAACTGTAATTATAATTTCCACAGCAAAAACACACAGCTTGCTGGAAACTATTCTTTTGTTGGGTGAACTCTTCCTGGTGGTTTTTGTGACACTGCTTTCCAGTCTGGGAGCCCATTCTTACAACCACAGAAAGATGCCCTGCTTTGAGGTTTATGTGCCTGCTCTGTAGAGAAGCCACACAGATCCATCACACAAACTTAATCCAATTCTCAGTCCCTGCTGTGAAATAGATGTTCTGAAGTTAGGGACAAACCCTCCAGCAAAGGCATAAAATCAGAGTGGAGTCTTTCCCCAGACACAGACTTATGCTTAGCCACATGAGAAATGTTCTAACCTACATTTGTGCCTGAAACAACTCAGTTGGAGGAAGGAACAAGGCATAGGTACAGAGATTTACAGTTTTTGATGTCCTTCAGGGTAGAGATGAAGTGACAGATTGCCCAGTCAGAGAGAAGATTGGGAGAGATGGAAAGATAAGACAGGGTATTAGCCCCTTCAGATCAGCCTGCAGTCTGGGTGAGCAGCTCTGTTACTGTCTATGGCCATTTGTTTATTTTTCTCCTACACCTGCTATCCAGCCATTTATGGTATATCCCATTGGCATATTGTGGTATATCATCTTTGCCTTTCCCCCCACCCCTCTGAGTACATTTGTGTCTATATTTGCACCACAGAAGACACTCACAGGGTGTTTAAACCAGAGATAGCCGAGCTCTTCCTCTGGGAAGCTACAAACAAGATTGCCAAACTCCAAACTGAAATGCTTCCACCACAGTCAGTAGTTTGAAGCAACCTGGGAATGGTTCCCGGTGCCAGAGTTACTCCTGCCCAAACTCTTGCTGTGGTGGAGAGGGTCCACGTGGTGGGAGACCCTTAGAGAAATCAGTTTCTGCCTCCTTACTATGGTGGAGCAGTGCAGTGGATGGAAGAGGCTGGGTGGTTCCAGAAGCTGAATGCTGCTCTGGAGAATAAAAAAAAGGCAGGGGGCAAATGAAATAAAATAACCAAAAAACCCCAACACACAGGTGGGTAGGAGACAAATGGAGAGTGAGTGGCAAGAAGGGCTGGCAGGTGCTGGGGGTGGTGTGAGTGTGCTGGAGGGCGCATTCTCAGCTTTTTGTGCTTGTTGCACTTTCTTGGGGCTGATGGCCTGCAGCAAAGCAGCCGTAAAAGCCGGCATTGTTTCAAAGCACTTACTCAGTCATGCTTGAAGGGTTTGTACATGTTTGTTAGAGGCTGGAAGAAAAAAATGTGACTGAAAAACATAAGGCAAGCCCTCGGGGTAGATGTACTCTGTGAGACAGTGTAATCTTGTCCTGCTGCTTACCAGCTTTGCACCTGGTTAACTCTAGGTCAGAATGAAACTATATAGTCAGAAGTGATTATTTGTGACCCCAGACAAGAACATGACCTTTCTATCTTTAGACTCCATTGAAATGGCAATACCCTGATTATGGAATATTTCTCAGCTAATTAGGAATGCAGGCTCTACAGGTCACTGGGAGTTCATGCTATTCCCTTGGCATAGGCAGATGTCTTCAAGATAAACTTGTACTAAACACATCAACAGCTCCACACTATCTCGTGTGCACTGGGAAAAAAAAAAAAAAANCAGCATCTCACCAAAGCCTAAAGAGCCAGATGACTCCAGAAGCTGGATATTAATTTATGAACATTAAGTAAATAATTGCCTTTCAGGTAGTGGCTTCTGGGCTCTACAGCACATGGCTGCCAATATGAAAGCAGGACTTCCTGCAGAGGTGCAAATCTGAGGCCAGGAAGATATACTGCACAGCCTGTAATTCCTGAAGGGTTGTGCAGGATTCATGCAGGGCCAACGTGGGCATCTGTGCTGTGCTCCCAGCCTGGAGGAGTTAGGGAGCACAGGACACAGGCATTCGGGTAACCATCACCACAAGAGCCTGTGCAAACTTGGTGCAGCAACATCTTCATTTCTGTTTCTACCTCCCCTCCATTTTTGTCTTTTTCTTCACTCTATTTCCCCTCCCAGACCCACTACGGCCTTTCTGATTGCCTCCCAGCTGCTAGCCAAATTCTCCATTTCCCTTTATATCTCCTTTGTCTTTCCTTGCCTGCCTTAAGCAAACCCTCACATTTTCTCTAAACTTTATTCTCTACTGCTCTGCTCTTTGCCTGATCTATTTTCCCATTTCTCATTCAGACAAATGCCATATTCCAGTTGCAGTTTGTCCAGGATTCTCTTCTACTCATTGTTCTTGCTGTAATTTCCCCTCCTATAGCAAAGGATTGCTTTCCAATGAAAACTGGTCATCTTTCCTGGTGAATACACCACCCTCTGCCCTCCCATCAATCTTCTCTGTACCAACAGCTATGATTCAGCTGGCAAGCACCACACACGCCTCAAATACATGCTCAAGGGAGGAGAGTCCTGATGGCATTGCAGTGCCAGCAGTGAAGCTGTGTGACAGCCTCTCTTTCTCTGAGCAGCCACTCTGGCTGTACCGTCCCAGAACGACACTCTTAGTTTCTCAAAAAACAGCAAGTATTTTATTTTGTTGGCCAAGCAGGAGAGCTGAATCTTTCTCATGCTCATGGCTTATAACTCTACATGTGACAGGTCATGATGGTGAAGGCATCTGCTTTGCTCTTTGGGAAGCAATTGAATTTCATCTGCTGTATTACAGAGTGCTGTTCAACAAGGTAGCTGATCTCGGAGTTGCTGTCCTGGCCATTTTCTGGGAGGATGATAAACTAGCTAGCTATGCCCAGCCTGCACAATGAACACAAGTGTAAGCACACCCCTTGTATGGTTTTATCCTGCAGGACACTGAAGCGTTTGCAGCTGATAGAGATGCGGGATGGCATCAGCGATCCTTCAGGTGCTGAGCTGGGATTTTGTCCACACTGCTGCACACCCATTTTCACATGAAAAGAAGTGATAAATAACAGCTCTTTATGTGCCCCTGCCTCGAGATTCATGGGTGAATCCTCCCCTCTTGTCTGTGTCACTAGTGAGACAGAGGTACACAGAGGGGTACATGAGAAGCCCCCAAAAGGTAAGGGACATACCCAAAGCCAGTGTTAGTTGTGTGTAGTGGGCATGGTACCTGTGAAGTGGGAAAGGAATTGCCATAATGTTGGAATTAACATTCCTGCTTGGGCCATAAAGAAACCAGGACCATAACTTTATGTGCCATAACAATGCTAATGCTCCTGGTGGAGCTAGGGAAGCTGGCAGGAGAAGGTAGGGGACTGCAGAAGGCCATGCACTGCTGCCAGAGTTGAGCTCGAGAAGGTTCATACAGGCTGGTCACCCCCGGATGGATACATGCACTGCCCTTTCCCTTTCCCACGCAGAAAAACAGGTTCTTCTGTCACCATTCCTCAACCCAGCAGATACATCTGCACACAGCTGGTCAGGAGACAGGAGGGACAGCCAGGGACTTGCTGTGGTACCTGTATTTTCCTTTTCATTAACAGAAGCACCATCTCTGATTTCTGTTTTATTGCCTCAACTTCCTTTACACCATTGCCTGGGTGAATGATAATGTTGTAATACCAGCAGTATTAAGGCACTGCAGTAAATGGGGGCATTTTTAACTCTGAGCCCTTTTTCTCTCTTCACTGGGACAGTTTATGTATTGTTCAAAACAAAGACTGAAAACATGGTAGGAAAACAATTTCTCAGTGGCACCTGTGATGTCTGTCAAAAATGTGTGGGCTACTGAAGGGGAAACATCTTCTCATCTGCCATGTAAAAGAAATTTAAAGATATCATCCTCTGAGAAATAAGAGCCAGGCACTGAACAGGTCTTATTCTATATCCTCAGATATTTACACAATACAATGTAGGGGCAGGGCTTTTTCCAGCTGTTGTATCTACATATGCTATCTCTTTAAACATAAAAGAATACTTTTCTGCAGAAGATGACTCTGTCTTTCCTTCTTTACTGTCAGCAAAGATAGAGATATTTTGACTGGTGGAGTCATTCAGGTGGGGAGGCACCCCAGAATGCATGGCCTCCTAAGAATTCCCAAAGTTGCCTCTTCTCCAGGCTGAAAAAGTGCCCTCATGGGGCCAGTGCCCCTAACCATTTTGCTGGCACTCTGAATTTGTTCCCATTTACCAGTGCCTTTCCTAGGTATCAAGGAGCTCAAGACTGGATGCAGTAACCTATGTGATCTCATGAGTAAAGAGGGATAATCCCTTGCCTTCAGCTCCCCAGCAGGGAGTCACTCACTGCTATCACCTGCATCACATGGAAATATATTTCCCAGATATATGCAAGTAGCAGGCAGATACATAATGATGTCCCAGTGATTTGTTTGTTCCAATCGTGCTCTCAGTGGATTTCCACTTCTCAAGGACTCTAAATATTTTGGGGGAAAGCATAAATGTTTTTTTCCAATGTCATGTTGGCCTTTGGAAGTCTGACATCACCGTCTGGTCTCCTCTGACACAAAGGGAAACTGTCTATAAAATATCCCTCCTTTTCAGTAATAATGGTCTTAAATAGATTTTGGTATCACAGCACTAGAGTAGGTTACAATATTTAATATCATTTACCTTTCATAGAGGACCTGTGAGACAGCAAACTAGTTTCATTTCGAATTTATGAATATGGAAATGAGGTATGGAGAAACTAATAGATTTATAGATAGAAAGGCTGTCACAGAATAGGAGCCTGAACCCATATCTGCTCAGCTGTCATGCTCTATGTTCTGGCTATTTCTTCTTTCCTGCTTCTATTTTGGTGTCCTGCTGCCTTCATGGATGAGATGACTTGTATCACTGCACTCTGTTGAGATGTGCAGCAAGATGCAATCTGACCCCACACACCCATAGATGTGGGAGAGCATTTGGGTTAATCTATCAGCTCATCAAAACTGAGAGCTCCAAGGGATGCTGAACCTTGTCATCTTTTCTTCTTATGCTGCCTCGAAATGAACTGATTTTTCATGCTATAAAATGACAATACAAAAGAATGCAGACAGTTAATTCTTCTGATGCTGGTCCAGGAGTACTAGTGGAATAAACACAATCTTCCTTTTATCTATTCTGCTTTTTTGTTTGGTTTTGGCATTGAACCTTCTCCATCCCTCTTTGCCTTGTTTCAGTGCACAAATCATACATGGATCTCTCCAGCCCCCACTCCCCATTTCATTAAAAAAATGGAATATGAAAGGTGTGCAGAAGCCCTGGAGGGAAGTGACACAAACCCAGATGTTGTACGATCTATGTCCCAGCTGCAATGAGCCTGCTTGTGGCAGCTGCTTTTGCACAGCCATCAACAACAGCAGCTGGAGGGGGTCTGCTGTTTACGGCTCATCCCCCAGGAAGGAGCTAGTGTGAGGAAAAGCAGCAGGCTTTATGTACAAGATATCACATCACTACACTTTATGGTTCATTTTTGTTATAAAACAAGCAAGAACATAGAGAAAAATAAAGCAAAATTAGATATGGTCCCTTGCCCTAAAAGTGCCATGAGATATTACTCCCTGCCCCCCAATTAAGCCCTTTCCTTTCTGATTCAGTCCATAGGAGATCAAGGTATTTGTTACTATGTGAACTATGCTAAATAACTTTCCTAAGGCAGTAAAAAATAGAAGTGGCCTAAAAGCAAAATGAAAATGAAAAAAATAATTGCGAGCTTTAGAGCCTGTCCAGTGAATGCATATTCCTAGTGGGGTTTTTTCTCATCCTCGGAGAAAAAGGCATATATTAGGAGAAATAAAACAAAATAGAGGTTTATATCCTCACTAAAGAAAAAGTAGTTTCCACCTTCATTGCCACTGTGTTTTGATATATGTTTAGTTGTGTTGTATCCTAGGAACATCTAATTTCCATATAAAGTGTAGCTACTTTCAGTTTTACTATATAGTGTTCAGGGGAGTCTTTGATTTGTGTGCCCTAGGATAGACCTGAGAAATGCATAATTTTCTTTAAGTCCCTTCCGTCATGCACCATCAGTAAATTCCTGTACAGATTACAACATGGATGTTTAGTCAGAGGTCTGCACTCCCACGGAGGAGAGTGGGAGGGATAATAATAAATGTGTGGACCAAAGTGGAAATAAAAAAAGGTAAAAGAAAAGAGAGGAAGAGGGAGAGAAATTCCATTAAGAAAGGTTACTGAATCAAGAAGAATTTATCAAAAGTAGACTGGTGAGAGTGGCTCTTGAATTTTTATGAATTTGTGGGGCACACAGCTCAGTCTGCTTT
This sequence comes from Pachycephala philippinensis, assembly GCA_013397055.1. Lineage (NCBI taxonomy): Eukaryota > Metazoa > Chordata > Aves > Passeriformes > Pachycephala > Pachycephala philippinensis. The sequence goes on from VWZT01016781.1 coordinate 604,742, forward strand.
GGACTGTAATTTCAGGTAATAGCAGAATTGGGACCACTAGGGCATAGTCTGTCACTGTCTCTAATCTCCACTGCTCTGGAACAACAGTTACGCATCAATTCAATTAATCACCGGTGATAACAAAAGTTGTTTTTTTCCCACTTTAGAAATATTCTTTTTTAATTTTTTTTTTAGGGCAGAACTTTATCAGACACAATTTCTTTCTCCCTTGTGAAGAAAAGCTTATGAAGTTCATTTATACAGAGAGCATAAATCCTATCTCCTACTGTTTTCCCCTGTAACCTAACATGAAATATGGCTTATAGCTTAACTAATTCTCAACATTTAGTGTGAACTGATGAAAGTAGTTCATCACTCACAGGGATGCACCAGGCTTGCAGCAGCACATACAGACCAGGAAAGGTGCATGCAGCAGCATCATGGCATGACACATACAGTCTCAGATATAGCAAAGCAGACAGGTATCCTCATGATGCTCGTTGGGATACATAGCATTAAAAAATGAGTGCTTCCCATTTTACAGCAACACTGTCTCTCTTCCTTGTCACTCTCTCCCCTCCCCAGATTTATCTCCTTCTCTTAATGACTCCCTTTTTTCAATTTGTGTCTCTGTCTGACAGATAATACTTTGTCTCCTTGTTCTGCTGGCTTGGTGTGTGTCTTGCCTTGTTTGCTGCTCATTATTTGCACTATTTATTTGCAGGACGTAGATGCAAGAACTTGCCCATAATCAGTTCAATAATTCCACTTCAAAACAAGCCATTCTGCTGCCACATATAATCCTGACAACTCATTATCCACCAGCCTGGGTAGGTCTGGCTATTGCATATTAGCTGTTCTGTGACCTCAGCCTCTTTCCCTTGCCTCCCACACTTTAATTCACTATTAAATTCCCCTTGCCAAGTTTTACCCTCAGTTGCATCACCACAATGGGAAGGAAAGGAGCACAGCAATGCGGCAGGGATGCCCAGCTCTTCTGGACTCCCCAAATACCACTTTTCCTGGTGAGAACACTTGAAACTGTATTTCCAACTGTGACATATAAATTATTAGAGCCGACATTTACAGTATCTCCCATCTGAAGCCTAAAAGATAACATTTGCCAGCCTGCAGGCAGGCTGGTGTGATCATCCCATGTAATGGAAGGGTAAACTGAGGCATAGGGTGAGGACGTGAACTTGCCAAAGGAAGTCAGCCCTGCACCTTAGATCATTATGTGCAGCTCCACTGTCAGGTGGATGAGTGAGACAAACCTCTGCTGACACACAAATGCACCCCACTGCTGCAGCCCTGGTGCCAGCCAGTGACCCCAGGAGAGTGGGCACTGCAATGTTTTACACTGTCCATGGGCTGCCCTGGAGAACTGACTAGGAGCAGAGCAGAATGATGGCCCCAGGGACCCCCAGGCACTCCACAGGATGGAGAAGTTTTCTTGCTGCTGCATGCAGGAGGATCTCATCTTGATAGATGAGACAGGGGATGGTCTCCATGGCAAACAGGAGTATCTTGCTATGTTCCAAGAGACTGGAAAGTCAGACATTTAGTAAGGCAGACAAGGACCTGACCACATCCTTCATAGAGAGGCAGGAGCATACACGTACAGTTACTGTTTCAGTGTGAAAGGAAAAGGTTGAATATGTAGTTTACTAGGCAGCAAATAGGTCTGTCTTGTATCTCTCTCTCTCCTTCAGTCAGGAAAGAACATGTCTATTTCTAGTAATGGAGACCCTATATATAACTAACCAGAATGTTTCTTCTTGCGAAGTGGAGGACAAGGAAAATTTCACAGCCCGATTTCTCTCAGATGGTTTGTGCAAGAGTCAAGCGTGAGTTTGAAGCTGAGCATTCACGTATAGCTCAGAAGATGAATCAGGGTTTTGGCTCTGGTTCCTCTACAGAAACAGCAGTCCCAGTGATGACCAACGTGGTGGCTCTTGCATCAGCTCCTCGAAGTGACAAATGCCTCTGACTCAATGTTTGTGCCAGGCCATACAGCACCACCTGGCTCAGCCTTTCAGGTACTGTCACAGCACAAACAATGGAAAGAGGCTTTGGTTTTTGGACACTCAGTGGAGCTGTCAGCTGAATTCAGCTACCAGTGCCCTGAGATGGCTGGGAAGGTCCCAAGCAGCTGTTGTGCACTCCAGTGCCAAAAGACATTCAGTGCACAGCAAACTTCTCCCTTTTGTAGCACTGATCTATGTGTCCCCTCCACATCAGGCATTCACTATCCTGCCCAGTATAAAGGACATGCTGTTTATTCAGCACCATCTCCAAAAGTGCAGTCTGTGCAAGCAGAGGCAGCACTCAGACCACATTTCCAGTCCATCACTGATATGTGACCCCGGCAGCAGTGCCCGGGATGAACTCAACACTTCCGACATGCCAGTTCTGTGCAATCCTGGGCAAGATAAGGCAAGCTCCAGGCTTGCTCTAGCCTGTCCTTCAGCACAGACAGGGAGCACCTTACAGCTGGAAAGGTGGGAAACAGCTACCATGCCAGTGAAAGTCCAACCTCTGTTAGGACACAAGTCCCATCATGAACGGTACACACGTAATTAGCATGATCTTTCCTAGAAGGGCCCTGCAGTGATTAGTCCATTGAAGCAGAAGCTGCAGTTTTCCAACTCCAGGGCAGTCACTACATCAGCTTTCACTGTTCTGCATGTACCTCCTGGTGGCTTCAAGAGCCTTTGCAGCTCTGACAGCCCATACCAGGTGGGGCTTAACGAGTACTCTACAGAAGCTGCAAGTGCCTGCTCCAGACAGTGTCCCAGGCAGATGGGTCTCAGGAGAAAAGAAAAGAGGTGATATTTTCTCTGCAGTCCTTATTTTTCCAGGCTGGAATGAAGCAGATTGATGCACTGGTGATGGGAGCCATTGAGGCACCCATGCCAAGACACATGGCTATGTGTTTGCTGGGGACAGTACCTCCTGTTTGGACATAAGGCTGTTTGCTTTGGGAGGGTGAATGCAGACGGCTTTAGGAGACCTGTTCACACCTTTTATACCTTTGCCTTTTTGTTGGGTGCTTTTGGCTGGGTTTGGTGTGAATGGTTAGGTCAGAGACCTGCTCTGGCTGAAGAAATGTTCTCGGCTCTTTTGCAGTGATTCAGTTCCCAGCTGATACCCCTAGGCTGGGAGGGTCTGAGGGCACAATAAAGCTGATAGCTTGGACAACTGGGCAAGGGTGTGTGCGCTCTCAGAATGCTCTGAGAGGACAGTAATGTCACTCCATGCTTCTCTGCTTCTTGTCTATCTTAATCTTTTTGCACCATAGGGCTTTTATTTTTTTCTCTAATCGCCTTCCTAAGCTCTGCCAACTGACTGCAATTTTCTCCATATCTTCCCTCAAATTCACAAACCATGTTTTCCTGGGTCTTTCTTGTGGTTGCTCTTGCATGACCCTTACAGAAAATTTATGCAACAAGAAAGGGCTTTACACAGTAAAAGAGCTGCTCACAGCAAAGGGCAGAGAGTCAGAAGGCCTTGGGTGGTCAGCGACCAGCTTCACATAAGAGCCAAAGAGGGATATAAGCAAAGGGAAGAGCAGCAGCGACAGCTGCCTGCAGCGACTGTAGCAGGGCTAACCACAGAGCGGGGGCTGTGGCTGTGGGCCGAGAGCATTTCACTGTGAGCTGCCACTGCCGCTCCCTGGCCCAGCCTCTCCTCTCCCACAGGAGCGCTGCTTTGTCCCACCCTCCACTTATTCTGTGGCGTGAGCCCGGCTGTGTCCCCTCCCCAGGGGGACAGGGCTCATCACACCACCAAGACACATCCCTGACTCCGTGGTTCAGGACCTGCTGGCACTGTGCAGCCCCAGGGCTGACCAGACCTACCTTTCACAACCAGAAGGTTTTTGACATTTTTGCTCTTGTCAATTCAATTAAATATATTTTTATGGAAGGATCAGAATAGTGCTGATGAACACCCTTTCCCACCCCTTTGCATATTCTATCTCTTGGTGATATGCCTCTATCCTACCTCTGTGAAAGTGGTTTCACTAACCTTAATGTCTGATTGAATCTCTCATCTCTTGCAATTGCTTACTGCCTCTGCCTTCCCCATGCCCCATCCCTGCCCAAGGGCTGGGCTTCACAGAGTCCTGGGGCTTCTTAAGATATTTAAGAGAAAGCTATAGAAAGGAATGGAAGAATTATAAGTACAGTGATGACCCAACACTCTGGGATAGTAATTAATAATCTAGGATCTACTGCAATGACCTGGATGAATTAGGGAGGCTGTCAGGAAGGAACGAAATATGACAATTACAGGCTCAGCACAGTTTAGAGAATTGCAGATGCAAATACAAAACAGGGTATCCATGAGTGGACAAGACCAGTGCAGGGAAAGAACCTGGGGTAATCAGTCTTGAAGAAATAAGGATGAGTAGTTAATTAAAAGCCGTAATTAAGAAAAGGTAAATAGAGTCTTGGGATGTATGAGAAGGAAAATAATATGAAAAATATTACCCAGAGTGTTTTGTCAGAGCAGCTACCATCAGCTGAGATGCAGCTACTAACAGTGCTGGGTTTGTGCCTCTGGAAGGTGAGGACAGGAATCCATCTCCAGGCTGAGAAGCTATGCTGAAGATCTCCCTTCCCTCCCTGGGCCAGCAAAGCCTCTGTTTGTTAGCTAACACACCCACAGTGCAAGGTCAGTCAATTTTCAGGCTGTTCCAGGGGCTGAAAAAGCCAGGAGAGCTTAAAGCTTCCTTTCTGGCTCAGATGCCAGTTTTCACATCTTTATATTTGATGTTCATTTTTTAAATCTCTTGTTAGTACACAGTGGGGTGAGTCCTAAAGCTATAACAAACACATGTGTGGACGAAGAGTTTATCTCCTGCCCACAGCATGCTCTTGTACACACTGTTGAAATTATGCACAATGGTGGGCAATGCAAAAGGAGCTGTGACATTGCTGAAATGCAGGTGAGAGTCTGCTGAGCTGCAACCAGGCAGCATCTAATATCTGACTAAAATCCCATGGTGACTTCTCCTGTTTTCCTGAAATTTCTGCTTCCAACAGCTCCCATGCTGTATGGCCAGCAGCACGAGGAGAGACAGGGGGACAGCTGGCAGTAGGCAAGCTCTGAAGATAGCTGATAGCTAGAGGAATTGCAAGACTCAAAGTGGGATGTTCAAACTCATAGTGGACTCATTGCAAGTGCTTATCTGCCTTATCTCTTTCGGAAATTTTGTCCCCCCACGGGAAGAGTTACCCACCTGGGCTACCCAAGTCAGCACTGTGGGGTAGTGGGAGACTGACCCATAGCAGGGAGAAAAATGTGACTCAAAGAGAAGATAGCTGCTAAACCCCCAAAATAATGGGGTTATCAAGAAATACAAATCACTTGAGCTAAAATAAAAGCAGAATGTGTTGTAGAGAATGGGTAACTGGCAAGACAGGCAGTAGCTGGGTCCTAAACATGAATAGACAAGGTAGTCTCAGAATGCAACAGACATGGAAATGCCAGTGGAAATGCCAGCAAACACAAAGAATGGAGCAGGAGTCTGCTGTGGTTCTTGACAATGTCAGTGGAAAACTATTGGTGCCACCAGAGGGGATGAGTACATTTCCCAGGTGTAACCACATTGAGCTGTGCATCCCTTACTCTTCTCCATCACAGTGGGAAGATGAACCCTCTCAGCCCTGTTCCCTGGGGACCCTACCCTGGTGTGACTGTGTCTTGGCCACCCGTCCATCATTTGCACTGGAGCCGGGAGTGCACTGGGGCACGGTGATAAAGAGGAAGGGCAAGGGTGCCTCAAACCAGCTTGCAGGAGGCCCGTGGGGCTGATTTATCTTCGTCTCTTCCTTCCCCCTGTGTTTGCCAAGTCAGGGGACCATCCTATGAGAAGACTGATGGGTTGTATGTTGGGATACGAGATGAAATGAGGAGAAAAATATTCAGTGCTCAGGAGAAGAGGAAAATTTTGAGGAAGACAAGGTGACTATCTACCTACCCAACTTCCTTAATCCTATAGAGGCAAGAAGTTACATTAAAAGGCAATATTCCCTTTGTTTCCTCACCTACCTGTCTTTGAAGTGAGCTCTTGCCTGAGTTCTTTAAATTCTACAAGGAAAGGGGAAGGAATAGGGGGTGTCTTACCTCAGGAAAAACATCCATGCTGATATCTGTCTGACTTCCCTTTGATGTAGTGAAACTTGAGTATCTAAGTACCACCACAGTAAAACTGGAAATGTTGGGCTCTGTGTCCATTTTAATGCCTTGATTTGCCTGGAGCTGTGGAGGGACTTCTATGACAAAAGTTTGCTGCTGGTAGGCAGGAGGTCGGCCCTGTCCTTCCTGTCACAGCTGGGCTACAGCAGCTGACATTGCCATCGCAGTAGTGGCTTTTTGCTCTTGGGATATAGTGAGTCCCTACCCCCTCTGACACACAGCAGGGAAAACTCAAGTAAGTGTTTGCACATCTGGAAAGCAAATGTGATTCATTATTAATACAGGCCTGTTAAAAGTGTGTTGCACTTCAGAGACATTAACTGATTGACAGGTCCCTGACGTAAGGAGATTTCTACCTGTGTTTAAGCATCACAGGACAGGTAAGCATGGCAAACAAAGGAAGGGTTGGATGGAAGAGGTTGAAGGGCCACAAAATTAATATTACATGCTAGCATGGTTCATTACACATAAATCTTACACACGCTGAAACATTGCTGACACCAAGAAGTCTGTAAGGTTCAGAAAATAATTTGGTATTTTACCGTTATGAGGAAGTTTGACTGGTTTCTAGGGAGCCTGCCTAACCCCAAAACCTTACTGAAACCACTGGAAAAAGCAGTTTTCCATTAGGAGGTGTTCAGTAAGTGCTCCTTTACTCAGCAGTAGCTGACCAAAATTATGGGCTCATGTGAAGATCAGGGCACATAGCGTGGGGGTTTTAATGCCGATATTTGAGGGCCTACTCTGGGGCTCTGAGTCAGAGGTAAAAAGATGACAAGAAATCCTTTAAGAAGCTAGAGTCTAGAAACAGCAAGTGGAGAAAAGTGCTGCATGGCCTGGGGAGAAGGCTACAAGACAGGCAACCTCTTTGGGCAGTATTCTGGCTGAAAAAAGAGGTTTCAAATTTTGCTAAAGAAAATGCTTCCTGTGTTTTTGGTGCCTAAATAAAATAGCTTGCTTCAAAGAAATATCTGATCACATACTGATAAAAGGCGCAGTAAAGCAGATCATCTGCAGCAAACACAAGTGCAGAAGCTGCAGGAATTAACCAAAGAGATATCCAGCTAGCAAGGTAATAAAGTCTGTCTGAAGTTATCGCCACATTGCAGCCCCACCTAGGGCTCTTAATCATGCTCTAGCTCCAAATTCCCTATTATTCATATACAAAATTCTTTGAAATCTGACTTGAGCTCTTAGGCTTTCCATGGCTAAGGATATGGCTTAAAGGTGTTGGGATGCCTCAAACAGATGGCTTTGAAGTGGGGAAACATCTCCTGTCCATATCGCAGACTTTTTGTAATCATCAGTGGGGTAACACTGGCTGTGATCCTTTCAGTTCTTTTACACTCCTGCCTTGGAATGCATGAACCAGCCTCTGGAGGGGCTTTTCTTCTCTTCATACTGAGACCCCTGGGTGCTCAGCTCGTGTACAATTAACCTTTGCTGATTTGCAGACCCCTCAGTCAAGCAAGGCAAATCTCACTGGAGCTTGGCTGGCAGTGGCCAGGAAACCTTAGTGAATCTGCTGAAGAGGATGTCATGCACAGGGGTGCTCTCTTTCACCCCATTCTGCACATTTTCTGCTCTCTGTCTATTTAGTCTTCTGAGACATACACGGGAATGTTTTGTTTTCATAAGTGGTTTTCACAAACCACTTTTATTCCAAAAACAAATTTACCTTTTATTTATAGGATCTGAATAGAATTGCACTAAATAATTGTGGTCCTGACTGCACTCATAGGCGGCACAAATGTGTCTTCTTTGCTTGTTTTGTTTCATTTTGGTTCATTTTTTCTTTTCTGCATGCCTATATTACAGGGAAATACTGAGCCTACACAATGTATGCAAACACAATTCATGGTTTGAGCAAGAGGAATCACAGTTGGGTGACATTCTGTAATTCATCAAGAGGTCTGACACTGTGTTATGAAAAGACACTTTTCTGTATTTTGGAAAACCTTTCTCCCAACAAACATTCAAGTGCATTGTTTGATCAAGCAATAATAACACTTTAATCCACTTTGTGCATTCTCTTCAAAATAAGAGGTCAGAAAATAATAGTTCTCTCTGGTTTTAAAATGAGTCCTTTAACAAATGTTTTTAGATGCAAAGATCTGGTGAAAGGATTTTTCTTACTTGGAGAATTCAACATTTTGCTGGAAGAAAAACCATGTCCATGGAGTCCAAGATGACAGATAATGGGACTTATTCTTTTGATGTCACAGGTATGTATCCCACACAAATGTACTGCTCCCCTGTTCTTCATCAAAATCACTCTCGAATCAAGGTCTGATGAAGTTACTTCAAATTTCACCACTGGTATCAATCACCTCTGGATTAAGCCTCCAAAGGATAAAGGAAGAAGTATCTGAATCTGACTATTTATTTGCACCCTTACCCCGCATTGACTCAGTATGAAGAAAAGGAGACTTGGCACATGGTGCCAGAAACTCAGTACCTTATACAGGGGGAGTGGAACAAGCTGGGAGGTGGGTAAGACAGGCGTAGAGCAGCTGAAGCACTGTGGAGTTCACCAAATTCAGTCTCACTCACAGCTCAATGACACCAAGTGGGTGTGGGAGGAAACCTTGATCAAACTGGCACAGGATTTCCTATTCCTCACCTGCATGTTCAGCTCCTGAACATGATTGCCACAAAACATTACTGATCTCAAGCACTGATTTGGGAGCACCTCAAACACCTGGATGTTTCTATCAAAAGCAAACAACCTTGAGATTTGCTTCCTTTTCTTACCAAAAATTAAATTAATGCTAGGATTCATTTCTCCCAGATTTGCCACTGAAAAGACAAGTGCCGGTTCTACCTCTTGGATACCTTCTTTTGCTGCCAGGCAGAAATGGATACTTCCACAGGCTAGTCCACATCTCTTCCATACCTCCTACAGGAATGTAAGGTACTAGTTAAGCCTTTAGGTGGGCAACAGTGGGTAATCTGAATGTGTCCTACAGGTAATATAAATGTGTCCTACGAGGACATGGGTATTACACCATGCTTGATCGAGATTTTTTTACTGTACACTGTTAGCCCCAAAACTGCATATCAAAATTCTTTTCTGTCTTGGCTGTTCCTTTGAAAAAGATTAGATGCCTGGCTGCTTTCAAAATCATTTAAAAGTCTAGAATGCAGCCAGATAGCACAACAGTCAATCATGACTGTTTTTATCAGGACCTCATCTGTTTCAGGATGTCAGTGGAAGTTCTGCTTAACCAACCAGGGTAGAAGTTGCCCTAGGCATTCCCCCCTCCCTCTGGCTATTAGGTTTCTTTGCCAGAAGTTCCTGTATTTCATCTATAGTTTTAGGAACAACTTTTGCTGGAAGTTAGAAAAGTGAAAGCAAAAACTGGAAAGTTAAATTCGAGAATAAGTTAATAAGGATAATTAGGCAGTGGTGTAGAAAAGCCACCATTTGTCTGAATGAAAAGCTCTGGATATATATGGCCAAGTTAGGAAAGGCAACAGTCGAAATAATGTAATAAGGAACTCTGTAAAGCTTAGGGGTCAAAGTGGAGAGACAAGATGATCTTTTTCTACCTGCATTTTTTAAGCATGTCTAATGACACAGGATTTTTGAAGGAGATGGGGGAAAAAGTATCTTTTAAGTTTGCCCATTTGGCAGACAGTAATTCAGCTGAGCGAAGCAACCTGCAAAGTGGAGCTGACAAATGCCACTGTCCTCGGTGATAAGGTTTTATTCTCCTTTATTTTTAATGAGTACAAGAAGGACCCAAAATTTTTCCCACAGAAGACCACATCTGGAGATTTGCCAGAAAACTCAGGGTCACTGATTTGTTTAAGATGGAGTAAAATAGAGCTACCTAAATTTTTAATAAGGAAGTAAGACCTGCACAGAACACAACTCCAACACACCAGGCTAAGTTGCTGCCAAGGCTGGCCATCTTGAGGAGCTGCAGCCACGGGTTAAACCTCTGTGAGTCTTCAGGACTTGGCAGTACAGGCACAGCAGGACCGTGAAACATCAGCCTTGGCTGATCCAAAAGCTATTTTCACTCAAAAAGTTGTTCTTTAAAGTGAAACCCAAGTGTGCAAATTTATGTTTCTCTTCACATCTTTTAGTAGAGATGAGCAACATCCTTTTTTTTTCTTTTTTTCTTTTTTTTCCCACTCAAATGGACAGCCATAATTCTAGATTCTATGCAGCATTTTAGGTAAATTTCCATCCATTCCTTTTTATGGAATACATACTCCTGGAAGGACCAAGTGGAGATAACCTAATAAGTATCATGAATAATTTTATGAAGCCAAAGCTGATTAAAAAACAAGTCCCAAATGTTTGTGAACCTCAGACTAATTTCCACCTCATTGATGCTGATGCTGCACATTGCCATTCTGAGATGGCCTCTCATGTCTCCCTGATGTTATTGATTGGAGAAGGTGCAGAGATGAGAACCAGACTCTGCATTTCACATTTTAAGGTCACTTTTAACAAGTGAGCTCATTTCACACCAAGCTCTCTTAGAGCATCTTACCATAATAAGCATAATAATTAACAAGCCCTCTTGAGGCTTGCATAATAAGCAAGCCCTCTTGAGTAATTTTAAGGCATGGGGCAGTTGACCTTTTGTAGGAACTTCATGCCTCTCTGCTAGCCCATCCCTGAGGGTCTGTCACAGCCAAGTCTGCCCACAGCCCTGCTGAGAAACCTGCTTCTCCTCTTCTGCCCTGTGCTGCCTTGGGCTGCATCCACTTCCTGCTAGCCAGGCATCCCATGGGTGTTGGGAAAAGGAGAGCACCGAGCCACCATCTGGAGCTGAACTCAAAGCTCATAAAGCTTCCCCACGTGTGCAGGATCTGGGCAATCACACACGACCCTGCATGCAGACGGTGCAACGCTGCAGGCATTTGGAAAAGCCCGATAGCACCCAAGGAAAACCAGTTTGTTTTTTTTTTTATTTCAATTAGTTTACAAGAGCACATGCATTTTTGAAACATCATACATGATGAAGCAATTTGCATTTAACTCAATTATTATGTTGTGGGATTCACCAGAGCTCTTCAATTCAGGTTACAAACTGTATTTTCCTAAACAACCAGGACAGGCTGCATGTTAGTCACCAGTTTGTCTCACGGATGCTTCAGCCTGGCTGGAAAAGGAGGGGGATCTGCACAGTAGTCCCACTGAAAGGAACACGGCCAGCACTTTGAGGGAGGTGATCCTTCCTCTCTGTGTAGCCCTGGTGAGATGTCTGGAGTGCTAGGTTCTGGTCTGGGCTCCCCAGTACACAAGAGATATTGACACACTGGAGTGCATCTGGAATCATCTTCGTGTCCCTCTTCTGGACTCACTCCAGTGAATCCTGGAGAAAGAAAAGCATCTTACCAGCTGGGGAATCCAACTTCTGCTACAGAGAGGGGCAACCCAGCCTTAACCTCAATGCAGTTTTCTAGAGAGCATGGACCCTGGAAAGTTGTTTGGTACAATGAACACAATTCACATTTCCCAGATGGATGGTAAAGATACAAAAATTACTGTTACATAAGGAATTTAATTTTTCAGAGCTAAAAAAGGGTTGTCTCTGTTGGGAGAATTCTACCCCTGCACACTCAGCCCCTCAGTGATGCTCCAGGAGAGCCTGGCTGGCAGCAAGAGCCCTGCTGCCTTTGCCATCCTTAAATTATAACCTTCTTCCAAAGCCAAGACATCCCCAAGTTAGCAACCATTCAGCTGGACCTTCCCAGCAAATCAGAACCTCTGAGGTATCCCAAAGCTGCAATGGCTATAACAAACATTCAGAGAAAACTTCCTGGCTGTCAGCAGAGGATAGAGCAATATCCCTAAAGTGCTATCACAATTTCACCACGTAATAGTGATTCTTTCCATGTCCCATAACTGCAGGTGTAGTGGGATGATGGGATCAGTGTCAGGTCTGGGTAGTGACATGCAATCTGAACATGTGACAAGACAAGTGTTGTCATATTTGCCTTTAGTTAAAAATTATGATGATCTCTATACTTGATGTATCATGAGGACCTTGTGTCCCAGTTTCCACTCCCAGTTTAGAAGATAGTCAGTTAGCTGCACTTGCAAATTGCCAGTCATCCTTAGCTTAAGAAGAAAAAATTCACTGCTAAATTATTACTACCATGTCCTCTCTTATTAGAGGTTCTGCTATTTACTTGTATTTCTTTAAGATTTCATTTCTCTTATCATTGGAATTATAATAAATATCTTAAGTGTGTTTGGTATTCTCCAGTTTGGAAATATTAGATTATAGCTGTGGAACAATACATAACCCCCTGTTTATAAACCTAGAATCATGCATCTAGGTAATGTATCATTCAATAAATTTATTTGTTTGTCTTTTCCCAGTGATGAATCACTTTCTTCACACCACTGTACTCTAACCTAATAATGGCATTTATTATCATAACAAATTCAAAGTCTTTGCCTGTGAATGTAGTAAGGACCGGTTCTTATAAATAAAGATAAATGGGATGGGAAATCTGGTAGTGCAAAGCTTAGTTACAGTCACTCTTTAGAATAAGAGTTCTGCATTCAGTTGTCCATTAGAAGTTAATACATAATTTGGATTAAAACCAGATGTTAGCATCTAGGCTTTCCCAATTCTATTCTGAAGGACTGCATAGAATCATTGAACTATAGAAGGGTTTGTGTCAGAAGGCACCTTTAAAGGTCATCTAGTCCAACCCCCCATGCAATGAGCAGGGACATCTTCAACTAGATCAGGTTGCTCAGAGCTCCATCCTGCCTGTACCTAAGTGTTTCCAGGGATGGGGCATCTACCGCCCTTTTGGTCAATCTGTTCCAGTGTTTCACCGCCTTCGTCATAAAAAATTTCTTCCTTGTATCTAGTCTGAATCTACCCTCTTTTGTTTTAAAAACATTATTCCTTGTCCTATTGCTACAGGCCCTATGGTAAAGTCTTTCCCCATCTTTCTTATAAGCTCCTTTTAAGTATTGAAAGGCCACAGTAAGATCTCCCTGGAGGCTTCTCTTCTCCAGGCTGAACAATTCCAACTCTCTCAGCCTGACTTCATAAGATAATTTTTGTGGTCCTGTAGCATGGTGCTCCCAGCAAAGATTTTTTCATCACAAACTCAAACTTTTTTCTGTCCGGGGCTATGAGATGTGCCCTACCCTGCTATAGTGATCTCTGTATTTGCTATATCATGATAGCCTCATTTCAGAGGCTGACATGTCTTCCCTGCTGCAGATATCAACAATCTTGTGATTTTTAGCAATGTAGTAATGGAAATAAAGGCAAATCAGGCTGCTGAGAGGCCCAGTTTAGCAGGAGGCTTTTTTTTTTTTTTTTTTTTTTTTGTTTTTTTTGTATGG
>VWZT01016781.1:618273-649905 GCA_013397055.1 Pachycephala philippinensis
AAGCCTGTGGTGGCGGCCCGTTTTTGAGGAGGGTTTTTTTTTTTTTTTTTTTTTTTTTGCATTTGATGTAAGGAATTGCTTATGCTGAAGATGATGCATGAAGTAATTTTTTCTCTACCCAGAAAGGGCAAACAGCTTTATTTCAGCAGAGGAGTTCAAGCCATCTTCGTTTTAGCTGGGAAACAGATTATAAAAAATATTGATGCTTCGTAGTTTGGGATGTGTACAGAGTAAGTTCTAGGATCATTTTGCTTTAGGGAGTTTTGGTAAGACATCTGCAGTAGTAATATAGCAACACATACATACAATAATGATGATAAGGTAACCATGGCAATGATGATAAGACAGAACTGATTCCAACACACACATGTAAGCCACAGTGGAGACATCCATGAAAATAAACAGTTTAAGAAAATAAGTATGTCAAATGCATATGCTCAGGCCTAAAATCCACTTGTGCAAAGGGTAGCTGCTTTACCCGTTAGAATAGCTTCTACCCTCTTGTTCCTTTTTTTCCTGCTATACTAGAGACATGATGGACCTGGAGGGTATAAAAGGCTGTTAGATAGCTTTGCTATCTTAATTTTAGCAACAGAGTGAGTTAATGAGGATTTTGGCTTCTGAGGCAGCCATACAAATACCACAGTAGTAATTTCTGTTTGATTGGACAGGCGAAGCAAGTACAGGACAAAATGTTTGAGCACTTCTACTTTTATCTCAGAATAAACCTGAAGTCAGGCCCAGAATTTCTTTGAAAATTAGAGGCAGCAGTTTCTGTCTGAGATGCCTGTATTATCAGCAGAGGTTGACAATGTAGTGGCAGGGCTGAGAATGGGGATGATATGCAGGCCATGTGCTGTGCAGGCCAAGCTCAGGCACATGCATGTGCACAGCCTCTTACTTTTGCAGTCACAAGAGCCCGGCCAGGCCTTACAGCTCCACTGCTGAATCCCAGTCTCCCTCAGTCATACACACAGCATGTCACCATCAAGGTAGCACAGTGATCTCATAGATGTAAAGAAGAGAAGCAGGTAAAGAAGAGGAGCCCATCCGGGAGGGTCTTTAGAGATGAAGAACAGTAGTTCTTCAAGCAATAGGCAATCCTGTAAACCTGATTAAGAAAAAATTCCCATTGATTTTAGAAGGAATTTTCCTGTGTTGGACTTACAGTATTCAGCCCACTGCAAAGTATTTTGTAAGCTTCTGACTGCAAATACGGTTCACAGGTCCATAAACTTGGATTAGCATTGTTAAAGACACTGAAGTCTCCACTCCTCCGTCTTTCAGGCTTGCAGCTCCATGGCAGTATCAACTGTTGCTTTTTTCCTCCTTGAAACAGAAAGGAAAAATACAAATTTGCAACATTACAAATCTGTTTTGCATAAGTCCTTGGTCCAAAGCCATCTCTGATGGAACTTTGTTGCCTGGAGTTGTATATATTTTCTTCCTGCATTTCACTCCAGAAGTGTCATCATTGTAGGCAGTAAGATGATTTGGTGAGAACAATTGCAGAGATTATCACAAAGAGATCCTGATCTCAAATGTAATCCAAATCTCTCTCTAATACTCTTCACATTAAGTCCAAGTTCAAAGTACTGTGCACGAAATTATGCACTTGGCATCTCTTGGACCAAACAGTAGAAGCAGGAGATGAATGCATAAAACGGGGTGAAATGGATCATGGCCAATTAGTGGTGCAGAAACCATGGCGGGTCATTTCCAAAATAACAAATGAGCCTGGCAGACTGGCATGTCTTTGTGCAGTGACCTGGATCAGGCAAATGTTGAAGACCTTATCTGCGTGGGCTGGTTTTGGTGCTGCAAGATGGGCTTAGGAGGCCCTGCTAGTCTGCAGGCACAGAGCAGCTGTGTCAAGGAAAGAACAAGAAGAACTTGAGATATAAGTCAAACTTGTCACTGCAAGACATTTACAAATCATCTGAACTATGGTCCCCATTACTCAGAGCCTGCTTCTGTCCAAGAGGGATATCTATCCAGCAGGGAGGAGGGGAGGAAAGTCAAAGCACAGATTTCAGCCAATTCCTTTCACTGATTTTTTTTTTTTTTTTTCCAAGAGGAGAAAAAGCATGTGAGGAGCTGGGAACATCTAGTCAGGTCATTAGAGGTCCATGAGCCCAGCTGAGCTCAGAGCCCACCAGGGCAGGCAAAACACAAACAAACCACACAAGATGCTCCCTGCTGCAATGGGACTGCAGCATAAAGAAGGGAAAGGGTAGAAAGGGAAGGAGAGGCAGAGAAAGATGCTGGGATTTGTCTTGGATTGCTGTTGACCACAGTGGTGGGCACTGACCTCCCAGGAAGAAGATGGTGAGACAACATGATGCCTCCAGCTAATGGCTGTCCTGGTGGGTACCCTCTGGTTGGTCAGGGTGGAACCCCAATGTACAGAGAGAAGAATCTGTTCTGATGTAAAAAAAACACCTAGTAAAAATAACACTAGGATTTTGGTGTTTACAGACGTCACTCTTAAATGAGAATGATCAAATCAGTTCATTGTAACTTGATGTCAAGGTGAACTAGAATAAAAGATGAAGGGACCAGAAGCTCTTTTTTTTGTGACACAAGAGAGCACATACAAGAGAGACAAAAAAATTAAAAGAGAAGAGAAGAGAACAGGGGATAAAAACACTTGAAAAGCTTTTCCTCACAGCTTTTGTTTAAAAGAGAGCTATGTATTTATATGTACTTAAAATTTCTTTCTTGTTTTTCAGGCAAAGAACAGGTGAGAACTCAAAAGAACTGCTTCTTAAGTCCCATTATATTTTCTTTCTGTTTTTTAACCTTACAGGTTTTGTTATGTGGCTCAAAAACATCTTATGTCAGTTGTGCTTTAGGTTTCTTTCCATCATTAAGGCCTTCAGCAAATAGTTTTCTACACAGAAACAATTGGGGACTGGAAATTAAAAACTTTGATTTCTAGAACTTGCTATATGAATTGATGAGGTATAGGTGAAAATGAAGACAAAGGCAACTTTCTTGCAAAAGAGGCAGTTGGAATCCCAGCCTGAAATTAGGCTGTACAACACGTATTTCTGACACCAGACAAGTTTTACTCATTCCTCTTTCTGAGCTTGTTACTGATGCTATTACAGATAAATATGTTGACAGCTCATCTTAGGAAAAGAAACATCTCATCTCTGTAGAGAACCACCTGCAGGATGGGGTGTGTGGCTGCATAATCTATACAAATCCTAGGGCAGGAAACTGCATCTGTCTAGACAGACAGGCAGAAAAATCTTCAGTATTATTGCCTAGATCTTCAAGTTTTCCATAAGAAACCAACCCAGGACTAGCTACAGTGGGCTGTGCTGAATTTTGAGCATTTTTGTGTTGAGATTGAAGCCGTGCAGAGAAAAGAAATCCTGATTAATGTAGATTTTCAAGGTCTCCATGTAAATTTTCACCATAGAACCCTTACCCTTCAAAATTATCCACAAAAACTTTTTGAAGATTTAAGTTGCTCAAAATGCATTTCAGCAATGATATTTCATTTTTATTTTATGTCTCAGCAATGTTGTTACAATATAAAATAGAATATGCAATTAAACAATTCAAAGGAATACAATGCCTTCAAAACTAGAAACCTTGATGTTTAATTCCAAAAATGTCAAAACAGGATAGTCTGGTATCAGAGCTACTTTTGCTGTTCAGACTGGAATTTGACAAAATCGACATGGTTATATAACAGAAAATGTTACTGCTAGGTTTTTTTCCTGTCCAGTCCTCATGGACATCTGCTAAAATGGGTACAAATTATTAACTATTTATCAATATTCACATTTTTCCTTGTTGTACAACAAAGTTTATCAAACAAGTAATGTAACTGGCTCAATTACGTACTTTTAAGGGAAAACAGCACTTTGTTTCAAACAAAATTTTATACTGCTTACAAAAGAGCTTTTTATTTTACAAACGCACTTTGTAAAATTGCACTAAAAGCAACAAACTATTGGGAAAGGACACAAAAATCTCCAGTTGTATAAAATAATCAAATTATTTATTTAAAGACCACACATATTCAATAGGAGATTGATTACTATTCTGTAATAGGGTCATAACACTATTGAGCCTATCGTACAATGGAGAAGTGACACTGTCAGGTTGCACGACCAACCTTGGACATGATAGCTGTGTAGAGAGGGTGAACAGAAGCTTTAGGAAGTAAAAAAACCCAAACTTTAGAGTTCAAAAAAAAGGCATGCAAAAACCCAAAACATTGCCCTTTACTAGGTAGACCTAAGATACTGCTGCTTACAACCCATGGACCTACAGCCACAAAGGAAGTCTGGGATCCCTTGTGAAAGAAGCTTTCTGAATTTGAGATGGTCATGAACTGGAGCTGTACAAAGGCACTGAACTCCAGAATAAGACAAACACTGGGAAAACTAGGAAAATCAGTAAGTCAGGAGCAGCAAGAGGGAATATTAGAAGTTGGGAGGCACCACCCTAGGAATGAGGACCAGGTCAGCCTCACAAAGGAGTGGAAGGGCTGTGTTAACTCGTGGGCCAGATGAACAGAAAGAGGTGCAATAGCATGACATAGGAGTTTATCCACTTAAAAAAAAAAAACCACAACAGCTGTGAGTTGAGGTTTGCTAACTGGAAATGACAAAGAGCTGGGTGGATGCAGTCAGATGACCATAGTTATGACATTTCCATGGGTAAGACAGGCCAACTGAGCTATTTCCACTTGATACATGAAATGTATCAAATAGCACAGTACAAACTGTTTTGGAGACTTAATCTGGACTTTTCACATGAAACTGTAATTATTCATGTTTCAGAAGGCGGCTTAAAACTTGACCAGGCAAATGAAGAACTGTTAGGAATATCCAGGGAATGGAAACAGCTACACAAGTGACGTCTAAAAGAAGTTATATTTATGCTGTAATAAACCATAAATTCAGGTACTTACAGTTATGACCACATGATGTTTTCCTGAAAAGATTATCCTGCAATGAAGTGGTATAAATCAGCCCATGAAAAACTCCATGCCCAGGACAGCTTGCTAAAACCTAATCCAGCTGTTTTTACACTGCCCTTTATCAACCAGTTTACGGCAGAGTTTGGCATGTATAAACTCAGAAAGCAAAAGCTGAGACAGAATCTGATTGCCATCCATAAATATGCTGAAGGTGGGAAAGGGAAAGCAATAGAGAGGAACAAGAGCTAATGAAGCTCCAGGACTATGTTGTCACCTGGACAAGAGGCAAAAACTGGTCATAAGTAAATTCGGTCTGGAATTCTGAAGAAGGATTTTAACTGTCCAAGTAGGATAGCTTGAGAATGGCCGTGCAGTAGAAAAAGCAGGAGCAGAAAACTCTAATTGATTTTACAGTTTCATCAAACTGTAACTCAATTAATATTTTAAAGGGATTTCATGGCATGGCTCTCTGAAATAATTGAGATCTGGATTCAGTGATCCAGAACATTGCTTCTAATTTTATCCTACTGAAATACAGCTGTAAATAATACGCCCAGAAAACATGAAAACTACCAAAAAAAACCCTATCCTCTGAAAAAAAGCATAATGGGGAAAATAGAAAATAGGTACAAAGGGCAGCATCATGCTTCTAAAAGAAAGAAGAATCTGAGCTGGAAAGCAAAAGATGCATAGGGAAGGGCACTAGGCAACACATCAGAGTCATCTAGTAAAAAAACCCCACAACAACACTGTTTATGTATGAAACGCTGTGATTTAGTGTCCTTATTAATAACATAGGAAATATGAGCTGCACACAAAGGGCTGTCACAGATGACCCTGGCCGGGGAGGAACTGAAAGGTGAGTCAGAATATGGAAATAACACAGAGTGACCTACTGAGTCTGTGGACGTTACAAGAGAAAATAACAAGATAAATTTCCACTTGTAAGCATGAAAATATACCTGACGCAAAATCCTCCAAAACACTTGTAGTCAATGGCAAACTGCTAGCAGGAATACTGAAACACTTTGCAATGAGAGTGGGTGGCCAATTGAACATAAGTGCACATTACAGTTTGGCTGCAAAAATGCTGATGCAATTTTAGGGTGAAGTTCTCTTGATATTTGAATCAAAGGCAATAGAGGTCTATTTTCTACATCATTTTAATGCAAATGTATCTGGAATAATACACCCAGTTGGGGGAGTTGCTGTGCATCGACAAATTGGAACAAGGGGGGTGGAAAACAATAAAAAATATCAGGAATCTAGACAGACAGGCTTACAAAGCAGATTTAAAAGCTCTGTGTATATGAACAACAAAGGTCCTTTCAGCCCTGTTTTTTTGTGACTCCATGCTAAGCAGGTATAGATACAGAAGATAGGAATGCCAAAGGGGAGGTAACACTTTAGACTACTACATAGAAACAGAAGTGCTAAATGGGGTGAAACTAGCAGCATGAAACCATAGGCTGAGTAGCAGGAAAATCTTTCAAGATAATATTCAGCTGTAGAAAAGCTGCTAAGGGGTCTGGCGGAAGCCTGGTCACTCAGGATTTTTACAACAAGGCTGGACAAAACATTAGAAAATGTACCACAGGGAGCAATTCTCCACTGGCCAAGAGCAGTGGAGCAGATGATCTAATAGGCTTCTTGCATCTCTAACCTCTACAGTTTTATGATTTCTTACTGTAAAGCACAATATGGCAAGGGGAAAAAGCAATAAATACAAGGTAAAATATTAGATGGTAAAGAACCCCAACAAACAAACACAAAACAGATGGAGAATGAATAGAGTTCTGTCCTTTTGCCTTTCTGTATTTAAAGGAGTTGCTTCTGGCACATTGTTTTCTTGTCAGAGGCACTTCATTTTCTTTCTCTCACTTATCATTTTCTCTCTCACTACAAAAGCAGAAATAGCCACTTGGGACTGCTGATGTCTTTCTAAGGAAGGATGCAGCTCTCATGCTGTGGAACAGCATCAAGGCTTTGGTCAGTCAAAACATAAAAATCTCGTTGTTTTCTTTGGGAACAGATTTCTTTTTAAATCAAGCCCCAAGCAAGTACATGCATCATGGTATATTCTCCAGCATAGCAGTCCTGCTCCTCTTCTCCATTCCCTTTCTCCCCGCTTCCAGCACAGACTCTCATCTTACCAACTTCTTCACCCATTGCTTTTGTGGAAGATGAGCATTCACAAGTCCATACTACCTTCAGGGAGAATTGTGTGTGAGCAGCATGTCCAAAAAAACCCAGGGACAGTAGTTCAGGTTTTTCAATGTGCATTCATTTGTCCCATTCATCATTAGTGGGAATTGTGAGACCTCTGGTGACTTTGAAATCTTGATCAGCACGTAGGTCCGGATGACAGGCAAATGCACTTTCAAAGGGAATAATAAACTGATTTTCAGAAGTCATGGCAGCTTTGACATACAAACATGTCAGCTAGATAGATATGTAACACGAGACTATGCACCTCGGCTGTTACCTCAGTCTGCCCTGGGGCACTCTCACAGCACGAGGTCCCCCTCAAACACCAGGGTACCATCCACATGAGATCAACAGGGTTACTGATACCTTGAGGCATTGTTTCAAAATGCCGTTTGAGCAGGGGCTTCTTTGCTGAGGTTTGTTTGCTGGTAATTTTTGTGGAGAAGAAGCAGTAGTGGTGGTAAATACAAGAGGGCAGTTTGTAATTGTGTGCATCAGAAAGAGTTTCCTAAAGCAGAAGCTTCAGCAACACTTCCTAGAAACAGATCCATAATATTACTTCCTCAAAACCTACTTTTAGATAGCAGCAAAAATCTAACTGTGGTTGTGGTCATGACAATACCTTTAAACTGGGTGGGGTTTTTATACAAGGAAAAACTGTATTTCTTGTGCAAATCACACATTCTGTATCTAGACTAGAAGTACTTTATCTATCAACGAACTGCAGCCAGCTTCAGGTGAGTAGCTGTGATTTACCACAGAGCAAGGCTGCACTCGCACTGTGAGAAGGGAGCTATTCAGCCTAGAGACTGAATCCAGGATCTTAAGAGCTTCTGCCTTAAATTGCCACGCACATGCCGGGATAGTTGGCTTGTCTGGACCAGGCAGTTCCTAGGGGAATGTCCTCCAGCACATGGCTAGTTTTCAGAAGACAAGCAAACCCAGCAGAGATGCTGTTAGTAGCAGGTGGTCTGAAGATGCTTTGGGTCCCAGTTTCATTGTTCGTTCCTTTGCCATGAGTCAGTCCTTCCCAACTTACTTCAGTCCTTTAACATTTTGACATCTGCAGCTGGTGTCAGCCCCACTGCAGCTCAGGACATGCTGAAGGAGGAAAAAAAAAAAAAAAGATAATTAAAGTGAAGCTGAAGCCTGAAGTATCCTTATCACAGGCTGTGGAAGAGTAGAGCCTCTGTTGGTGTCAAGCTTGTAGTCAGAGGATTGCCTGGAGTATGTGAGGGAAGGGGATCTGTCTGAAATAGCTGTCCTACAAGACATGGGGGAAAAGAGATTCCTATTTACCTTATAAAACTGCTGGCAGCACATACAGATTGTCACGGTTTGTGATATTAATGATAGCAATGGGATGTGGGACTTTGAGATTTTACATCTCAACTTCACACTGCTGACAGCTCACTGCTTATCGGTTCCAGTTTGGGGGATCTTCTCGTCTGTTTTTAGTTACCTAAAGACCTGGCATATGGTCTGAGCTTGTCATTTGCCTTCCTTTTAGAATCAGTGGAGAGAGCCATGACTGGTGAGTTGTCCCATCCTGTCCTGCAGGACTCTGAGCTTGAGTGGGGATGTCACGCTGGGGACAGCAATGCTCATTGATCTACAAGCAACGGTGCTTGAAACAGACTGAGAAAATGGCTTTTCTCACACAATTAGGAAATCTGTTTTGTGCTCAGCTAAAGCACTGTATGTCAGTGAGGGAAGATATGAACCATGTCTTCACTCTCAGGTTTGCCCCATGTCTTCAGAAATTACAATAGGGTCTCTGATATTTTTAGCTTGGCATGTCAGTGCATGAACACCCTTGTTTACACAGGGTAATCACAGGGACATAAAAAACAATACAAGCCAGGAAGATAGAAACACTTGCAAACACCTCTTCAGTCAAAATAGAAAAGTCAGTGTACTGAGCTGCCTGACTTTTAAAACCCTCATTTCCTCACTCCTGACAGGTGTGGACAGGACACCATCCTGTTTGGGGACTGTCTTCTAAAGAAAACACATACAGTAAATGAACCTTGATTATAAGTTAAAGAATGACATGAATCCAAACCATCTGGCCTGTGATACAGCTCCAGCCTCCCTCTTTACAAAACTAAGGTCCAGCCTTTTTGTGTTGCTTTGAGCACTGTCCTTTGCTCCTCTTCAGGCTATGTGGTCCTTGTGTTTGTACAGCCCCTGGGGAAAAAAAAAAAATTAAACCAAAGCAAAACAACCCAAAATTCATCTAGGGGATAAAAGGAATATGTTGGTGACTCGTTACGCCACACAGAGTGCCCATTATTTTTGTTGACTTCAAGGCCGTAGTCACTCACAGAGAACAGGGCAATAGTATTTACATTGGGATTTCAAGGAAGACTGCTCCTATAAATTAGTAAAAGACATGAGTCATCCCAGCACAGTGTTTGATCCAAGAGATGCAGTTATCAGCCCAGCATAACACTCTAGCATCTGTCCAAAACACTGCACACCCTCATTAGCACGCTATTCCTGGGAGCTAAGCAGGCTGAAGGTTGCAAAGAGGTGCTATTGTTATACCAGGAGTAATTCTTATGTTTTATTGATACCCAATAAACTGTGTGTTAGCCTGAAAGCACAGAGAGAGAGAGAGAGGGAGTGGAGGGCTGGAGTAGTCCGTTATATAACACTCAAACACAGGGAGTGGAACTGGCCAAATCCTTTTCAATTACTTTTTTTCAATAAATGTCAGGTTTGGGGAGGAGGACCATCTGAGCAATTTAATAATTAATAAGAATGCATTCATCCCGCTGTACAGCTGGACACGTCACCTGTGAATAAATCCCCCAGATAATATATTTGTGGATCTTCATAATATTTCTCATTCTGCTTTTTTCACCAATTTTTTTTTTTTTTTTNCCTAGGATTTTCCTGGAAATCAACTAGAGAGATAACCACTTGGGGGAAAGGGAACAAGCATGTGGACCTCAGGCGCTTGCCTGTTCAGGAGCAGAAGTGATGTTTGCAATGATTAGGGCTCATGGCAATGCAGGGAACCTGGCTGGTGAGCTGCACAGATTAGGTGATGCGACAGGACTCTGGGAAAGACAGATGAATATGGGTGCTGTGCACAAGCTGGGAATTACTGTGGGTGTCAATTAACCTCGCAGATCACAGTGTTTATTAGGCTGAATTATTTATCCCAAAGATAAAACACTGAAAGAAAGTAAGGCATCATTAAACAGCGCAGCCTTGCACAGAGTTTAGGCAGTGAACCAAGTTTCCGAACAATTTAATTTATTAGGGACCTAAATTGTACTAGATTATCAAATCAAGTGGAATAGAGGGAGGCAATGCATTTTATGTTCAGTGCCCAGAATGTAATAAGTGTGTTATTCCATTCATGCCATGTCTCAGCCTGAGTTATGAAGAGAAAGGGATGTTTCCTCTGTAGGGTAATTTTCCATTTTATATCCATTTTTAAAAACTGTCAAACAGTTGTCATGAAGGAAAAACATTTCTAGTTTATCACTGAAGCTTGAAACCTGTTAAATGTTAATATAAAATGGAGCACTATGTATAGTCCCAATACAATGGGAAGAAGCTTAACTGTTTGAAGTCTGTCTTTGTGAAGATTATACCCTGGCAGAAAAAGACAATAGGAGAGTTTTGCCTTGGGAAAAGAGAGATTGACAGGTCTGCATGTTTTTCTGCAATCAATATTGTAGACAGAGCTCTTCTTACACGGTGGGGTTCAATTAAAGAAAAAAACACGAGAATTTGGGAGAATTCCCTAAAGAGTTCAAATCCTTTCTGAGAGGAGGGAATGTTTTTTTCAAGATGAGCTTGCATGAAAAATTCATGCAGTGGATGGATACAGTCATACAAAAAGAAATTTGATAAATAAATAATTGTTTTAATACTGAGTCACATAGCAATTGCACATCCATATTGACCACTTTAGTTTGCAAAACTAGTCCTTAGTGTAAACACGTGTAAAATTAAATCATCCAGAAAAACAAAGTAAGGCAAAAGGTCATACATGTTAACTGAAGCAAGTAGTTCATACTAAAGTCTCTCTCAACACCCAGGAAATAAGAAACTGCCACATGCAGCCAAGAAGCTGGTACAGGGATGAACACAAAGAGACAGACAAAACACAGCATGAAAACGGGTGATAAGCAGAGATTTGCAGCCATCAGGAAGGAGAGAAGAGGAGGCAGCTGCAAAGACAGGAGGCCGGAAAAGATAGACGAATTGAGCTGGAAATATATACAGTTATGATAGCAGCTATGAAAGCGATTACATGAAGCTGCAATTAGCTAGCTGTACTCGACTGCTATTCAGTCATACTTGCAGCCCTCTCCTCATTTTCCCCTGTATTGACTGTAGGAGAGTCAGTTATCTTTGTTGGAAAAGAGTTACGTACAGAACACTTGGGATGGGCAAATAAAGCACCAGCCTGGTCTAGGGTCTCTGCATCTCCAGGCCATGGAGAAATGCAAGAGGACAGCAGCTCAGAGAGAGCTCATCACCAAGCACAGCCTGCATTTCTACTGCACTCCTTCCCCACTAAGAAAGCAAAATCAAGGGGAAAACTGCAATGCTTTTTTTCTAGTAATTTCTGTGTCTTTGGTACCTGTCAGCTCCTCTCCCTCACCTTTTTTCTGCCTTTGCATGGCTGTTTTCTGTGTTGTCTCACATAATTTTCTTTCCTCAGCCAGTTCTTTGTATATCTGCAGCTCAGTGCACAGTCCTGTAAACCTCTTTCCTTTCCTTTTCGGCATCTTTCTCCACCTGCCTTCTCCCCTACCCATGCCCCTTGCTAAAGAAACCTTCCTTTGTGTTTCTTCCACAATCTCTCTCTGCACAGTCATGTTCTTTGGCTACGTGATTCTGTCTGCACCAAGGGAAGCCCTAGGACGTAAGATTGAAATGGCCTTTTCTTCAGTCGCGAGGTAAGCTGCTCCAGTGCTGGCACGATCCTGACAAATTAGATGAAATATTCTGTAAGAAGCTAGGAAAAGTCTCACAATCTCTGGCCCTTGACCTCACAGGGGACTTCAACTTATCAGACGTCTGCTGGATGTGTAAAACAGCACAAAGGAAGCAGTCTAGAAGGTTCCTGACACAACTGGTGAGTGAGGCAACGAGGGAGCACAGTCATGAAATGACAGAGATTGTTGGAGAAGTAAGGAGGAGGATCAGCAGAACTGCTAGCTTGGACTTCCAGGGGACAGACTTTGGCCTGTTTAGGAGCCTGGTTGAGAGAGTCCCTTGGGAGGCAATACTGAGGGTAAAGGAGTCCAGGAGAGCTGGACATTCTTCAAGAAGGAAATCTTAGAGGTGCAGGAGCAGACCACCCCCATGTGCCAAAAGACAAGCTGGTGGGGAAGACCATCCTGGCTGAACAGAGAGCTTTGGCTGAAATTAAAAAAGAAAACTACCTCTGGAAGAAGGGGGAACAACTTAGGAGGATTACAAGGATGTCACATGAGGTTGAGGTGCAGGGACAAAAAAAGGGGCCAAAACCCAACTAGAATTTAGGGCTATGGTTTACTGGTAGACTTGGCGGTGCTGGGTTAATGGTTGGGCTCAATGATGTTAAAGGTCTTTTCCAGCCTGAATGATTCCATGATTCATCTTCTTTTCCCTTCTCCGAAGGGGACCCCAAGAGGCTTGCTCTGAGCTTTTCTCTTGAACTGCTCCCCAATGACAATGAGCTTGGCTTCCTAAGCAGACCAAATAAATGAGAGGAAAAGTCATGCCTCCCATCCTTACCCCCATAACAGGAATTACCTTAGGAAAATAATTTATTCCTATTTTTTTTTTTGAAAAACAAGACAGAATTAGCTCTCCCTCAGCCTATGGTACTACAATAGCCCATGCTCTGCTTTGACTCATGACTGGGTTAGTCACCTTCAAGTTAGAGAATAGCAGTATGTAGTAGAAAATACTGATTTTTAAAGAGTTATATAAAAATTAGAGGCTGATTGTTGTGTTTAATTACAGGATACATTCAAACTGCATTGCTTAGTCCCAAACTGTGTCCCTTACTACACTACATGTTTCACCACAAAAGAGCCTCTCTGGGAAGGAGGCTGGTGAGTGGGAGACCTACATGGTCATTGCAATGGTGAAGACAGGTTTTGGCAAATAGTGCTTGAGCAGACAGCTAGGTTTATGTAAAATAACCTGAATCTCTGGTTTATAAATCTGTAAAATTCATCCTTGCAGTAAAAGGTGAAAACTCATGTGCCTGTGCATTTTTAAGGTCTTGTCCAAAAGACCCTACTACAGAAAACTCATTTAATCTACCTTAGAGGGATGAAGGGCTGAGTCAACCCTGCTAGGATTTGAACCCATCACTCCAGGGAGCCTAATTATTGCAAATGTGGCGCTTAAACCACTAAACCCTTTCCTCCTGCTCTAATCACTTCTCAAAGAGTCCCTTTTGATCCCCGAAGTTTACGCAGCACCTGTGATAAAGGCAAAGTATTTAACAAAGTCTCTGTAAGCTGAGTGTATCATTATTCATATTACAGCAGGTTTAAAAGAGCTGGGCAAGGATGAGAACATTGTGCTGCAACAAAGATCACAGTAGTGGCATCATGAATTGCTTCTCAGCTCCACTCTCTCTTTTCCTTCTGATTCACAATAGAAAAATGGAGTGAGAGGAGAGCTGAGACAAATTGTGCATGCTCCCTCCATGCTGCACCCCTAACCACGGGTTTACTTGAAGGAGGTTTCATGTCATGCATCTCGGCCACAGGCTAGTGGGCTGCACGGCTGGACGGTGACAGCTGAGTGAGCCTTGTTCCCCTCTGTACTGGTGCCAAGTGTCTCCAGGAGCCATGCACTTGGGAATGTTCCTGATAGGGGCATGACTGTGCTGCAGGAGCATGGGAGGCTTGGTGTGTGGGCATTGGGAGGGCATTGGTGCTGCAGGGTAGCAGCTGATAAAATATCTGTAACAGGGACTGCTAATGACAGCTCCTTGAGTTTCTTTGCTTATCTCAGGATGTTGGTAGTATTTCTGCACAGTTTAGAAGGCAGAAGTGAAAGCTGATGAGAATCTCTTGACAAGGCTCCTAGTTGGAGGTGGAAGGAAAAGCAGGGCTGAAGAATAAAAGGAAGACTTTTTTTTCAAACTCTGAGCTTTAAAAAAAACATATCCCATGTTCCTCCTCAGAGATAACATTGCAGTTAATAATTTTGCCTTTTATTCCCTGGGAGAAAAGGGAATTTTTGTCCTCCCCTTCCTCCTTCCATTACCTGGAGGGGATGCACTTTTTTTACTGACACGCAGATAGACTAAATCTGAAATGCTAATGGACTGGCAGTGTTTGCAGTGGGGTGAACAGTTTTCTGCTGGAAGGCTGGTTGGCAGGATACCGTCCTGCAGTCATTGAATCATTGCACTGAATCACAGCCATGTTGGCAGGATCCCATTCTGAGGAAGTTCACAGTACTGTCAAACACCTGCTGTTGCCATTGAATGGTATTATGCAAGATCTGAAATTCTATTTATCGAAATCCCTATTTGATTTTTTTTCCCCCTCCTTTTCAGTCACTAGTCTCAAATGACTGCAGCAAAACCTATTCCCAAGAGCATTTTAATTCAGCCTGACGCCAGGATACTGGTTCTCAAAGGGTGAAAATCTGCTCTTTGTGCTGATGCAGAGATGCCAAGGTAGCGCAGGATACAAAGACACACAATCATTCCTACAGTATGCGCTCTGCAGAGTTACTCAGGTAAGAAGATCTAACAGACTTTGACTCACAGAAGGCCAACCACCTTTTATTTCCCTTGAAAGCCCTAGCTGTACAGCCTGGTGGGAGAGTCCACTGCTATAAATAGGTTTTACCTCCTAATGTTCTTAGAGATAGTGGTCGTTTCAAGTTTTAGCCATCATGATGGGAAGCTTGGCTTACACACACCTAGGAAGCGAAGAATGCCAGGTTATGAGAGTTAGAAAGCAAGTATATTCCTCTTTCTATCAGTTTATGAGATATAGTAATTTAAAGTGGTATTTCACTGGTGTGACCCATACCTTCTGTCCTGCCATACAGCCCATTTCACCTTGATGTTTTGGGGCTCTTTCTCAAAAGCAGTAGCTCCACTCAGTCTCTTTGGTTTTACTCCTAGCCCAGCTGGCATCAAGCATCTCTGGCATACCCCTGCCCCAGGGCAGCCCCAGCCATCCCAGCTTTCCAGCCACCTGCATTGTGACCCAATCTTCTTCTTTTTATTTCTATAGGCCTGCCATCCTCTTTGCTGCAATCCTCTAATTTTGGATGTTCTGTTCTGCAAACACCACTCCCTGACTGACTCTTTCCTCAACCAATGAATCTGCTCTCTGCACAGAAAAGGACTCTTCCTGTCCAAACTAAAATATCTATTTGGTTAGCAATTCATTAGGA
This sequence comes from Pachycephala philippinensis, assembly GCA_013397055.1. Lineage (NCBI taxonomy): Eukaryota > Metazoa > Chordata > Aves > Passeriformes > Pachycephala > Pachycephala philippinensis. The sequence goes on from VWZT01016781.1 coordinate 633,821, forward strand.
GATGTCAGAGAGTTATGCCAGACTGCAACAGAGCTCTTCCTGTCAAAGCCCAGTCTTTCCTGCTGGGTTTCTCAAGCCATTGGATAACACTGTTACCTTGCATCAATCTCACAGTCTGTGCGTGAGCTTCTCTTTCGCTTGTCACAACCACCCCCTAGCCTAAAGCTTCACCTCTTTTCTGTTTAATAAAAGTAAAATCTAGACTTGCTTATCCAGTTACACAATAAAACCCTCAACCAGGAGCTCATTAACTTGGGTCTCAGTTCTTGCAGCATCCTTTCCTTTAGCACTAACACAATCTTGCCTTTCCGGTATTCCTCTGAGCACCACTGCAAAAATCATTTTTGTAGCCTGTCTGTTTGCTCATGTCACCTCTCATTGTGAATCCCTCCCCTGGCTGCCTTTTCTCTGTTGTGTAAAGATATTGCTTTTCCCCGTGCTGTCATTTTCTTTTTAACACTTAAAAGGTGATTTCTGTCTCCCATTTGCCCATGGCTCTCATCTCTGCTGCCCCCTTTGAATCTCAGACAAGTCCCTTTTCTTTCAGACCATGTTCTCCCCCATGATAACACTTGGAGTTTCAAACAGCATGTCCCCAAACAGGTGTAAAAAATGCCTTATTTTTGTCCTTGAATTCCTTCCTCTACACTTGCCTTGCATAGGAGAGTTACAAAAGCCTTCATATAGTTAGGCTGGCAACAAGTTCTTCATGATGACCAAGAATCCCTCTCCAGCTGTACCTTTCCCCCTTTCTTCCTTCCACAAGAAGTCATCATCTCTTCAGCAGATTGTGACAGAATAGGATTTAACAACAACAAAAAAATTCAGATAAATATCTTTAAAAGAAACCAAACCAACCAACAATCAAACAAAAAAAGCCCTATGAAAAACTGCAAGCCCCACACACAGTTTTACACATGTATTTTAGAACAGAGCCCCAAAATTAGTTTATATTTGTAGGAGGAATGTGACGGAACCTGCAACTGGGGTAACAGAGATCGGTTGCTGGGATATCAGCAACTAGGATATCAGCAATGCAGAGCTGTGTCCAAAGCCACTTGCTCCCCCCAGTCACGTGTAGAGCCTGTGGCAGTGCAAGGGCCTGGACCCCTCTCACAGATCCCCCCAGTTAGTGCCAAGCACTCAGGCATTAATCATCCGCACACTTGCTGTCTTCAAGCTGATACAAGCTATTCACTTCTAAACTAAGAGCTTGGAAACAATGGCTTTTAAAACCAGGAAGCAAGATAGTAATTAACATGACCTGTCTATCACCCAGATTATTAAACTGCATTATAAATGTTTTGTTCCTGAAGATTAATTATGTAAATCTTCACAGGAGTCCCACACAACTGAAGGAAATATTAATGTTTGTTCATCAGCTCTGATTTTTAGCTCTCAGCTGCTTTCTAAAGGTTGTTGGAGTTCTAGTCTGCTATCAACCTCACACAATTACCATTAGCAATAGCCCCAGTGCTTTGTGCTGCATGTAGCTAATAGCTCTGTGTGAATTTGGTCGACTAGAGCTTGTAACAGAAATTCAGACAAACACTGTCTGAACCTACAGACATGGGAGGTCAGGAGCAGCAGCTCTGCTGTGGTCACATCCACTGTAACCTGCTCCTACTTCTTTGACCAAGAGTTGCCAGGTGGTTCATGGAAAAATATTGCTTAGTGAAAAATAAAAGAAGCTGAATTTTTAAGACCATTGGAACATTAAAATATTTTTTTATTACTTTTCCACTGTGTAACACAAATGCCATTCAGACAAGCAACTTTTAAGGCTTGCATGGACTTCTTAGATCTGTTTATGTGCTGCTGGCAAGCAGAATCAGCTGAGAAGTATTATTTCTGCTGAAATTTTCATGAAGTTCAAAGAAATTACTTTCAGCATATCCAAAACTCATAGGCTCAACAGAAAACATGTTTTGGCAAGATGGTATTTTTTCAATAGCAAAGTGCTAACATGAACTTGTGTCTTGAGGACTTTGTGGAAACGTGATTATGTGTTCAAGCTCCAGCTTCAGTTTTTGCCACCAGCATCTCCACTGCTCAAAGTCACAGGATTTTGCAACCCAAGAGCTCTCCTGGACAGAAAGGAAGCTGTGGTGCAGGTGGAACACCCCATTACAAAAGCACAGAAAGAAACCAGGAAAAAAAAGTTTAAACAGGGAGTAGCTCTGCATTTTAAGTTACAAGGGAAGGTGAGCATAGTTGGCCACACAGTTTCAGATTCAGGATTTCTCTTTTGTACTCTAGGCCTCACAGCCATTTAACAGTTTATCTTTGCTGCAGAACTGAGACTTTCTTTAAAAAAATGAATCACTTTTACTGCAGCTAACCATGGGAAAATTATATGACAAACCAGTGTCTTGTTGATCCCACATATCTCACTACATTGTTGACCCTGAAACATAAAGGCAGAAATGAAAGATATCATTGATTTTCAGTCCTTCCCTAATGATCATGTTAACAGAAAAACCCAGCTACCTTGTTTGTTTTATACAATCTCCAAGCACCTCTGTGCCTCCTCAGGTGCCAAACCCAGCACTTATTAACACCCTGTTCCCCCGGGCTCCTTGTGGAACACTTGGTTGCTGCTGCTAGTGGCTTTCAGACATAACTGCACAAAATTAAAAAACAAGCGTGTTAAAAAAAAAAGCATGCGAAATTAACATGCGAACAAACAACAGGGGCCACTCAACTGATTATATTTTCACTGTCATGTTGTATTAATTAAAGCTTCCCATCCCTTAATTAAAACGAAGCAGCCGGAGAAACTCCACCATGTTATGCAGGGTGGCTGAATCAAAGGGTTGCTCTGAGGGGTTTACAGTTATGCTGCCAGGTAGTACCCAGGGCTCTGAGTGAAGAGATCATCCTGATCAATGGCATTCAGAGCTTGGATCCAAATTTCCACCAAGTATAGGCTTGTGACCCAAGGTTTTGTTGTGGCCCCATCTTTAATTAGGACCTGCTTTGGCTTTCCCTAACTCAGCTGCAATACTTGGCATGCACCTCCTGCATATTTAGACGACAACTAATGAGGATTTTTATTAAACTTGAGCCTCAGCTAGGTGGGAAAAGGGAACAGCTTTTTAGCATCAGATGGAAAAGGCTTTTGCCTCTGGAATATTTCTCAGCACGGAGCAAGGAACTGGGGGAGGAGATGGTGATAGGAATGCTGTCAGTGCTGCCACTAATGGGGCCTGCCTGGGGCACACTGTTTGGTATCCCCTGGAAGGTGACCTTGACTGCTAACATTTACATTTTAGCAGCCATTTGGCACATTTGATTGTGTCTACAGCAAAACACCACACAAGTGTCTGAGAGACATGAAGCTCAGATCAATGTCTTCAATGCCACTGTCCCCCCTGTCCTGCCATTCTCTGATGTTTGCTATTTAGTCTGAAAGTGCAGGCTACAAGAACGCCACGGCACTGCCCCTTCTTATTAACATGGGGAATCGATTCCATCAACCTCCATCCATACAGGCTGACTCAAGGTACAATCTGCAAATTAAAGGCCTTCTCAAAACAATTAAGTAATTGAAATTGGTAAGAAAAGTGCTTGTTGTCCAGTGAACCAAACAGCTGGCTATTATTATTTGCCTTCGGTGTGATTTATCAGGCTTGGACATGTGGGAGAGACTGTAGGTGTCTGCCAGAGGTATTGCTGGGTCAGATCCCAGAAAGCTTTGTGACTGCAGCTCCTGTCATTTCCTTACCCCGCAGGATCTGTCTTGCAGAAGGTGGAGATTTGACAATAACTCCCAGTCCTTTCTGCCACATGTTTCAGAAGCTCAGCAGATGGCTGTGTGCTCCTACCACCTGGCCAAAGGGTGCTGTCGCCCTTCCAAACACATGGCATTAGCACCTCTGAGGGACAGGCCAACCCACTGATGCTGATGTGCTTTAATTCATGATACCAGGATGGCTAAGAGCACACATGGGGCTAGATAGGATGGCTTACCAGATGGGTGGTAATTTGTTAAGCTGCAAAAGTTTTCAATTCAGTAATCAAAAGCTAAGGTCTTCAGCCAACATAAGAGTCATCTGGTGTGTCTTTAATATAATTGTGAAAAAATAGGAAATTAAAGTTTTGGGCCATAGTGTGTGCCAATCCTTTTATTTACTTCAAAAATAAGCATCTCCCTATGCCTTCCCTCTGCTATTGAAAGTTCAATCACTTAATCAAAATAGTGGTGCCCTTTGTCCTGGTACATTACTGTAATGCTAAAACATATGTTATATTAAATATTAACCAACAGCTAATTGGAGCATTATTTGGCCAAGGAAAGAGGTGGCTTCGTATTGTCAATGGTTATTTTCAGTCTTCTCAGTACTTTGCTCTACAGTTAGCTTATCCTGTTACTTCACCAGCCTTGAGCTTGAGAAGCATTGCATCATCTCCTGAAACGAGTTTTGTGCTCCCTTTTGCATCCCAGTTTATGTGCACCGGGAGTCTCCATTGTGGACAATGTTGCCCAGGGTGTGAGCTGATGAATTGAACTCTGGATTTCAATTCAGCTTGCCAACTCTCCTCCCAGGTGAACACAGGAAAATCACTTAATTTACCCTGTGCTTCTGTTTCCCAGGTATGAACTACAGGAGGAAAAACATGGATGTTTAAGTTATTAAGGTTGTCCTCTCACTGCAGGTCATAGGAAGAAACGTGCATTGTAAAATCCCATGCTGGGAAATCTTTGTCAAAATCATTGCATCCAGTTATACTTTTGACAACTTCTTAAATATGAGATTGGTTCATTCAACACACCTGGAGATGATGAGTGGCTTACAGGCTACAATTACAGTGTGAGATGAATAACTATCTGATTAATTGAACGACAGTGATTTTTCAGAACAAGATGTGTAACACACCTTCCTTTGCATGGCAGGAACCTCAGATCTTAAAATATTTTCCAGATTCCTGAGCAAAACTGGCTTCTCACTGAGAGCTGCAGCTGGGGCAGCTGCAGGGAGGGAGAAGTTAGAAGATCTGCCTAGCTTAAGGAATCACAGGAATCCAACCTGCTAGGGGAAAGGACAGTGCACACTAGAAACTCTGACCACGCTGCAGCCTCGTCACTCTTTATCCTTCCAGTAGGGACAAGATGTAAAAGTTAGCAGTTGAATTAATAATTAACATTCCCCAAGCTTCTTGGATGTGGTCATGTTTTTGCAGCTTCAGATATACCAAACTGGGCAGCCTCTGGTCTCTCAGATCCGGCCCTATGGTCCATGTTTCCCCAAAATCCTAATGGTACTGGTAAAAACTGTGAGGCTTCAGAGCAGAAGTCAATCATTGGCAACTCAGGGTTGGAAAGAAACTCTCTCAATAAACAGTTTGTCCCCAGACTGGGACCTCTCCTTAAAGCACTAGTTACCTGTCTTACCAAGATAACTGAGTGGGGTGGATGAGGCTTCTCTGTCCCTGTGCTCTTCAACACCTTCATAAATGTCTTCGATGCAGGACTGGAAGGAATACTAAGCAAGTTCACAGATGATACAAAACTGGGAGGAGCTGCTGACTCCCTCGAAGGTCCGGAGGCCCTGCAGAGAGATAAATTAGAGGACTGGGCAATCAAAAACCACATGAAGTTCAACAAGCGAAAGTGCCAGACTCTGCACCTGGGATGGGGCAACCCTGGATGTATGGGCAGAGTGGGGAATGAGATGCTGGAAACCAGTGCCGTGGAAAGGGACTTGGCACTCCTGGTCAAGGGAAAGTTGACCATGAGTCAGCACTGCCCTGGCAGCCAGAAGGGCCAACCCTGTCCTTGGGGGCATCAGCCACGGCATCGCCAGCCAGGCAAGGGAGGGGATTGTCCTGCTCTGCTTTGCACTGGGGCACCCTCACCTCAAGTGCTGGGGGCAGTTTTGGGTGCCACAATATAAGAAAGACATTATACTATTAGAGAGTGTACAAAGTAGAACTGCACAGATGGTGAAGGGACTGGAGGGGAAGCTGAATGAGGAGTGGCTGAGGTCACTTAGTCTGTTCAGCCCAGAGAAGAGGAGACTGAGGGGAGACCTCACTGCAGTTACAACTTCCTCATGTAGGGAAGAGGAGGGGCAGACACTGATCTCTTCTCTGCGACAGGACCCAAGGGAATGACCTGAAGTTTTGTCAGGGGAGGTTTAGGCTGGATAATAAGAAAAGGTTCTTCACCCAGAGAGTGGTTGGGCACTGGAACAGGGTCCCCAGGGTAGTGGTCAAAGCACCAAGCCTGACAGAGTTCAAGAAGTGCTTGAACAATACTTTTGGGCACATGGGATCATTCTTGGGGATGGTACTGTTCAGGGCCAAGAGTTGCACTCGATCTTTGTGGGTCCCTTCCAACCCAGCATATTCTGTGATTTTGCTCAAAGTCCTCTACCCCTGAATTAGAAAGACCAGGCATAAGCTGAGCCTCTTTGTGTTCACTTCCCTTCTTGCTGTCCTAAAGGATGGATGAGAGAAGAACTACTGAGGCACCTCTGTTTGGGGCAGGAGCCTGGGCTGACCATCCTGGCCGTACAGCAAGGCTTGGCTATCAGCTTCACAGCTGAGCCAAGGAGAAATGCTGATGGCTGCAGTCAGGAAACAGCGAGGCAGTATGGTCTGAAGAGGTATCCCAAAGTTAGAGTCACTGAGGAGCAACCTAATCCACAGAGCCTGTGTGGCCAGATCCACCCTTAGCACATCTCTGGATTTGCTTACTCAACACAAGCTGTTACAGGAGGGAGACATTAAAGATTAGCCAGGACATTTCAATGTCTAGAAGACTGGTTTTCTTCCTGTCTTAAAGAACTCAGAAGTCCTGTTCTGTTTTGCAAAGAGTTAATTCTCTGTTAAGAAAAACAATGCATAAAAAAATATTTTCATTGTGCAGGCCCCAGGTTTTTGAAATGCTTCAGTGGGCTACTGGGAAATCTCTTCAGGACAGAGTCTGGCTGAGCTGTCAGACTGACTGCTAGAGGCACAGCTGAGTTTCAAATGGACGAGCAGTGTGCGTGCGAGACGCATCCCAGGAAAGGAAGATGTTTGACAAGTGAAGTGTTTTTATTTTATGATGGAGAACGAGCAGGAACATCAGACAGGTAAATCGGCCTGCCAAGCATGAGAGTTCCTGACTGACAGGCTCATCACCAGCCCTGCCTGCTCAAGAGGATCCAGCATTCATTCTACTGAAAAGCAACTGTTTAAATTGTTATTTGCTGACTTTTCGTTACTGATTATAATTGCCATGTGCAGGTTCAGAAGAGCAAAGGGAAGCCTTTGCTTTGCAGGCAGGGGAGAATGGGAAGTGATTCTTCTCAGAAATGAAGGAAGCTGGAGCAAATGAAAAAAAGCCTGCAAATGGTCAGAATAAAAACCAAACAATCTGAGGCAGAGAAGCAGGACTAACACTGATGTTTATAAAATTTTAGTCATTAAAATCACAAAATACCAATTAGAATATATGTCAAGGATTGACTCCCACTAACATGCTCTAGCAATGCAAGCATCTTTATGTTAGAAATTTTGAAAACATAGCACTGTAATTTGAGATTATTTACTACCATGTTACCATACAAACATGTCTAATTAAGCATTTTGCTGAGTGCTATAATAAAGATGTCCAAATAAACAGACTAGAAGGAGAGCATGAGGATAGCGTGACATAAATTGTTTACCCATCTGAATGTGAAATGCCTTCTTTAGTCACAAGTGCCAAGGCCACTAGTGAATGTGTCCTTTCATCCCTGAATGGGTGAAGAAAAAACCTTGCAGTACAACATCATGTATTTTGTATGGACTGTATTCAGCAAAGTGTTTAAACATGTGCTTTATTACTATTCAGCAGTTAAGTACTTAACTTGTACTTTTCCAGGAGAAGAGATGCACTGAATCAGACACCATACACTGAATATTTTAAAGCAAAACTATTTCGGCAATACTTGCAAATCCTTTTTAAACTTTATTGGGACCATTTTGAGATCTCTGTACTTCTCAAGCTCTGGTTACTGTAAGGTGAACTGTACACAGCTCAGAAGGGAAAAAAAAAGATTAAACTTAATTAATCCAAAGTGATTCAGAACATGTCCAGAATAACTTTCCTGTACATAGGAAAAGGTCTCAGTTTTGAAGTCTGCTATTTGGAGAATATTGAGGGCTAAAGACAAAAGCTACATATCTTGGCAGAAGTCTTTGATGTTCCCCTTTCCGCCACTGTTATAAACTTCACATTTCTAACCAGTAAAATTATAAGGTATTTGATCCCCAAGCAAGGCTTGGCACAAAACTGAGCCCTGCATGCAGTAGCAGTGAAAACAGAATAACCCCAGGGGTGAGAGCAGGGAGGATCTTTGGTAAGAAATAAATAGGTGTGATATCCAAAATGGCAGCAGCTGGAAGCTGCTCCGAGGTGGGATGTCAGGATGAACCCCCTGGGAGATGCGATACCGCACACAGGGCAGGGGAGGAGGTCAAATGTGCAAGGCCCTGTAATTTGTCAGACGGCTAACACCATCATTACCTGTGTGTGTGTGCACGGGGCATGCTTGCCGATAAATTACACTCACAAATTTCCTGCCTAAATGTCCTCTTATTGGCAGCATAGAGCACTGCACCCCCCTATTAGGAGATATTGTTTTATAATGGGCAATAAAAGTTAGCTCTCACAGCATGAGCCTGAAAAAGAGTCACTGCTAAAATTAGCAGCAATGTCAATAGTTTGGATTTTTCTGCATATTACATATTTTTCCTTTTTCTGACATCACTTGGAGGAAGAGTATAGAAAGAAGTGTGGGCTTGAAAATGGACGTAGAAGTGGAGAAGGGACCTGAGGGTGTCACAAAGGAGATGAACAGGGGACAAGAAAAGGTCCCTTGTTACTATTGTTACCCAGTATCAGGCACACCAGCCTCAAACAGCGGGCATCACTGGCAGGAGCCAACAACTTAGCAACATCGATGGAAGGAAAGAGGTGAGAGGACACAGAAAAGGGAAAATTAGTCTTCCTGTTCCTAGTGGAGACAGGATCAGGCCCATAAGGAAGGAAAACCAGCAGCCATTTCCATAAGGTGGCTGCAGGGAGGAGATCCATCCCATCACCCTGCTGGGTCCAAGAGCAGCATGTGACTTACCACAGTTGTATTGCCCTGGCTTTCCCACAGCCATTCCAAACTCAGGATGAAGGCTTTCTTTTGCAGCCAACAGCTGCCACTCCCAACCAAGAGAACCAAGGAATTGTAGAAGATGCCTCTTGTCCAAATCAGATAAAGCCAGAAGCCTTGGCAGTGGCACTGTCACCCCTTGTGCATGCACGCTGTTGTGCCTCAGTCACAGTGAGCCTGCCCAGAGTGGGAGTAAGAGAGGGTGGCAAACACAGTAAAAATATCAACACTGAAATTTAAATGTGTTTAAATTTTCCTACATAAGCTGCACCTAGTGCTTTCCTAAGAATCCAGTACTCCTGCTTCTCTAGATCCCTGCTTTGTTACTCCCAGAATGGCCATCTCTTTATACCCCGTCGAAAAACATCTGCTGCTACGCTGGTACCTCCTCTGATAGTCAATGAGGAGAGTTGGCATTGAGATGGCAGAGAACAACTGCAAGGTAACGTACACTGAGAGATGCCATTTGAACTACCCATATGCATTGCTGGGTTCTGAATAACTGTAACCGTTTAGAAAAAAAAATGGTCCAGGCAGCTCACTGAAAACTTTTCTATTTTATGCTGGTCATTGTCTCAGACTCTGTGGGGGAGAATTTTTAGTATTTTTTTTGTGCCATTATATAAATTGAAGACCTTTGTTCCATTCTGGTTATTCCAGATTGAAAAAGTGATATGGTAAAAATAACAGGGGCCCGGGGACAGGTGACAAAGAGGATTAGAGGGATAGAAAAGCCACTGTGTAGAAGAGATTGAGATGTAGGATTTGTCACAGTTCCAGGGTTAGCTGCTCCTCTGACCTCTTTCCAGTATAGAGCCATGCTCTGCTTCTTCAGGCCCCTGTGGGAGTCTGTCTATCTCCCTGTCCTTTCCCTGCTAACAGCTCCCTGACAGCTTAGTGAACATGTCTTTCAAGGAACTTGCTTTTTAATGTCCGGCAGTCCTTGGATCTTTTGACTCCTGGCCTTGGCAAAAGAAATCTATAGTTGGACTCTGGAAATAGCATCCTCCCAACTCTGGCTGTTTTGTCATGACCCCTGCCATGCTAATTGCTAGTCTGGAGGCACTGTACAGCCTTCCAGCCAGTTCCCTGCTATTAAACTAAGCCAATGTTTACATAGAGTAGTCTCCACTGCCACCCCATCACATACCTTATTCTTAGCAACTTAAAAGCAGCCCTGCATCCTCCATCCACACTGTGGTTAAGTGATGGTGACACACACTTGAAGTTTTTTTCCCTTTTAAAAAATGGGGGTTATGTTTCTCCTTTTCCAGTCAGAGGGCACTTCGCCAGACTCCCATGACTTCTCAAATATAATGCACAGTGACTTAGCAACTTCCTCGACCAGTTCGTTTACGACTCATGGATGCATCTCATCAGGTCATGGAATGAACCACAGAATCATAGAATGGTTAGTTTTTGAAGGCACCTCAAAGATCACCCAGTTTCAAACCCTCCTGCCATGGGCAGGGATTCCATTCACTAGATCAAGTTGCTCAAGGCCCCATCTAGCCAGGCCATCCCTTCCAGGAATGGAGCATCCACAACTTCCCTGGGCAACCTGTACCAGTGCTTCACCACCCTCTGAGTAAAGAATTTTTTCATAACATATTCCCTACTCTTCCTTTTATCACTGATGTACCTATAGAAGCTTTTCTTGTTGCCCCTGACATCCCTGGCCAGATGCAATTCTATCAGGGTCTTAGCTTTCATAACCTGGTACCTGGCTGTTTGGACAATTTCTTCTACTCCTCTCAGGCTACCTATCCTTGCTTCCTGTTTTGTGTTTGAGTTTGTTCAGGAGCATATTTTTCATCCATGCAGACCTCTTGGCATTTTTGTCTGACTTCCTCTTTGTTAGGATGCATCTCTCCTGAGCTTGGAGAAGGTGATTCTTGAATATCAACCAGCTCTCTTGGGCCCTTCTTCTCTCCAAGGCTTTATCCTACAGTGTTCTATCAAGCAGATCCCTGAAGAGGCCAAAGTCTGTTCTCTGAAAGTCCAGGGTAATGACAAGTATTAGCAAGGGAAATTGCTTTGCTCTTCCCCACTCAAAGCTGCGTGGCTGAATGAGCATGATGAGGATGAGCATGATGAGGAGAAGCTCACCTGAGCTTCTGGTCCACAGGGAAAGTGGACTTAATACTCCTGAGACACTGAGAGAAAGCCACTAGGCTTGTTCCAAGCAAACCTAAAGGGCTGAATCAACCCACCTAGTATCTCTTATTTACCAGGATGTTCCAGGTTAGCCTGCTGCCATCAAAGGTAAAACAGGCACCGAAGTGTGAAGAAGTGATCAGCAATTTTGCCAATATATAAACCTTCTAATTCTAAATGCCATAGTCCATGAACGATTTTGTACCCTGACTTGGTGTCAGTTGGTCTCTCAGCCACCCAAGAGAAGAAGCAAAGTGGCATGGGTCCACTTTTGGCTCCCAGTTGCTTACATATATCAAACATCAAGCTGATGCCACTGAGGTGTGAGTGATTCTATTCCTAAGAAAGAAATAAAGGAAAAAAAATCCAAAAAATCTCCTTGTAGGGGCAACCAACCCTTGTGAAGAGTTAATGGAGAGAGCTGTTTCTGTAAAAAATAAAGAATGAGTTGTGCCTTCAAATCTCCTCAACTATGGAAATGTAAAAATCTCCTCATTTTTCATTTTTTGTATTTATAAGCCTGTTTTGCAGAACTGCCCTTCTTTTATACAAACACCACGGTACATATCCTTCCTTCCTTTGCCATCATAAATTATCTTGTGGATTTGCTCTGTGAAGTTACTAACTGTAATTTTGCTATTAATCTTGGCCCTAACTTTTTCTATATTGCATCTCCTTGCCAATCCATCTTAGGCAAGAAAGACAGAGCTTTGGTCAGGGCTCTTCTCCCCTCAAGGGAGCACCACTCTGTAAAGTGTCTGTAACAATGCACCTTTTAATGATGCTTCTCTTTGGCTTTTACTGGGCTCATTGCAAGTCTTGTACTCCATTTTCCTGTAATAACTCAACTGCCACCAGGTTGGTGCTCCTGACAGTTACATCCTTTCCAAGACTTTTCTGACTTGCCCCATCTGGATCAGGGAGATGCAAAGCGACTGCCGTGCTCTGGGGAAGTGATAAGGGCTCACCTCTTCAGTGACCTGGAGTATTTCCACTGGGGATACGATCGGCAGCAGCCAGCAGAAGAGAACATGAATTAATGCTCCCTGCAGCTCCCTGGGGTGGTGTTATTCACTCGTTTCCCTGCACATCTTTCTGCAGACCTGAGCACATGTATAGTTTGTGCCATGTTTACCACCTTAACCTCTTCCTTTAGTGGACTGTATCAAACTAGAATAAAAGAAAATTCATTTCCTATACTAGATGCTCATACAAATAAGAGAACTCTTCAGCTGAGTGAGTTCAGATGGTAAAATAATTGGTGTCACTATACTCAGGATGAATATACGCATGTAGGATGCAGTCAAAATATTTATGCCCTTTACCTCCAAAGCACACAACTCTACCCAATAATCTACAAGAGCATTTTTGCAGGCTCAGCCAGTGGAAAGAACTGATAAAACACTTGAGCGACCCTCATGTATATTTAATCTGGTAGGCAAGGGTGATGGGTGCACACGCACACACACAAACGCATATGTACCTTCTTCTATTGCTATATAGCACTTTTGATGCATTTTAAAATATTAGAGATTGTACAAGCACCTCCCTACCTTGCATACCAGAATGGGAGGGGCAAGGATGAGCAGCATGATAAGGCAAAGGCCATGCATGAAAATGTAGTATCTGGGATTCTGTTTTATTTTTACAGGTCAGTACCTGATTTTGGTAAAATGTGTTAGGAGGCTAGTGTCCTCCCACACCCAGATGGGCTCAGGCATGCCTGTTTCAGAGATGAAGGCAATGCCTGCAGGGTAGGATGGAATTTAACAGCAGCCACATCAACAACAGAAACCAGCATTGTGTTGAAAACAGAATAAAGCAAAACAAAGCATCTGTTTCTGAACAGGACACAGAAATGTGAGACTATCCCTTCCTGGGAACATTTATTTTCCCTTCCCTTCCCTTCCCTTCCCTTCCCTTCCCTTCATCTAGGAGTTTCATCCTCATCTTGAAAATTCCAGAATCCACAAGTTTAGCACTAGCAGTCTTTCTCCCCCTCTTTTCCTCTCTCTCCATCACTTTATATAACAATTAATCACCTATATTGCAGGGCATGTTACATCTGGCATGATGATATTTTATATATTGATAAAACAGGCAAGACCACATAGATATTCCACACCTTCCTGCTTTCTCAAATATGAGCTCTCAAAAAAACCTTGAAAATTAAAGTGATCAGCCCATGGTGGGCTGAGACTGTAAGACCACCATGGCTGACACAGAAGTGCAGTGACTGACTGAATTCACAGTCTCCCTTGCAAGGCCCAGGCACCACCCTCCCCTACTGCATCCTACTAAGCAAGGAAGGTAGTCAGCCATAAGTGAAATCCAGGAACTAAATACTTAGGACAGAACATCGTTTATGCTAGGGATACTGCACTATGATCTTGAGAGTTTGCTGAAAGAAAAAGATTGAGCTTCTTCCTTTGGACACGGTCAGTGGAGGAATGGCCCTGGTGAGAGTACCTTTACTGGCCTATTCCCTGGTGACCTTGGCAACCCAGGATATGCAGAGAAGGGCAATAGCAGTTCCTGACTTGTGAATGGTTACGATTCTTCTCAAGTTTGATAAACCACAGCGCAAAATTTTCCACTAATAACAGGTGAGTGCATGCAAAGCTGGTAGCCTCCAAAAGCAGTGGTGTGGATCCTGCCTACCAAGACTCAGTTGGCAGCTACAGACACAAAGTGTGAATTTTAGGGAAGTGCACCCCCGAAAATCTAGGAAAACTGTAGTGCACTTTCTCGTGCTTGAAGAGCTGAATCCACTGCAAACAGGGATCAAATTGCTGATATGCAATATTCTTACTTAAGGGAGAAAAAACCCTCTCTGACAAGGTAGAGTTGCAATAAATAATTGGTAAAATATATCTACAGCTTGAACAAATTGCAGTCTTCCGGAGGAGGCTGGTGGGTTGCTTTTCCCATCATGCTGTAACCTTCCCTCTCAGTCTGAGACTATTAACTTCTGACAAGGTGTGAGGCCTGATTTAGACTGATCTGATCTGATGGAGTGACCTATTTCTATTACCCGCTCCCTCGCTCCTCCTGCTGCTCACCTCTCTGATGGCCACTCAGGCTTACTCTCACAGCTCTGCTAGCAGCTTTTCTATCTCAGCTCTTGGAAGAGTAACCATAATGATGAGAACTAGACACAGTTTTTCAGCTCACAGGAATTTTTAAAGCCATTTCTCCTGTCTCACACACCTCGCAGGAAACTCTTACACAATCCCTTTTCCTTTCTTCGGTTAATACTATGACTCCCATTGTAGCAGAAATGCCCTTCAAACATGTAAAACAATCTGGCTGCATGCTAGCCCACCATTTCTTGACACTTTTCCTCCCTTCTCTCCACCTGGTGCCAGCTGAGGGTCACATCTCCTGTGGGATTCTCACCCTGGGAACATGGAGGGGCTGCGGGAAGCAAAGTGGGATGGGGGATTCTCCACACTTGACTTGGACTACAGAAGGCTGCACATATTTAAGTAAGTCTTTTTCTAGAGCAAAAGAAGCAGCATCCTGTCAGGCTCTGAACTTGTCCATTCTTGGACTTCTTTTATGACTCACTGTGAGAAACAAGCCAAATGCTCCAGAATTTGGGGATTTTGCAAATCTTTTTTTTTTTCCTTGTGATTAATCTTTTTTCTTTTATTTGTTTGTTGGTGGTTTTTTTGTCTGCACTCTTCAAGCTATTGCCCTTTTCAAACTGCTTGACAGAACACTGCTCCATGACACAATGTCGACAAGCAAAATATTGAATGGTTAAATGCTATTTTCTAAAACAATATGGCACAGCTTACCACCAGGAAAGGGACCATGGCCAGAGACACTGCAAGAAAAACCACCACCACCTCAAGTCAATGCTGGCACTTGATATAACATTAGGACTTGGGGTTCTAATTGTCTTAAACCAGGATTTTGTGACCTAAGACATATAATGAAGAGGTTTAGACTTTTTACAGCTAGTCTTTATACTAGGACAAGCTGAAAGAGCTTCTAGTTTTGCTATTGATTCTGACCTAAAGCGATATTGATATGAATTTTCAATGCTGAGTGTAGATAAAGAGGGTGCAATGATCAGTTCAAATACAGTCTATTAGTGCTTGTTCAAGCAATTTTGTATTGTATAACATGATAAAAATTGGACAAGACCTTATTTGGTTTCTGTGTTTGAAGCTTTAGCAGGTATGTGCTTTTTATGTTCTCATGTCTAATCAATACATCCTGGTTTTTCGGATGGGTCTCAGAGTCACTGCCTCAGGACAGATGGAGCTTAAATGCTGGGACTTTACTTTACAGGGCTATTTTCCCTTCCATTTCTGTATAATATGCTGGAGAGACAAGGTATTGTATATCGAGGAGCATATTCACAGGCCTTTGTGTTTGCCTTCATGATGATAATGACAAAAGTATTGGTGGTAGCAATAATACAAGCAGTAATAAAAATACAAATGCGTGTCCTGAACAGCACCCTATTGTGTCTGCACTCTAATCTTTGTAAATGCTGATCATCTTTTGTCTTCCTAGAGCTAGACGACGCTTTACTGTTCCAAGTTTTTCTGCACAGAAACTCTTTTCAAGGTTGAGGCATTGTTGGAAGCTAACAACAGTGGCTTTGAAATATATCATTTAAGCTGGAGAGTGACAAACACCCTATCCTATCCCTGGGAGAGTAGCTGTGCTTTCACTTAATGAGGTAGCTGAAGACATCTCTGGTCCTTTTACCACTTTGAGCCCAAATGCCAGAGGCAAAATGGTGAGCTTTCCTTGCATGTGTGCAAAGAT
>VWZT01016781.1:649923-674455 GCA_013397055.1 Pachycephala philippinensis
CCATTGTAGCAGAAATGCCCTTCAAACATGTAAAACAATCTGGCTGCATGCTAGCCCACCATTTCTTGACACTTTTCCTCCCTTCTCTCCACCTGGTGCCAGCTGAGGGTCACATCTCCTGTGGGATTCTCACCCTGGGAACATGGAGGGGCTGCGGGAAGCAAAGTGGGATGGGGGATTCTCCACACTTGACTTGGACTACAGAAGGCTGCACATATTTAAGTAAGTCTTTTTCTAGAGCAAAAGAAGCAGCATCCTGTCAGGCTCTGAACTTGTCCATTCTTGGACTTCTTTTATGACTCACTGTGAGAAACAAGCCAAATGCTCCAGAATTTGGGGATTTTGCAAATCTTTTTTTTTTTCCTTGTGATTAATCTTTTTTCTTTTATTTGTTTGTTGGTGGTTTTTTTGTCTGCACTCTTCAAGCTATTGCCCTTTTCAAACTGCTTGACAGAACACTGCTCCATGACACAATGTCGACAAGCAAAATATTGAATGGTTAAATGCTATTTTCTAAAACAATATGGCACAGCTTACCACCAGGAAAGGGACCATGGCCAGAGACACTGCAAGAAAAACCACCACCACCTCAAGTCAATGCTGGCACTTGATATAACATTAGGACTTGGGGTTCTAATTGTCTTAAACCAGGATTTTGTGACCTAAGACATATAATGAAGAGGTTTAGACTTTTTACAGCTAGTCTTTATACTAGGACAAGCTGAAAGAGCTTCTAGTTTTGCTATTGATTCTGACCTAAAGCGATATTGATATGAATTTTCAATGCTGAGTGTAGATAAAGAGGGTGCAATGATCAGTTCAAATACAGTCTATTAGTGCTTGTTCAAGCAATTTTGTATTGTATAACATGATAAAAATTGGACAAGACCTTATTTGGTTTCTGTGTTTGAAGCTTTAGCAGGTATGTGCTTTTTATGTTCTCATGTCTAATCAATACATCCTGGTTTTTCGGATGGGTCTCAGAGTCACTGCCTCAGGACAGATGGAGCTTAAATGCTGGGACTTTACTTTACAGGGCTATTTTCCCTTCCATTTCTGTATAATATGCTGGAGAGACAAGGTATTGTATATCGAGGAGCATATTCACAGGCCTTTGTGTTTGCCTTCATGATGATAATGACAAAAGTATTGGTGGTAGCAATAATACAAGCAGTAATAAAAATACAAATGCGTGTCCTGAACAGCACCCTATTGTGTCTGCACTCTAATCTTTGTAAATGCTGATCATCTTTTGTCTTCCTAGAGCTAGAAGATGCTTTACTGTTTCAAGTTTTTCTGCACAGAAACTCTTTTCAAGGTTGAGGCATTGTTGGAAGCTAACAACAGTGGCTTTGAAATATATCATTTAAGCTGGAGAGTGACAAACACCCTATCCTATCCCTGGGAGAGTAGCTGTGCTTTCACTTAATGAGGTAGCTGAAGACATCTCTGGTCCTTTTACCACTTTGAGCCCAAATGCCAGAGGCAAAATGGTGAGCTTTCCTTGCATGTGTGCAAAGATTTCAAGCTCCGTGTCTCTATGCACTTGCAGCTGTTGTCACCTTTCTGGAAAGGTCATTTTGACTTGCATAGTTATTAAATCCTGTCTCCTTTGTTCTACCCAGATCAATCATAGGCCAATGCATTGATGAAGCCGTGTCTGATTCTTTGTAAAACGGAGCATGATGGCAAATATTGTTGGTAGGCAAAGGCAATTTAAGCTTGACTGCCTTCTGTTTCCTTTTGAGAGCATAGCATCTCTTGGTGGCAGGGTAGCTGGGTCTCTGTGACCATTACGCCTGTGAGTACCACGAAGAGCAGCAGAGTAAGAGTACAGCTGTACCAGTTATGATAACCACCTGGTTCAGTGGCACCGAACAGAGGCAGACAGAGAAGTATCACTTAGTGATTTTTGCATGCATGGTAGTGATGAACTCTCCATCTACCCCAAAAAGATGCCTCAACTTGAAAAGCTCATTTGCTTCACAACCATGGCTGTGTCTTCTGCACTACTTTCTTCACAATACACACTTCAAAAAGGTTCCTTAAAAGAGACCCTACGTAGCACCTCTGTATGTTACATTCAGAGCATATGCTCAAGGAGAACTCTTATAAAGTCTTCTTTGTGTAGCACTTGGATAATGAGTATGCCCAACATTCTAAATATAGGGTAAATGTCACATGCACATGGAAGAATTCATCCATGAGATACATTACAGATTTATGATGCACAACTCATTAGGTTTTGTTATCTGATTCACCAAGTTTTCAATGAAGACAGATTGCCAAACAGGAAAAGAGGCAAATAAAACCCAATCAATTTATTCTGAAGAATCCATTCTTTCCATAGAACATTGTTTTGGGAGAAGTCTGCTTTAAATCAGGGCATATGCAATTGCTTAATGCCAGTTTGATTTGATGGTACTTGGTTGTCCTTATCAAATGGTATTTATTTAATCAAAGCAAAGGAAACAGAAACTTGCCCAGAAATTGGAAGCCTTGCTCATTAATCTAATGAGAGCTGTTTTTTCTTCCCATTTCACTTTCATGCCTGTTGGGGACAAGAAGGCCGCTCTTTTTTATCATCGCTGTCCATACAGCTATCCCACACTGCAGAATCCATGATGACTGCATTTTCCAAAGAGTGTCTCCCCAGGGACTGTAATTATTCATCTTTCAGGAGACACAAGATCTATAATACACAAGTGCTGCAGACAAGAACTAGTTTACAGGTTTATCTCATGACTGAAAGTATAATCCATCTTCCCTGGCATGATTTAGGAGGTGCTGCATAAGAAAAGAAAGAAAGTGGGTCAAGCCCATTTCAACTTGTATTCCCCTGTTCACATTGGTCTTATTCTTCTAAATTCTCATTGAAGAGAATTTATGCTTGAGTGAGCAGAAGAAATGGGCCCTATTTCCTGTATCCTGTAGCACACCTTGTAACCATTAGGGTTGTACATGCACCAGGTTTGGACTCCCTGTGAGCTTTCTTGCCCCAGCAGCGACCCAGCCTGGCATCTGCTCTGAGGAAGCAGAACAAGGAAGCCCTGTTTCTGGTGGAGATAGTGACTCAGGATCTGGAAGCCTTGACAACTTCATGAGGTAAGAATTAAGCTATTAATAGAGAACTTGAGTGTATTAATGGAATTTTCCTAATGTTTACATGGTAGGTCTAAGCCTCTGAACAGGAATTCCAAAATTTCCCACGTTTCCTCTAATGAATGACACCTAAAGACACTTTCTTGTGTCTCATCCTTCCTCTTTTGCCAACAAGTCAGTCATTTCCCACTATCACCACAGAATAGCCCTGTAGCTATCACTACAACTCCTTTCCCAGCAAAGTTTATTCTGAAGACGGGACTTTAGGTAGTTTAAGCTTCTTGGAATGCAATTTATCATCTAAAGACACTGAAGACACAAGACTGCCATATGTTCATGCCTCTGTTTGGAAGTCCAGGTTGTGTGTTCAAAAGAAAATGTGAATGGACATGGCTCCAAACTGAGAATTTGTACGCAGAATAATACGTTGTGTGTGACCACGTTGCCTCCTTTTAACTTACTTTTTCACCTTCATCCCCACATATTTCTAATTTCCATGTATGCTAAAATCCCCATTGGAAACAATCCATTCCTCTGTGTTTGTTCTCCCCACACCCTACAATAACCATCTGTTATTTCTAAAGGGTAAACATAGCTTGTCTTTATCATTGCAGCATAAAATGTTACTCAACAACCCTAAAATATTTGCATTTTCTATAAAAATCTTGGCCAAATCTACTTTCTGTGGTCTTCCACACAGCCTTTCCTGCTCGGAGGACACCAAGCAGTAAAAAACCCACTAAAGGCTTGTTAACAGAGAGAGCACAGGGTACATCTAGCACTGGATACATTAGGAAGCAGGCATCAGTCCTGAGTGCTCACATTGCAAAGTATTTCAAATACCAGAGTAAGACAGGAACAGCTAAACTGTGCTCCAGACATCTAAATTTAAGGATTTACGTTTCTTCTGATGCAGCAGATGACATTATCGATTCCAAAAGCAACAGAAGGAGCGTACCGCTCTGCCTTGCTTTTGCCATTAGAGATTAAATCAGCTCTGCTGGGTCTTTGCAGATAAAAAAAACCCAAAAAACTCTTAACAAACCAGTTCAAAATTCAGCAGTGGCCTTAAAGGGCCTAAATCTAACCACCTCAATTTTAGCTGTGGTTTATAAATACCTCTGAAATACAGTAAGATGGGTGGAAACCCTAAATCTAGGGTTCTTAGAACATATAAATCCAAATATCATTGTTGCTCCTTGAGGCTGTCTCTGATTTTCTTAGGCAGAATTACTGATTTTAGTAAGGAGCCATCCTTTGAAATCATTATCATGGTCTGGGCAATATTTAGGAAAAACATCCTCCTCTCTAATATTTATACTCATTCAATTATGACCATCTGAAGTGAACTAAGTAAAAATAAGTCTTGTTTATTTTTTACCATTTCACATCAGTGAGTGAGCTGGCTGATTTATGTGATCATTGATATCATCATAGTGTCTAGGAGAACTTGCTTACAACTACCTTAACTTTCCTGGCTCATGTGCACTTCCATGCAGACACTGTAAGGCTGCAGACACTGTAAGAAAAAAATCATAGGCAAAAAAACCCCCCAATAAATTAATTGGATGGTTTTCATAAGTCCCAAGTCTTGCAACACAAAGAAATAATCCACAACTAAAGGAAATTTTGGGCTTCACCTACACATGCACTAAATAATATAGGTCTTCCAAAATCTTACTCATTTATTTATTGCAAAAGCATTTTGGGTTTTCAGCTCACCTTCATTTTCATGCAATTTTAGGATGGTAAACTGCAGCAGGAATTGATTTGTCTGGACTTTGCTAATTCTCTGTACCTGCCTCCCATGTTACTATAGTTTCTCCCTGACACCTGCCCTTCTGTGACATTTTTCTGGGAAGCTGACCACTGTGCTTCAATTTATTAAGCCCTCCACATGAAGATATCAATTGCCTCCTGGGAACAGGAGCATTCATTATATGTCTTTGGGGGACAGGCATTTTCAAGAAAATTTTCTGAGTGAGGGACGCCACTTGCTGTTAGCTCTTTAGAAAGGAGGACACCATTACCCTTTCTTTCATCAAAATTATTCAAAGGCAGAAATACCGACGTTTCTGTCAAAATGGTCACTCACCAAGAGGTGAAGGGGCAGTTTTAGAAATTACATGTACAACAGTTGTGCCCCGGCTTTTCAGAGCAAAAAAAGCCTCTTGAAGGGGAAAAGCATATATACATGACTCTGTGCCTCTGATACTTTGTGGGTTTGGCTGTGAGATTTGCTTGAAGTCCTGATGAAGCCCAGATTCCCAGACCTCAGGGTAATGCTCACTGGTTTCTACATTCTATCACTTGTCTGCATGAAGGAAAACAGCCCACTTAGGCTTACCAATGATTTTAAAGAACTGAACTGGGGTGTTGGGAATATTATTAGAGGACTAGACACTAATTCATACATAAGCGTGCTCTTGATGCAAATCTGTTAGTGCCAAGAGGGTCCAATCATTGCAGGGCTCAAAAAATGCATTCAGATTACTGTAAATTATAAAACATAATTTTTAAAACAATATACATTGTAAAATTTAACTCTAACAGAACACTTCCATTTCTGGGCACCAGGACACAGAAGGAGGAATTGATGAGCAGAAAGGAGACAGAAGGTCAGTAACAAGACAAAATGATATGACACTGCATCTGGAGAACTTTTATTCCAGATTTGGAGTCACACAAGAGAGAAAGCTGAAGTAGAAAATGCCCTGGTAGACATTAACTTGTGAAGCCACAAGACTGCTTGTGCCAGCACTTCAGGTCCCACTCCTTTAGAACCCTTTGCACACAAAACCTACCTCACAGCTGCCTCCATTGTCCCCTTACTGCCCTGATCTCTTCTGAGAACATCCCCAGGATGTCTGGCAAAGATCCTGTCTGTGCAGGGTGTTGGTCAGCTGCTGGTTTCCCCACTCCTCTGCAGCTTGCAATCAAATTTAAAGAAAAATCAAGGTTGTTATAATGAACGATATTGGGGAGATAACAAAGGTAATTTGTAACAAACCCATGCTTTTAGTGCCCAGTGCCAAAAGTTCCTCTCCATAGCATGTTCCTACAGCATTGAGCAGGATGGTGCCTGCGATGAGGACAGGATATTCTGCTAAGGAGGCTGTGATAGTGAGCAGCAGCAAAGAGAGGCTTGTCCTGAATATCAGGTGAGGTGAAACCCCTGGAGAAGCAACAGGAGGAAAACTGTTCCTTCTCGGCAGCAATGCAGCATGGCAGAGACCATGAGCACAGAGTGGGCAGCACCACAAGAGAGATGAAGAAGTATCTGGGTGGACAACAAGGACTGCCTGTAGCAGGAAGCAAAGGTTTGTGCTTGTAGAAGAAAGGAGGCTTTCCTAAGAACCAAGAGAGGACCATAAGGAATTCATAGATCTTGAGAAAAAACTGAAAGTTGCTGGACAGAGTGAAGAGTGAGGACCCTTCTCTTAACCAATTTTGCTTTCAAGCCTTTTTTTAAATTTGCCTCACTCATCAGTATCCTGGTTTGTTCTGCTGCTCTTTTCTTGTTGTGGTTCAATTTGTTTCAGGGGGTTGGTTTATTTATTTGTGCATCTGCGTAATAAAGCATGGCTTTGGATCTTGGATACCTTTCTTCTCTATTAATATGCTTAAAAGAAAATGAGAGGTGGGTCCTACTGAAAGTGTCAGCTATTTTGTTGGGGCAACTCAATGACACAACTGATAGAACCAAAAATAAAGCCAAACCAAATCAACTTCGCAAGGCCATAATCAAAGAGCACGTAGTAACAGATGAGTAAAGCTTTTCAGCAACTTGCCACTATGAGTTAACCCAGTAATACACCAAATCTAGAAATACCCGCCATTTCACAGGCTGTTGGATCTGCTTTAAACAGCAGATAACTGGGAAAAACAGTAAGATGGGATGAGGTGTCCATTCATGCATTCTTGGAAGGGATCAGGCCGTGGGTATTAAGTCAAAGGCCATATGTGTGATGGTACAATGAAAGCGATTTTTTAAGACAAAATATGGGCTTAGATACCTTGCTGACCACCCATTTGTGGTTAAGTGAAAGGACATACATCACTGGAAAATATTAATAGCTAGTCTTCAGGGAAAAAACAGTGGAATACAGTCAGCATTAATCACATCCCTGACTCTATCTCAGGAGCCAAGAAGAGGTCATTTTTTTTCCATCAGGAACATCTTGGTACTTAAAAGAAAAAATGCATTCACACTTAAAGGTTTCTGTGGTGTAACCATAGAGATGTGTTAATGTAATAATCACACACAGCCATGTAGGGGCTTGTGCTGTTTTGTGCAAAGGGGGCTAGCAAAGTACAACCTTTCTCTACACAAATGCACCCTTTTATAAATAAAGATAAGGAAATATGTAAGTTTTATAAAAGCAAAGGTTTTATTAAAATTTAATGAACTTAGTTCCCCTAATTATTTTCTTTGTGGTCTGAAATTGTGACAGAATCTCCACATGGTGCAAATCAGTGCACCCAGGGTAGCTCTGGGGATTTGCTCCTGCTAAGAAACCAGTCCATCACTTCCTCAAGGCTCTGACATTTTGAGGACTGTGCTACGACACAGAACAGCAATTCTGAAATGCCAGAGCAATCCCAGTTTATCACTACATGATCCTGCTGAGTAAAATAACAACGCTCAGTTTCTCCATGCAGTGTACATTTCAGCATGCAAGTTTATTTTTCTGCAATGACAATTTTCTTTCTCCTCTAATTTTGCCAGGAATTACTATGGGCCTGCATACTCCTCAGGTGATACTGGCTCAGCATACAGACTTGTTACAGCTTCTGTATAGAATCAAAATTCATTACAATAACCAGGTTCTTTGATAATTCTGTAGAGTACTGTTCTCAGGTGTGGTGTGGCACCACAAATACTAATATTCTTAGTTTCCAGTAGCTTTAAAATCTGGTGAGATATCTTACTGGACAGTTCATCATCTCTGCTGATGTGTGCACATACACTGTTAATTTATACTGAGCCATACTGAGCAGGCATAGTACAACCCACCAGAATGTGCTGTTTTCCCTGTTTCTAAGAAGTGAGCCCACCTCTGTGGGAATCCATCCCCAGCACAGTACAGAGACATCTGGTAGTTAATAGCAAAGCCACCAATCATCTCTAAACTCACCTAAACAAAGGCTCAGATTATCTAATTTATTGCTGGTGACAGTCCTGCTTTGAGTTGCTGTAGGTAGCCCATAGCAGCCCTCTAGCAGTTAACAGGGAAAAAAAATTCCTACTGGACTTGAAATGAATGGAGGGTATTTGGGGAGAGGAGTAGGAGGAGCTTAAGATTTTAAAAATTACACAAACATTTCCAATTTGACCAGGAATTTGTCCTCTCTAATATTGAAAACTTGTTTCATTTTCAGCTTGCTGATGCATTCGAAAGCATTATTTCTCTAAAACGTGAGAAGATAATTGCCTGCCTGAGAATGAAAATGTATTGTGATACCTTTAGCTGGTTTCCATTCTCCGTATCCACAATACTCCTTTGAGTTTGTGGTTGCTGATATACACGATGTACTGTAATAAAATGTTATCTTGTTTTTGTGCTACTGAAAGGGTTGTTAGCTGTTTATTTCCTGAACTGTGGCACCACAATATACATATTGTACTCACTGGCAGGCAATTCTCTGACTGCTTCCATCTTCCATCTTACTATTGGCAGAGCTGTATTTCAGCACTGCACAGACAGGCACTGATGGGTCCTGAGCTCTACATCTGGATCTGTTCAGAAAAGAGCAGCAAGGCTCATGAGAGGTCTAGAAAACATGTTTTTTGAGGAACAGCTGAGGGAGCTGGGGTTGTTTAGTTTCAACTAGAAGAGGCTCAGGGGGTCCTCATTGCTCTCTGCAACTTCCTGAAAGGAGGTTTCTGGGGCTGGTCTCTTCTGCCGTGCCTGCTGTAACAGGACTAGAGGGAATGGCCTAAAACTGAGAGAGGGGACATTTAGATTAGACATTACAAAAATATTTTTCACTGTTAGGGGGGTCAGGCATTGGAATAGGTTGCCCAGGGTGGTGGTGGAGTCACCATCCCTGGAGGTGTTTGAGAGGCATCTGGATCTGGCACTGGGGAATGTGGTTTAGGGGTTACAGCGGCAGTGCCAGGTGGATGGTTGGACCAGACGAGCCTAAAGGTCTCTTCCAGCCTTGATGATCCTATGATTCTATGTATGCAACACTGCACTTCTACATGGTTCCAACTTGCTTGCCCTGGCAGTTGCTGCAACATGGCTCTGAAGCTTGGTTTCTTGCCCATAAGAGTTGCAGAATGAGGAAAATGTGGACAATTTTCCAGAGACAAGAACCCCCTACACAGGGGTCTACCCAGTTAATCCTCTAACCCTTATTACTATGTCCCCTCCAGAAACTTCATTTAACAAAAGTAGCTGTCATGAAAGGTAGGGAACAGTCAGAGCTCTGACTGCACTGCAGCTGAACATGCTCCCAGCAGTTAGGAGCAATAAGGAAAATCCTCTTAAGTGCTCAAGCAGGGAATTAATTATTTCCAAGCCATATTTTCACAAAAATGTTTGGGGTCCTGATAGTGGCACCTGAAGGACTGAAAAACAGAGAACTTGCTTCAAACATAGACATATTTGGAAACTTTGTACAGTCACATGATTTCAAGATGACTGTTTGACAAATGAGAGCATGGTGAGTGCTAAACAAAGGTGATCTGTTCAAATAATGTCACAGCCTGGAAGAAAATACCACTATCAGAACTAGTCAAGTGTGCGTCCATCACGACTAATAGCTGGTGTCAGTCCCCCTGAGTGACAAGCCCTGTGCTCTGGGGCAGGCGGAGCAGAGCACCAGCCCAGCAGGGCCGTGGTGGCAGCACACCAGCTGGGACCCTCCAGCTGGCCGGGGGCTGCAGCGGCCCCAGGGCTGCACACAGGGGGCCACAGGAGCAGGGCTGGGCCACTCACAGGGCTGGTCAGGAGGTGCATAAAGCATCCTGCAAAATACAGGTCACAAGCCAACGCTAAACTAACATCAGGAACCAGTTCATTTACTGCTTGACAGCTGTAATGGGTGGGGTTGGTGAAGAATGAATCTACGGGTCCCTGAAGAACTCGCACCGCTGCTGTCCACAACAGCATGGATGGTATCCACAAACATACGAGTATTAATGGCACTGCAACTCTGCTGATTTTCATTTAAAACCCACAAAACTATCAATCAAACAAACAAAACCAAAGGTAAAACCTTAGCTGAAAAAGGCCCAGTGGAGAACTGAGAATTTCCCTCTTTTTCTTGGTTTAAATCATGCCCAGTTCAAGTTATATGAACCCATGCACCTTGAGTCTCTAAGGGCTTTGTTGTGGTTACGAGGAAAATAGCAAGAAATTACCGTGCTGGTGATTCCTTTTTCAATTATGAAATAAAGGGTAAATGACTGTAAAATATGAGTGACTTGTACAGAGAATATGTGATATCTTTTCTCCTTGTCCTGACTACTGCCCCTGTAATCATATAGGTAATTGAGAACAGACTTCACCAGCCTTTATAATTCCCCTTCAAGGCACTTAAAAAGGATGGGAATTCATTCTATTTCATTTGCAGACAAACTTTGCAATTCTGAAGTTTCCTATCCCAGAAAATCAGATTTATGAGGTAAAACAACCATAGGGGGAATGTGAGTCTGACGGAGGAAGAAGGTTGATTAGGTTATTGGTGTGTCCACAGAAATAATCATGTTTAAACTGGAACTGGAACATGGCAATGCCCTTAGCAGGCTTCCTTGACCAGACTGTCTAGAAAGAAAGGGGAAGGAAGGGAAAAAGGTGAATCCAAAGAAGGAACATGGTAGAAATAGTGTAGAGCAAGGAATATGGGAAGAAAATGGTGCACCAAAAAGCCGGCAATGACCTGCATGTTTTCCCACATATCAGGGATTTGTCAATGAAGCATGTGGTTTGTTCTTACACCCTTCTTAACTGCACAGGGTGCCTGTTCAGTGTAATACAAAATGAGATCTGTTTCTGTATTTTAGGTGAGTTTTTTAAGTTCAAACCACCTTTAAAGTGCATTGGCAATCCTCTAACAGCTTACAAAGAGGAAAGGCTGGGTACAGTTCTTCCTCCCCAATACACCCAGTCTTCTGTGCCACACTCTCTGCCCCCAAAAAAGACATGGTAAGAAAGAGGCATTCTAATCTTTACAGACCATTCACTTCAATGGGCTTTGGATTCCTTGAGCCCTCCACTTTTGTATTCTAAAGAAACCAAGAGAAAGCTCATGAAGATCAGAGGCAGCTGAATGTCTTTATGTATAAAATAACTTGAAAGGTAGGGCTTAACCCAGCAAAAGAGAGAAAAATTCACAGTTCACCTACTCTATCCAGTCAGAGATTTGTAATTTTGACACTTGTGATAAAACTAAAAGAAAAAATGTTAAAATTACATGGTGAAGGGAGGAGGGTCACGAGTCTAAACTAAAAGCCTGAAAAAAATAATTTCAGGACTTCAATTGTCCCTACAGATTTCCTCTAAAGACAGACAGCATGTGGCACTATCTTACTCTAATTTTCTCCAAAGGGAAAATGTGACACTGTATTAACATTGAATTAATCAGAGGAGCCAAATATATCTGCATGCACAACATATCTGTATCTCCCTATCTCAGAAAACTTTCTACCCCAACTGAGCACCAGCTGGAAGAGAAATTCTTGCAATGGAGCCCTTTCTGTTTAATCCCTTAATCTTCTCAACAGTAGGGATTCTCGCTTAAACCCGACTGGAAAGTAACATCTGCACTGTTGAAAGAGAGAAAGCACCAGAAGGCAAGCCACGGAGGTCTCAGCTCCCTCTCTCCCACTCAGCAGTTTTCTCTTGAAGATGCCTGTTTAAGGACAGTTTACATTTAATGGCAATGACACAGATCAGGCAGAACCCCAGAGGCTGAAATATTTTCTATTTCTTAGCAGTTATGGCTCCCCATTCTTATGCTGTGGCAAGGGCAGGAGAACTTTAAATGACAAGAAGACCACAGAGATGGATTAACCTGCAGAGAGGGATTAACCTGTAAGTGTTGATATGCTCTGAAAGTTACTACCTTTCCTCCCTTCAACCATCCCTTCTTATTATTCATGGTTAGTATTTTGACAGCTTAGACCACAGTGATGTTCCTGTCTGTAACATGTCCTGACTGTCAGTCCTGGGGCTTTATTATGGGTTTCAATGTCTCTTCTAGATTTGAGGTTAAGCGACATAGTAGGACAGATTATTTGAGGGGCTGCCTCCCGAATGCTAGGTCCCAATTTCATGGGCCTCCTGGTTAACCCAGCATTACAAAATCCCATGAAAAGTCAGGCACAGCACCCACAATCTGGCTATGTCTTCTTACAATCTAATAAAAAGGGGAAAACACCCCTCTCTAATTACAATTAAAGGTAGAATCTGTATTAATGTATAGAACTCCCATGTATTAATGTCTTCAAAATCTCAAACTACTCTGAACTCAGGTGACCAGATGGGTCGCTAATGTCACTCACTTAATTCTGTTCTCTCTTTGTCTTGTTTCCTCTCTGCCCCTTTCCCCCCACTTTTTAAACTCTCACAACGCTGTAGTACAAGTATCTGTTGCAGAAAGGAGAGGTGATGGTAGCCAGCCTTATGCTGTTAGACTGGCCTGTTTCTGAAACAGCACTCACAGCCAATTAAAGCAAACTTTTTACCAGTGGCCAAGAAAATTTTCACAGAAATTCTTCAGGCTTACTTTTTCAGTAACCCTTCAACTTTATAATAGTAATCACTTGCTCTGGAGAACAGAGCCTGACCTATGCCATATCTTAGGTTAAAAGCTACTTTTTGGAAGAAATACTGAGTTGTGAGTCCAAATCAAGCATATGCTGAAAAAGGCAGGTGCACAGTGATAAGAGTGTACCTTTCTGGTCTTCCATCTGAAGTCTGTAATTTATCATAGGTTGTACTGGATATTCTGTGGCTTCTGGTGAGGATTAAACATAAAGAATGCTCTACTTTAGCTTTCTGGGCTCAGAATCTGTGACTTGTTTTATGGTTGCAGAAAAATCGGTGTGCAGGCCCAGAGCTTCCTTCAGTCTCAGCTGGCAGCTTCTGGCTCCTCACCAGGGTGAGACCTGCCCAGGAACCAGTGAGTTACTAATCTGTAACACCACAGAAAAGGTCCCCAGGTGAGACATTTGGATGGCACTGCAGTGGTAGTCCAGAAAGATATTCAAGGCACCAGGGACCCAAGTTTACAAGCAGCCCTGAAGCCCTGTGAGCATGTGTAGGGCATCATGCCTGCAGGTATTCTCTTTATTCAAGTGATGCTGATAATGGCAAACATCTCCCCTATGGAACACACCACACTTTCCAGGTTGTGTGTGTCCAAAACAGAATAGAGACCTGAGGCAGACCTTCTGATCTCCTCTCTCTTCCAGCTGGATCCATCATACAGAAGACACAAGAGTATCCCATATTCTCATCAAATCAGGTCTCAATGAAACATATAACTAATAACTTATAGATGGGTAAATTATTTCAATAAGGAAAATTTAGGTAGAGTGACTGAAAAAGATGAACTAGAAAGGCTGGTAAACAACCTTCCTTCTATCCACTGGGTCCTGGAAGGTTAGGCACATTCCTCCAGTCCTTGTTCAACTTTCAGTGCCTTCCTGAGCCAAAAATACCCCACTAAGGTTTGGCAGTAAGCCTGCCGCTGTGTCAGGCCTCCTTCTTCTCTCACATGCTTCTCAGTCTGTTCCTTGCTTGTTGCCCCTTTTGCCCACTGCCCAACCCACTCTTAATTTGGGAAAGCTGTACCATGCCCACCTTTTCTGAGGGAAAAAGAAATCATCCTTCCTTCACCTCCTCCCCCAAGGTTTTGGCTTGACCCAGAAGGCAGCAGGGAGGACCTTCATACTCTCATAACCTCTGCAAAATGATGTACGGTACATAATAGTGGGCCACTATAAATTAGAGAAGGAATACTTACGTTCCAAGGTTGTGGTATACTCTGCTGGTTTTATGTCTGCGGTGTTTCTGGTGGGGCCCTTTAGAAAGCCAGAGTTAATGCAATGGCCCATGAGTAACAGAGTGCAATTAGTGAAGGCTCCTGGAAGCATGCAAAGCAGGAAAATCGATCTTTGCAAACCTTGGCCTTAGCCTGGAAAGAAGTGGTTTATGATCATGGTGCTTTTTGACCTGTCAGCATCATGGCAGTATATTACAAAGGCTGTTGCTGCTCCTCCCTGGAGCTGCACTGGAAACAAAAGTGGATCAAGGGGCAGAGGGCACTGTGCTGCCTCCTCAGCTATCCAAATGCAAAAAGAGATACATTGCATGGCCAAGAAGAGTTTGTAATGTAACAGCTTAGTATTGTTGTTGACACACCAGCCCAGTAAAAACCCCCACGCTGTTGCATTTAGAAGGTCAGGTGCCTCCCCTCACTGTATCTTAACAAGGAGGCTCAGTGGTGAGCACTGATTTGTGGTCAGCATCTTTTCATTTCTGCCCTGACCCTGATTCTGAGCCTTTGCTCCAAGCTGCCATGACAGTGCAGGGATAGGCCATTTGCTCTATTGTTGGCAGCTAGGTGCAAGACTGTCCAGGGAGAGGTGGAGTGGAGGTGTTGCAAAAAGACATGTCTCAAAAACAGATACCTTTACCTGGGAAATCCTAAAATGCCACTGTGTAATCAGGTGATGCCAGGGATGTGCAATACACTGCCCTTAGGAGCCAACAGCTCCACTTTGCTGAGGGCTTTAGTGGAATAGCAGTCGAATGGTGATGTAAGCACACACACCTCTCTCTTCCAGTCCTCTTGATCCCATTGCTTTGAATTGCAGATTCAGGCTGAGCATACAAAGGAGCACACTGTGAGAATGTATCTTTCTCTCTTTTTCTTTCTTTCTTTCTTTCTTTCTTTCTTTCTTTCTTTCTTTCTTTCTTTCTTTCTTTCTTTCTTTCTTTCTTTCTTTCTTTCTTTATTTTTTTCTTTCTTTTTTTTTTTTTTNNNNTTTCTTTCTTTCTTTCTTTCTTTCTTTCTTTCTTTCTTTCTTTCTTTCTTTCTTTCTTTCTTTCTTTCTTTTCTTTCTCTTATCAAAATCTCTGCAAGTGTGCTGAGAAGGGGCGGGAGGGTGTCTGCTGCAGATTATTACTGAGACCACTTGTGACACTTTCTCATTAGCCTGTGTAATGGGAAGCCAATCTGCTGCTCAGGAAGCAGCACTGCAAATTATTTTCAGCCACAGATGATGCAGCCTGGCTTTGAACTGCTTAGGCCTTGTTGTAACAGAAGCACCAGCAATATTCATTTAATGTGCGTTGACCTTTCCCTGACCTGGGAGACAGAGACAGCTCCTGCTCTGGCCTTTTTCTATCACCACGCCTTTTTCTGTAAAGATTTCTGCTTGGCAGGCTACCAGGAGGAAAATACTAAATTCTGTCTGCAAAAAGGTGCAAAGTTTGTTTGGCTTCAGTACAGCTGGGGGAGAGAAACAAACTCATTTATCTTTCCCCTCCTGTAGCCATGCTGAGGACACATGGCAACTTTTGAACCTTAAAGGACAGCGATATGGAGTGAGGACAAAGGAGTAATCTGGACAAAGAGTGCCCCTGGGGCATTAAAAATAACTATTCCCCTCACCTTCTGTTGCTGCAGTAAGCTCACACCACTTGTCACTCAGCAGGAGATCTGTATCAAACAGGATGAAACTGGGATGACAGGAAGTTCCTGAATGTAGACAAATCCATCAAGTCTCATGCTTTGGACATGAAACTCTGAACCACTGCCTGCTCCTAAAATTATATAGTTTTCATATGCATTTGTAGAGGCATAAGCTTTTCATTTTCCATGAGAGCAGAAGAGAGACTGGGGATGATGTCCTGACCCCAAAGCTTGACATATGACACAGTAGAAGGCCAGCACAGCCATAGGACCCATTGCACCAAAATATGAGCACCCACAACACAGTCATAAATGAGGAGAAGGGGAAACATGAGACAGCTGTGGAAGGACATGAAGAAAACACCTCTTCCTTGAAAATCAAACAGAGCTCAAGGGAAGAGATCACAAAGAAGCAGAATACAAGAGAAGAGATTACTGCTTGGTCAAAAGCATAAGACTTCATACTTGAGTTGGATGAATCTTTACTGACAACACCACACAACCATCACAGTGCCCAAGTGGGTCAACCATGCCTCAAGACTTGATCACAGAATCATTAGGGTTGGAAGGGACTTCTGGAGATCATCCAATCCAACATCCCTGCCAAGGCAGGGTCACCTAGAGCAGGCTACACTGGAACACATCCAGGTAGGTTTGGAATATCTTCAGAGAGGGAGATCCACGACCTCCCTGGGCAGCCTGTTCCAGGGCTCTGCCACCCTCAATGTAAAATACTTCTTCCTCATGTTGAGGTGGAACTCCTTGTGTTTTAGTTTATGGTCACTGCTCCTTGTCCTGTCATTGGGCACCACCAAAAAGAGTCTGGCACCATCTTCCTGACACTCGCCTTTGAGATGTTTGTACGTATTGATGAGGGCCCCTCTCAGTCTTCTCTTCTCTCCTCCAGACTAAACAGGCCCAGCTGCCTCAGGCTCTCCTCATGAGAGAGATGCTCCAGACCCCGAAACATCTTTGTGGTCCCTGCTGGACTCTCTCCAGCAGCTCCTTGCCTTTCTCCTACTGAGGAGCCCAGAACTGGACACAACACTCCAGATGTGGGCTCACCAGGGCCGAGTAGAGGGACAGGATCACCTCCCTTGACCTGCTGGCCACACTATACCCGATGCACCCCAGGATCCCACTGGCCCTTCTGGCTGCAAGGACATACTACCAGATCATGGTCTACTTGTCACCCCCAAGACTTCCATGTCCTTCTCCACAGAGCTGCTCTGCAGCAGGTCAGCCTGTACTGGTACTTGGGGTTACTCCTCCCCACATGCAGGACCCTGCACTTGCCCTTGTTGAACCTCATTAGGTTTCTCTCCGCTCAACTCTCCAGCCTATCAAGGTCCCACTGAATGGCAGCACACACCTTGGGTGTATACCTAATGCTGTACTTTTATATCATCTGCCATCAGAAGGCAATTTCTGTTCTATTTATTCCCACTCCATCTTGTTTTCTGCCTCCTTGCTCTACAGATTACTCTGAAAGCTGAGAAAAACCTAGTGCAGTTTCAGTTGCCTCACTGGAAGAAGGTCTTTATATTTCCTTCTTGGCCTTTCTTGCTTCTCTGGTTTACGGATTGCTGATGTACTCGTGTGGCCTTTGTTTTGATCTCTGCACTATATGCCAGGGCTTGAGAGAACTCATCCAAGCAGCAAATGGGCATTTGTCAGAAATGTTTATGCAAAGACAGAGCAGTGATGTCTCAGAGAGCCTGCCCTGGATGCAAAAGGGTTGTGCCACATAGAACTGTTCTGACATCAGTTGTCACCTTGGCCAATCATGGAAGCAAATGTTGGACTGGTGCCCACTTCAAAGGAGCTGTGCTGCAAGATCTCACTTTTCCAAAGTGCTGGCCGATTAACTTCTGGGCTGTGAATTCTTCCCCTAACGTGTTTGCACAAACTGTGAGGTTTAGAAGGGGTAAAGGTTCCATTCCAGCTATTTATCCTGTGTAGAATCAGAAACCCAAAAAGACACAGCTAAATGAATTTCTGGCAATAGAGGAGTTTAAACAAATTGCAGAATCACAGGACAAAGCCTTGCTGCATAGAAAGGCCAAGAGGGAACGATACTAGAGCCAATTGCAATTACTTGCTAACCCTGGTACTTCTAAAGCTCACCCCTCAATGCTGTTGCTTATTTTTTACAGCAATATTGAATGTTTACATTGAATTAATAAAACCCAAACATTGGTGCCATTAGCTTCTGGGGTTGGTAATCCTGACATTTGTGGTATTTCGTCTCCAGTGTGAAGAAAGCACTCCCCCCTCCCTCTCCTCCAGTTCTGTAAAAGCTCCAAGTAGCTTGGTATAATCTCTGCCCTTTGTTCCAAGATCCCCTTGTGGGTCCTTGCCCTGATTTGGGATCAATCTGAATATATCCTCTGACAAAATGACTATGCCCCATCTCAGCACACCCCTGCTCTACATCCTGCTAAGTTGATTATAGAGCTAATTGGACACAGGGAACAGAGCAATTTAACTTCCCTGGAAGATGACAGCACTTAAATGCCCAGAGCCATTGAGAGTAGCTCTATGCAGGAGCTAATTTTTCCACCTCACTTAGCACAGGCAGCTTTCATGCACTGGAAGTTTTAGGGCAATACTCCTCATCAGAAAAGAAACCAAGTGTTTGGAAGCACACTGCATCAGCCCAGGACATTAATTTGCTCATTCTCTAATCTGTGTTCAGGTGTGTCCCAAATGGCCCTTTTCCCCACTGGGAAATATAAGAGCCAGCAGCATTACAGCTTCTAGGAAAAATGATGCAGAGGATGGAGTAAGCCTGCTGCAGTTCACTGAAGAGAGCTGAGGAAAATGGGATGAGAATGGAGGGAAAAAAAAAAAAAGGAAAGGAAAGACTGAGCATTTGAATAAAATTAAGCAGAGGAACAGAGAAAGAAAGGCAAATGAAGAAAGAGGCCTCACCTTCACTGGAGTTGCTCCTTCCTGGACATGTAAAGCTGTGGTACTGAACAACTTTGGGAAAAGCTTTCTGGTCACCTGGTAAGAGGCTGCTGGAAAAGAGAGCTGAAGACTGCTCCTGATATCCCTGTAGTTTTGAAACCTTTCAAAGGAATTGTTGCCTCTTGGTATTCATCAATGCTGGTTTCCCACGGATATGATAGGGAGGGGACCCCCTTTTAAACAGTTTTAGCTGCTTGAAGGTCACCCCAAACACCACTCTGAAAAAAATGACACAGGTGAACATTTCAGCATCACCTATGCTCCAGCAGAAAGAACAGAAACCTTGCTGTTTTCCTTGTGAAAACAAGAGAGCCCATATATCCACACATTTCAGACTATCATGTGTCTTGAGCCCCACCACACACCTAAGCCCTGTTCACACC
Organism: Pachycephala philippinensis; assembly: GCA_013397055.1. Lineage (NCBI taxonomy): Eukaryota > Metazoa > Chordata > Aves > Passeriformes > Pachycephala > Pachycephala philippinensis. The sequence continues at coordinate 669,036 of VWZT01016781.1, forward strand.
CATCCTTCTGTGATGGGTGCGGGGCCCTGTGCTGGGGACACACAAGCACTGCCCTAGGAAATGCAACCTGTTGTGCGACAGCATGTCACCCCCTTTCCCAAACAAAAAGCAGCTGGGAGAAAACATCTACCCCTAAATGTAGATTTATTAACACTCAGCACCAGGAAAGTCAAGGTCAAGGGTTAAAGCTTGCCTTTATCCATCACCTCTTGATATGACCTTGGTGGGGCTTTTTGCAAAGGGCAGGGACAGTTGACGCCGTAATGAGCTGCTCTTCCCAGGAGACCCAGCACAATGAAACAGTACAGAACATCCACTTTCATGTATCAGTGCAAGAATACAGGTTTGATTGGTAATAAGTTTCCCATTAAAAATACATGGGAACTTACCTCAGAGAGACAGAGAGTAGACCCCACAGGATAAAGTCTTTTCAGCCGGCTTTTAATGAAGACAATTATATCCATGTATTTGAGGTTTTCCTTCTTCATTCTTCTCCAAAGAAAACAGGCTCATTTCATGGGGCAAAACTAGAATGAAAAATACATTCACAACTGTTGTTCTTTAACTGGGTCAATTACATTTTGAAATCTGAATGACTGTGGTTTTAATACAACTAAGACGGTCCATAATAATATTAGCTCACATGAATGTGTAATAGCTACTTTTCAGAATGAAATGGTTTTTAAATTCTGAGGAAATTAATAGTTTCTAAAGAAACAAAAAAACTACTTGGGTGGTCACTAAGACCATTCATTTTAATGAGTTAGCCAATATATTGAATCATACAAGGAACACACTAATGCTGTTTTACTCTGAGGACCTAGTGAGGCATTCATTCATCTCTCAGTCAAGACCGGATGTCACAAGTTTTGTCATTTGTTTGGACTTATATTCCAAACATGGTAAACAAGGTGCTCTTCAGTGGTCTCCTTCACTTTTTCCTGTTCTCCCCCTCCCTCTCCAGGCACATATGGAGAGCCTGTAGCAGTTTGCTCAGTGGATTTGTGGATTTTACCCAGTGGACTGTGGAGTTTGTTCCATGTATCTGTATTTCTGAACTTGAACTCCAATCTCATATTCATAACAGCTGTACCTTGAAGCATGGAAATTCACAGCACACAAAATATCCTCTTCTGCTCGACTGGTTCTCTGTTACTACTGACACTGACACAGGGCTGTTATTTTTATGCAGGTAAGGACAGGGAAGAAGACCACTCTGTCACCAATCCAGACTGGAATGATGCCAAAAATTACTGGTGCTTCATGTGGAATAAAGGCAGAAAGATGGTGCACATAAAACAGTTCACACCCCTGTTTGCTAGCAGATCTGATCCATCAGGATTAAATTGTTCTCATCTATGAACATTTTACCTTCTGTGCAGTACAGCATCCTCTGAGGTTCTGAGGTGAAGTTAGGGGTGCAGATGGAGTTCAAGCATCATTCTTAGAGAAGAGAGGTGCTTTGGAGTACTCAGATCATGATATCTTTAAAGGTGCCTAACAAGTTCAGAGCAGACACTGTAAAGGACACCTCTTTTAAAATTGTCTCCAGCTGGGAATCAGAAGACAAATGAACCATAGTCACCAGCATTTTTTAAAACTTTGGTCTTGGTTTAAAGAGCTGAACTGTGAACATGATACTATGTGAACCATAACAACCTCATAAACTTAAATCAGACCTGGACCTGCAACTCTCTTCGAATGGCCAGGATGCAGGGCCAGTCACTTCTCCACCCACCTCCAGCAGCAGCACTGGGGAAAACAGAGGCACAAACATCTGCCAAACACACACACACTCCCATCTCAGGAAACATCACACCAGCTGGTATAAAAAACCCATCAGACAGCCCAGGCAAGAGCCCGTGGCCAACAGGGACTACAGCAGCACTGAATCTTGGCTAACTCTAAAGCTGGGCAGATTGGGACAAATGGCTCTTCTGCTCACTCTGCCTTGCACTCTGCCCTTCTGTGAAGCAGCCACAGTGGGCCACCATCATGGCACTGGGCTGTGTTCCACTCCATCCCCAGAAGCTGTAAGGAACTCACACAGGGAGCACCCTTTATCAAAGTGCCCAGCCCTGCCAGGACAGGCTTTGGGTTCAAATGACATTAATTTGCAAAATTCTCAGATTTCTCTCTGGGTGCTTTCTGTGCTGTTTAGGCAAAGTGCCTCTCTTAGAGCACTCTATTTTTATTCAGTATTGCATTTATAAGAGGAATTTCCTTACCCAGAGCCAGCAGATACTCCCACTGCTCCACCCTGCCCTATCTTCCTCCCTGTCCCCATAAAACTATTACTTAAAAACAGGAAAAAGTACTCTGGCAAACAATCTTCCCTCCACCCTCCCTGCTATCTGTTTAAATATCCTTGACTGCAAGACATTCAGTACAGAACAGTCATCAATTTTTAATTCATTTAATCTCTTGGTAACAGTGTTCTCGTGAACTGAAGGGCCCCTGAGGAAACTTCAGAGAAACCTCAGATGCTGGATCCAGGAATGAAATTTTGAGGATAGAGTGGACTCTGTGACACTGTATGGGTTAATGGGGGAAAAAAGATACTTAAAACTGAGAACCTTTCACCCCCAGCCAAATCAAAACACATTGTAAATCAGAGCTCTGTACCCTAACACAGCACAGATTGAAACAAGCACCAGGGAGAGAATTCCCTGCGTCAGAGTTGTTCATGATTCAGCAAACTTGGGAAGGAGCCCTCTGAGTAAACATGTGGGTTGTCTGCGCTCCTGGTCCTGCTACTGCTTCTTCGTTCTTGTTCCAAGAAGCTCAGAGAACATCCTTATATGCTGTCAGTAATTAAATTCTGCCTGCTTAAATGCCCTGGAAGTCTCAAGAGAGGACAATTTTCTCCTTGAGTCTGTAAATGTGGGGGAATCTAATACTGTGTGTATCTGCATTGTTCTCCAAAGAACTGTCATTCAGAAACTGATAAAATGCTACCTGTGTACAACGTGAATGTTAATTGGCTCTGCAGGCATTTTAGGGTAGGGAGCAAGAGGATTCTTGGTTATATTCAATCATGTCATATAATGGTAGCACTCACAGGCCCCAGTTGTACTGGAGTGTTGCATGAAAACAGGGAAAGAGCAAAACCCCATCCCCAGTATTTTATCATCTCATGAAAGAGGTTACAAATAACCTATAGCTCCAATTCTGTGGCAGCCAGAAATGATGCATTTTATCTGAACCCGAGCTTTCTCATCATGGGATGTATAAGAACTATATTTCTCTAGGAGGCTTTTGGAAGGAGAAACAGGTTTGATCACACGCTGTGTGGTACCAAACTTAATGCACACACAGAGCCACATCAGCTCTACAGCACCCCAGCAACATAAAGTGCACATGCACCCATAGCTCCAGATATCCAAAGTGTCTGGGTGCTGCTCGCTATCACAGAGAAATGCAGTGCTAACAAGGGTGAAGGAAGCAGGAAGAAGCCTAAAGCCTTCAGCCACCCTCCTCACCTCCCTCAGCCCTCCTTCCTAGTAGAGATCCCTGACCACTATTTCCTTACCTGTAATACCTGGCAAGCTGCTCTGCAGGGATGGGCATGGCCCCGTCCTGCTTGGCTTCTAGAGGCTGATGCTGAATAGCTGCTTCAATCAGACTCAGCTGTAAAGAGACTGTGGCTGTTTACACTAAATCACACAACATAATTCCCTGTCTTTCCACATGCACCTTAACGTAACAGGCAGGCTGCTACTGTTATGACAGGCAGCACGAGAACACAAGGCATTACTCTACAGAGCTACTCAGTAAATTAGTATGTTTTCTGCAAGATTATGCAATGCATAGGACATTTAGGGGTCTGTTTTTCAAAAAATGGTGACTAGAAAGTCGTGATGCAAAACATGGCCTCGATGTTTAGTGCTAAAGCCCTTTCCACGACACCCACCAGCAGAACTGCAGCTCAGCCAGACACAGAGATGCTGGGACAATTTGCATAGTTACTATTTCTTGCAGAGACTTCCCCTATTTGTGATGCCTTTTTCTAACCAAGTTGTCATTTACCAGCAGCAACCTCTGATTCTTTGCCTGTGTACCTCCTGTTCTCTTTCACACTATTAAGAACATTATTTTCTGTTCTTCTGTCAGTGGAGAGTGCTGGTGATTAGCACTGCAATATCTGGTCCCCTTTATTGAAAATGTTAATCCTTCCTTTTTGCAGGGTTTCTTTAGCCAGGGGTGTTAATACTCGGTTAATAGAATCAGGCTGCCTTTTTCTTCATTTCTTTTGCTGCATGTGTTTTAGGAAGGAAATTCTTTTTTATCTCTCTGTCAGAATTTATTATAGTCTCTTGTTTGGTTCTTTAACTTTTCCTGCTTTTTTTTTTTTTTTTTTTTTTTTTTTTTTTTTTTTTTTTTTTTGGCTGTGATTATGTTCTAACTGTGATTATGTTCTAACATTTAGCACCCAGAACACTCATTGTTCTGTGTCTTTTTTGGTTTCTGTAGTCTGTAAAGGGAACTTAAGAGTGTGTCCCTCAAGGAGGAGTTACCTGTGTTCATAACCAAGAAGAGGACTGAGCGCTGAGAGTCTTCCCTCACCCACTGCAGAGGTAAGGCTTTCTTGGGCGTTCCACAAGCTTCCCTTCAACCTGAAGATCCTTTCAGCATTTGGACAGTAACTAGCATCAAAGATCACCACCCACTGCTCATAAGACATTTTTTCCATTAGAGCATGGTGTGAAGCATGGGTCACCTGTTGTAACTTCAGGAATCACAGACCCTGCCCCAGGGGAACGGTGAAGTTGCCAAGACACAAACCAGAGATGGCTGCAGAATGAAGTGTAGGTAACTTCAGCGGTATGATCTTTTAATCCTGATCAGGTAGCAGTTCAGTGAAAACTCCTCTTGTTTTGATGTGAAGAGCACAGACCCTGTATCCCACAAATTGCTGTTGTGATGATTTTCTTTAAAAGGAAAGATATAACCTGGAGAAATGCAGTCACCCAAGGAAGAAAAGTGCCAAGTCATCTGAAGCTTTGTCTCTCCTGATTGCAATCATATTTTATTCTCAAGTGAAGAGAAGCAGCTTTGGCAATGAAGCTAGGAAGCTGTGGACGATCAACACGTGGCTACTGTGGATATGGGACTCCAAAACAATTTTCAAGGTTGCCCCAACACACACACAGATATGTTCCCACTGGAGACAGTTTCAGAAGGCACACCTAGAGCTGGATGGAGCTATGGGAACTGGTTGATTCTATCTAGCCAGTCAGCCAGCTAAAGAGGCCAGGAGCAACGCGGGCGCTCCGGGGGGACTTTCCTTGCGTCTTCTACGAGCACACCATGAGGTGGGCAGAGTTTTCCTTTGACCCTTCGCTTCTAAACACCCATGAGCCTGCCTGTGCTACAGCTCCGAGGCACAGGCGGGAGGGAGCGCTGCGGGACCGGGATCA
>VWZT01016781.1:674530-870757 GCA_013397055.1 Pachycephala philippinensis
TTTTTTTTTTTTTTCCCCTCTCCAGAAACCCTTAGGCTTTTGTTTGCAGGGAATAAATAAAGAGGGATTAGTTACGTTTATCTGTGTTTTCCTAAGTCTTTACAGAATAACTGTTACGTGTAATTAAGTAATTTGTCTGTCCTTGACCAAGCTGATAGCAAATTACCAGACATTACTGATGAGGTTCTATTACGTTTTAAGAATAGATTACATGGATCTGAGATTTACTCATTTTTATTTCTTATTTTAGACAGGATCAGCTGGAAATAATGGTCTTAAGAGGGTGAAAATGCAACGTGCTTTGACAAGTCACCTTTATCTAGCAGTAATGTTCGGCTATATGTGGATGGAGGACTACAAAATCATTTTCAAGGTTGCCCCAACACGGAGATATTTTCCCTCTAGAGAGAGTTTCAGCAGGCACACCTGGAGCTATGGGAACTGGCTGAATCCCTCCCTCCATCTACCCATCCATGCAGCTGAGCAGCTCTTGTCTCCTCCACAAAGGGTCTGCACTGAACCAGCTGCATGGCAAGTTTTCCATTCACAGCTTTCCCTTGCCCAGGGTCAAACATGCTGATGGAATATATTCAGGCAACTTCTGTTAAGAGCAATATCATCCTGGATTTGTCCTCTGTGATCCTGTCAACTGATATTTAAATAATTCACACTCTTCAAGGATCCAGCTTAGCTGCTTCCCCTATGCTTTGCTGCATCTCAAATCACTAATCCATATACCCTTTTCTTAAAATCTGCTTCCTGTGAGGTTTCCCATATAATTGTCACCACAGACTGACGAGTTTCTCTTCAGGAACCACGAAGCATCGATGTGCAAAGAGAATGTCAAAACATCATGTCTAAAAATAGATTATCTTGTCCAAGATACGGATGCCATTTCATTTATGTACTTTGAAGGCACTTTATTGAGCATGCCAGATCGTTACAGATTCCCAGGGAATATGTTCTCCTCAAAACTGAGACTGGATACTTCACCTTAAAATTTACTAATCTTATTACACCTTTGATCTTTAGGTATATATTAACTTACTACAATCACACAAGCATCCTTCATACCAAACATATGCACCACTCGGCCAACAGAAGGCTTGGAAGTATGTCCACAGCTCCTGACAAATTGCAAAGAGGAAAAATCTTCCAAGGAGACACTGCACTGATGCATTTGCCAAGAGGCCTGGCCAGAACTGATTACAGCCCACCAATGAGCTCTGGAAAGTGTGGCATCAAGGGTAGGTCATCAAAACTGAAAGGCAGCAACTACTCATAATTAAAGGGTGGAGTTGGTTTTTTCCCTCCCCCGGGAACTTGCACTCGGGGTCGAAAATGAAACTCTTTCACTAAATCCCATTGTGTGGCTTTGTCTTCCAAACACACTGGGGAAAATAAGGGGAGGAGATTCAATAAGTGCATCCAGGAGAAACTTGGGATACAGCCAAGAGTCGTGATCTGGACAGTGCCAAGACTGTCAGCAGCACAGAGAGGAGGGGTCGCTTCCAAAAGACTTTTTGCAGAGATTTTATCCCTGCCAAACCCTCCTCCCAAGCCTGTAAGTAAGCCATGATGGCTATGCCTTTTTTTAGTACATGCAAAACCTCTGTTACCAGAAATTAGAATGTCGTTGAGATGCTTCTGTTTCTTGAGGAAATGTTAAGTGGTTTCCTCAGAAAAGTAAGCAGCACCCAAGGACAGATGCCAAAGCACAGAAACCATTTTAGGTGGTTTTGGTCACGGTGGGCATGGGCCAGCCCATGCCTGTAGGTACATGGACTAAACTGATCTGCTTTCCCAGGACGTGAGATTTCAGGGTTTGTTTCTCTGACAGCCTGGCCTGGCACACAGGCAGCAGAATATGCTCCAGGGAAGGCAGCTATTTTCAACAAGAGAAGTGTGAGAAGGTGGGAGTCCCCCAGCCCAGTCTGGGGCAGCCCCAGCAGCCAGCTGGGCTGAAGCTCTGGCTACCCACTGCTTTGGGTTAGGTTTACCAAGGTGGGATGGCTCTACCTGCTCACTGGCATGGCTAAAGGGCCGTCCCTCTCCCTACTCCTCTCCTTCTCTCTCCCCTGTATGCATTTGGATGTCTGTCTAGCTGCTTCTCTCAAACCAGCTCTTGCTCTCAGTCTGCCCTTGGTGAACTGATTCAGCTCCTTAAACCGGCTGAAAGATAATTAACCATGCCTTCGAGGGAAAAAGGGCAGGACACACTCCTCAGGGACAGGGAGAGGCAGCCCCAGAGACATTTCTCCAGGCTGTGAGTGGCTAGTCTTGACCAATCCTCCCTTTCAGGTAGGGACAAGCAATCACAATTCTTGCACAGGCTACCTTCCTTGAGGCTACATGCCCGGTCCCCCTACCTGCATCCAGGCTGGCAGCTAGAAGTCATCAGGGAACTTCACGTGCCCCTCACACCCTACACAGACCACATGGAGTATGAAGGCACCTCCTCTCCTCTCTTTCACCTCCCACATGCAGCATCTCCAGTCTGTGGAACTTGACAGAAGTCCACCACCAGCAGCTGTAGTTGTGCCACCTTAGCCTGAACAGAAATGTCCAAGTTTTATTCCCACTGAGAAATATGTGAGGGTTTCATAAGTCCCCTTAAGGAAAGATGTTAATTATTTTGGTTATTTTAAGAGTTTTTGTAATAACTGACCTCTCTGTTGTCAAAACCACAAGTCTCACAGATCAAAATATTAGATACATTGTCATATTTCATCAAGAGAAGCACAAACTCTGCTCAGTTTCTTTCTTCTCCTCCACGGGGAGAAGCAAATCTTGTTTTTTTCAGTAGCCCAGTCATTGCTCCTTTGTTCTGTTTGTATTAAGCAAAACAAAGAATCCTGAAGAAGCAACCAATCACATTAAACCATTTTTGTATTCTTATTACAAACTACAAGCATGTCAGAAATCTTTTGTTTTTTTCCCTTGGAACCTGTCTTTTTATGTAGGCACTTCTTGAAACAGCGCGAAAAATAGTTAAGTCCTTACTTCATTTCCCTTTCCATTTGGAATGAGTGGAGAATCCCACAACAGAAAAGGGCAGTTCATTTTCCTAAGTGGTTTTTTTACAACCAACAGGATGGCAACTTAGAGCTGACACCATCCCTTCAGGTCTTTGGGTCTTGGCCAGGTCACTGTAGAGAAAAAAAGCCCAACACGTCTGGATTCCTTGCAGCAGCTTTTCTAAGTGGCTGCTCCTGCTGTTCTGCGGCTGCTGCCCCACGCTTCACTGGAGAGCACTGATCTCCCAGGAGCTGCTCATCTGCTCCGTGCCCTGCCTGCTCAGCCGGGCAGCCTGGCGAGAGACCTGGCAGTGCTGTGAGAGCGCTGTGCCACGCTCTGCTCTCCTGTGTGCCTGCCTGCCCCAACACCCCGGGCTGACAGGGCAGGGGCTCTGTGCTCAGTGTGGGTCCCCTGCACAGCGTCCTCTCACCTCTGAACCCAGCCAGTCGTTCCCCTGGCCAGAGCTCTCATCTGTAGTGATGTGCATGAGGTGTCACTGACCGCTGGCTCAGGCTCTGGTCAGTGGTGGGCCCGGCCGCTTCCCCCTGGCACAATTTTGCCAGGTGCCAACCTTTACCTGACCCCACCCTGCTCCCTTCACATGGGGAAAAGATCACCAAGGCACAGCTCTGAGTGAGCTTGAGCACGGATGGAGCCTGCAGTGGACAGAAGCACGCCAGAGCACCTTGCTGTGTGTCTCATTCTTGTCACGCAGACCCTCTTCCCCTGGCTGCCCAAGAGCCTTGTGGAGCACAGCAGTCAGCCTTTAGTTAGTCTCTGTGTCTCCACGCTGTCTGTGGAAAGATGCTGTGGAGCAGCTCTTTCTCTCCAGACACCTAACCTGGGTCTCTTTACCTCATTATCTGTGAAATAGAGGCCATCTATAACAGATTTTTCTTACATCTGATTGCTGACGGTGTGGAAATTCTTGCTATAATACTTTCTCCCCATTCAATTTTTAGCAGATTTGGACACAATTCAACATTATTCAGAGATGTATCATCATTCCTTCTGAAATCCTGGTGTGTTTGAAGATAGCTTTTAATTTGGGGTGCTGTAGAAAGCATTGGCTCTCTCCTGGTTTTGAGTTTTCAGCTGGTACAGGGGACCAGGAACAAAAAAAAATGGACAAACACTGAGTTATGTGCTTACTGACTGACACTCTCCCCTATTTAAAAACAGTTTCATCTTTGGAAAGGTTTTGCTCTTGACAGAGATTCTTTACTCTAACACTTGTAATGAGTATTTATTACAACAGTTGCATTTGTCAGTCCCTTGTATGCACTGGGCTCTGTGGAGATTTAATGTAGCAAAATCAGATGATGAACTGGATTCCTGGTGAAATATCAGATACTTGTTCTCTCTTGAAAAAAACTTCATATAGTTTTTCAGCTTTTCTTACATGGCAGCACCCATTCTGTTTCACATGGTGCCAACAAGACACTTAAAAATTTCCTGGACATAATAACCCCTTCTACCTTGGCAGCTCAGCAAGAACAGCTTTCTCTGAAACCTCCCTAATCAATTGTCTTCGCCAAGCCTTTTGCTTAACAAATCCTGCAATTGCTTCCAGCTTTTTCCCACAAGTGACACCAAATTAATGGATTTGTAGTCTCCTGGTGAGTCTCTTGGCCTTTCATTGTCTGATTAGGCACACTCTGGCCTGCTGGGAGAAATGTACTGCATTGATAAAGATGCTGGATGAGGTTCATTTCATGTCCCACTTTCCTTTTGCATTCTTGGATTCATGCACGTCAAAATGTTACAACGAACATGGACAAGATTAAAAAGCTCCAAGTCCCTCAATATGGGCACATCTCACGCCATGATTAATCCAGTGTCCTAGGTATCCTAGGAAGTCATGCATGCTGTTCCAAATCTGTCTTGCGTTTAAGAACTTGGCCCAAATTCATAAGAGTGTATTCTTAAAAGATATTTGGGGCTTAACTGTACATGCAAATAAAATGTTCATACAAGTAACCTAAGGACCCAGCAAATCTAACTTTATGCCTCTGTCAAATGATCCAAAACAAAGCAGAGTATGAAATCACTACATTTTTAAACAAGGATATTTTGAGCACACAACTGCTTTCCGAATGCTATTTTTTCTGTCATATGTTTAGAATCACTGTCCTTAAACAACAGACTTTTCTTAGAAAGAAAAACAACAAACAGGATTTGTTCTTTTTCTAAACAGCTTCAGCTCCATTTCTGCCTTGTACCAGAAATTGTTTCTTTTCCAGGTAATCCAGTAAATTCCAGAAGTAGCTAACGATTGCACCCCCACCACACATGAAAATGCTCACACTTCACTTTCCACACTCTTTTTTTGGCCACCAGTCATGCTGCACATATGATACGGTTCATGTCTTCTTTCAGAGAATCTATGTTCAGACTGCTAATAATTTCCAGGTCCCTAACTGCCCTCCCAGGATTAGCAGGTTCCTCTGACCCTAGGCAGAGGGTAGACTGACTTCCCTTGAGGACAGATACTGATAGTTGGGCTGGAGATGTGCTCTAGGACTTGAGGATTATGAAACGACCCTCTGCAGCATCCATGGGTAGGAATCCCACCACCAAGTCCTTGCACACCGTGGGCAGGAAAGCTCTGCACAGCTTCTCCTGACACTGAGCCATTTCACAGCCAGGAGCACAGCCACAACCCAGTGAGACAGAAGGGCAGGCAGAAGATACTTTGGTCAGCCTTGTTGCTGAGGTACCAGCCTGGGAGGGGAGAGATACAAAATCCCAGGATTGTTTCTGTTTAATTTCTTTCTGACAGTAGTCCAACATGTACACAGGAACACAGAACTAGCACTTTAGTTCTGGTCCTCGGTGTGGCTGTCACCTGCTCGGTGACAGGTGAGTGGCTGCTTATCCTGTCACCTGGATAAGATGGGAGCTATAAATCATGGCATATGTTTGGCTTTGCATGCTAATCATACCCTCACAGATTATAAGCTCCAATTTTAAGTCCTGTTCTCCAGCATTTTTCAGTCAGCAAATTACTTCTTCCCTCCTAAACCTTTGGACTGAAGAAAACAGGGACTTGAAGCATTCTCAGTGCAGAGAGTTGTAGGCAGAGTATTTGAGGTAAATCTCCCTATTCAGTCAAGAGCTCCAATGAACCTGATCACCTTTCTTTGTTTCTGGGGTTTGGTAAAACTGGTATATCTCAGCAGCTCTTGATATTGCTATACAATTTTTCTTGGGTTTGTTGGGGGGGTTGGGTTTTTTTTTTTTTGTTTTTCTTCTGAAAGGCTTATTTCTCCTGCTCTTACTCCAGCAGTGAGTCCCAGATTAATGCACCTTCCTTCCATTCCTTTTTTTTTACCTGGAGTTGAAGGTAACTTTTTCTGGACTGACAATCCAGGGGATTCTCAACATTTTATCTAATAGTGAGCAGTAGGATAAATGTCACTTAATCTCTTGGAAGATGTCCTCAAACGCTTCTCACTGGTTTTGATCCACAGCCACTCCAGTAATGCTGTCCCTTGAAAGGGACTCAACACTTGGTACATATTACCTCCAACTATTAACATCAATACATTTCTCACATTTTATAACTTACTCTTACACCCATCTCTAATAAACCCGCAGTGGGAATAAAATTCATTCTTTTTCTGACAGTACATTTGAAAATTCCTCTTTGTGCCAGTAACACTGTGTGTAATGCCTGTGTCCTTGTTCCCAGCAGGCTGTCTAGGACATTCTTGGTACAGCACTTGGTTTCAGGTCAACCCATTTAGCATCTCCTCCAATACTATTAAGGAGAACACCTCTGAGCAAATGGGACTTGACACCATTCTCTGTTGACATTGTTTCCCTTTATATTTGGGCAGTGACAGTGTTAGGAAATCACAGTCACATCCAGAAAAATGTCTGGAACCACTGAAGAGCAGCATGAACCCAGGCAACTCCTATGGCATTGAGACTTAACAGGTATGCAGCCAGGGCAAGAGATGTCACTCAGTCCCTCTAGCAACGTGTATGTCTCCATCCTGTTGTATTTCACCATACTAGGGTTTGTTTCTGGCACCAGGGCAAAAGAAAACAGGTTCACCAGAAACTTCTCCTCTTCCCTCATACAGGTGAAGGAGAAAAGAAAGGGTGAAGCAAAAAGGAATCCCACTGAAGGCATCCAAATGCTCTTTCTGTTGCCATGACTTCTGATGCCTGCATGTTCTGGCAAGACAAGCAAGTCATTGCAGCTCCTGGATATTTCTTTTCTGTCACTGGCTCTTAGTCATGCTTTGTGCATTTTCCATACTTCAGGCAGCCCCATGATCTGTTTTTATGGCCTTTGGGTTTGGGACTTGCTTTTTTCTTTTCTGCTAAGATATTTCAGATAATCTATAAGTCAACACTATGGGAGTATTAACATTTGCCCTAAGCTTCAATGTGAGCTAGGCAGCCATCTTTTGTGCAAGAAATTTTTGTTTTGTTGTCAAGGATCAGTTATCTTTACAGCAGTACTTCTTTGTTTCCCACTCTTACTGAGTTGGAATTTAAGGGTTTGGGGCAAGTTTTTTTGTTGCAGATCACAGGCTGCTATTTTACCATCCCCGAAATTGCAAGATGGACTCGGAAACCTTAGATCAATCACAAACAATGTTAGGCCTTTACCTTCTCTTTACACTATCAGTTTAAAAACATACTGCTCATTTCAAGGGCAGTGCAACAGTTTTCAAATATTTGCAGCAGTTTCACAGATAACTCCCTCTGTCTGAGTGGATAGAAAATGATTAAAAACATCTTCAGGATCACCTATTGTCAAAAATAAAGCTGCCTACTGTGTTCTTTCTCCTCTGCAGAGTTGACCCAAAGCTGACTTTGTACTTTTCTCACTTACCTGTTTCCATTTTCCTGGAAAACTCAACACTGCAGTGCTTCTCTCTGCCTTGTAATTCCAGAAGTGCTGGCCTCATGCAGCTTACCCATGGTGTTTTGTGCTGTCTGTCCAGCACTCATAGCCATGAAGTATCCCAGAGGCAGGCTCTCTCTGGCATTTCAGAGAGTCTGAAGCACATCACAGCTTGTCCCAGCTGGTTCTTGGCAGACTGTCTGAAGGCCATAATTTCTTCTTGCTTTTTGTGATAATTTCTTGGTCAGATTGAACGTATGCTGCCACCTCCAGACATACTTTTCTGGTATCAACCTCCTCTCAGTTATTAGCATTCACACTTATGCCAGTGTAATGGGAGTCAGCTCGCTGATGGAGCAAGTTGGTTGATCCACAGGACTGGAGGACATTGTGTTAATGGAGACCTCGCTGGAGAAGATCCTCAGTTAAAAAATACCAGGAAATCTTTAACAGCTGTCTTCCTGAGTTTGAGTTCTGCTGTTAAAGATTTCCTGTTATTTTTTTTGCCCAGGTAATACTCTTTGATCCAAGGGATAAAATATCTATGAGTTTGCCCACTGTTCCCAGCTGCAGTTAAATTTTCAGCCTGACTACAAGAGGTTACAAAATGGAAAACTTGAGCAGACATCTGTGGATATTCCAGACATAAATCCAAAATGGATTTTCCCCAGCAAATTTCCTTTAGTACAAAGTGACACTCTCTTGCATAGCAGCTCATGTGCTGCTCCACCAAAAGGAGAAAGACTTAAGTAGATGTTACTGTCAGTGGAGACCACTTAGCTCATTACCAGTTAATCATACACACATGTGTGTCACCTGCAGATAGAGGACTGGGATAATATTAGCAGGCTGGGGAGAACCAAACAGAAGATTTGGAGCATTATGGCAGACTTCCAAAGTAAGAATCAGACTTTCAAGTATCAGCTTTTCCCCTACTCAAAACATCAAATTGTTGGGTGTTGAAATAGGCAGCTACACTGGTGAAGGCTGTGTCCTGGAAGCGTGCCTCTGAACAGGTTGCTTTGCTAGCTGTTGAAATGCCCACCAGCAAGGTCTTGGCACAGCCTCTGCCCTGTTCTGGATCCCAAAAGCCAGCTGAGGCTGGTCAATGAATGACCAAGGAGGCTGACCTGATGCACATTGTCACAGAGCAGTGAAAAGTCCCAGTCTTCAGCTGCAAATGAATGAGAAGCAGGTTTGTCTATCATCCAGAAGAGTTCAGAGCCAGCTGTGTGATGCACACATCCAGCTCAAGAGATTTTCCCCATTACTGAGATAGAGAAATGGTACATTATCTCAATAGACTTCTGAAGAGAAGAACCAACAGCATTTTGGGCTAGATCAACTCAATGTTACAGAACTTCTACACAAAACACCCACTGAGGCATCTAGTGATAATGGTTTGTACACCTGACTTATAACCTTCATTTCTGAATATTCCCTTGCATGGCTTCATTGCAGTTCCAGGGAGCTGCAGCACCTGAAAAATCTTATGCAAGTGTGTGTCAGGCTTAAAACTGTAAGTCCCAGCTGTCGAAGGGGTCAGAGAACTTCCAAAAGCAACTGCATATCCAGTTCAGCTGGCAACTGAAAATGAAAAAATCCCAACCCCCACCCCCCCAACATATTCTTTGTTAGGCACTGTAATATATCAACTTCTTCTATAAACTTCTGGCATCGCCAAGTCTCATCTACAGGAAAAGAATAGTGGAAAAGTACCACAGCCACTTCTAATAAGATACTATTGTGTTTTTAGCAAACTCCAATATCAGGAAGCATTTTTCAAGTGCTTCACAGAAAATGAATTTCTTGCATTATTCCTTAACTGAATTGCATTTTAATCTACCATTTGACCAATAATGCAGGACATTTATATTTTAGGATTTTCTGTCTCAAAAACAACTCTTTCTAGCAGATCCCACCTCTTTCATAGCTGTGACATCACATGAATCATGACATCACAGTCATTACCATGGAAAGACACTTACCTCACAATCTTTATTGTGATATTAAACAGAAGCAGCTGGGTAATGTGGGTGAATAATCCTGTTCTGTATATTCAGCAACAGCAAAATGATTACCGAAAATTACTAACAAACTAAATAGCTACTTCTATAAATACTCTCCTTGCAAAAGTTCACCCTATTTTAAAAGCCACTTGTTAAATGCTATTTAGTATATATATAAAGACTGGTGGATGAAGACCAAAGTCCTTGAAACAGACAGGAAAAATACCTCATTGCTAAGTGTAAAGTAAACTCGTCTATCTTTTTGCCTTATCTGTGTGACTTTTCTGTCCCCATCAGCCAGAAAGAGGCATTTTGCTTGCTATCACTATCAGCTTCTTGGGCATTTTTTGTTTTAAAAAAAAAAAAGTAAACAAGTGTCGTGTACATCAGTTACTGTAGCACTTTCCACCACTGCATTTCATTCCTCTCCATGTTGAGAGGTGACATTAAACCCCTACTTGGACTTAGAACCACCAACTTTGCCCATAACAAATGGAGACAAGTAGACAAGTGACAAGTAGTGAGGGATGAGCACAAAAACTCTATTCTGGAGAGTCAAAGAATTCTGTTTAATCAGTATCAGTGGAAAAGGAATTGTGATAAAGTTGGAAAACACTGCAACAGTTTCAAACCAACCTAACTTCGGCCAAATTTAATGCCAATACCCGTGAGCAAAGCACCTTGAAAGGAAGCAAATTTCAGCACTCCATGATCTGAATTGCTTGGGTACTCAGCAACATGACCCAATGACCCACCATGTTGTTATGACTGATGACAGCACTGCTGACAAAAGAAAAGAGCTCAACAGCATCTGGTCATCATGATAGGACTCATTCTTAGAAAAGATATCCTACCCTTCAAGTGGACAAACTCTGTGCTACGGAGACACGTCCTGTCCTTGTGCTTAGATGATGAAGCAATGCCATCCATATTGCACACAAAATCCTAGCCACAGCCCAATGAGTTGCCGCTGAAGGCCGATCTGTCTACACGTGGAGAGAAAATGTGCACCAAGTAGCACTGAAAGCTCCAGAGCAGATTTTGGATGATAGAGCTGTTCCCTTTCCTTCACACCGAAACAAGTAAATGAGATCTTTTTTCCCTCTTCTTTCTTTAAAATATCAGAAATCATTACCAAAGCTTGGCTATTATACTCCCTGTGCTTAAAAGCCCCTGTTTTCTTCTTCATGTGAAAAGAATGTTGAATGCATCACATTTGCTGCTGAACAAATGCATTTGCCAGTTCTCTTAAATGCCAGCACAATTGCTTTAACAGAGTTAATAAGGGGGGTGGTAATGTGAACAGCCTTATTTTTGTCCTTAGCGCCCCAAAAGGAAATGTGTTTCTTACTAATAATAGTGTATGTGACAGAAAATACCAAGTACATGCAACTGTTCTCATTCACTTGCCAAAACGAATCATTCACATCAGAGCTTAAAAAAGTGAAACAAAATAAACAGGAAAACACCCCAAGTAAACAAATTAACCCTTCCCCTTCTACCAGCAATTCCCCTAAACCTGAAGCTTGAACCTAAATTATTTTGCCAGTGACCAGAGGGTGAATTAAAGGGAAGAAGAACAGAGCTTGTGTCTAAATTCCCTGAGGAGCTTGTAAGAAACCATCCTGTCTGTCACTTTTTTTTTTTCTCCAGTCAACCGTTAAGCACACCCTGCCAGTGTAAACCAGACCTGTGGAGGAAACAGCTTATTCACACCCAAATTTATTTCTAGCCATACATTTTTTTGTAGTACACAATACAATTTTGACAGGCTCAAACATTCAACAGTCATAAATTCACTTTCCTCCTGCCTCCCCCCAGAGAAATCATGTAACTGGGCTTGAAACCAAGGAGACTTAACTGAAATTTATTAATAAATGTTGCACGGTTTTGTTTGTTTCGGTTCCTGATTTTTGAAGCTACATGTAATCTCAGCTGCATTTCCAGGATTTTCTGTAACTACACTGACAAGAAATGACGTTCTTTACACCCCTTTATTTCCAGTGGCTGAAGCTGTAGGGGGAAAATAAAAGTGAATCAGTATCATACAACTCCAGATGGAACAGATGCAGCAATGCTGCTGCCTTGTTAGTTCAAGCCCAGTATGCTTAAACCCCAAACCCCAGCACACTGCCTTCAGGGGTGCTGCAAGTGAATGCCACACCTAATTCCAGGGAACAAAATGGTACAAGATAGTTGGATGAGGGTATATGCCTGCACCTCATTAACGATTTGTCTCAAATTAGCAACCAACTCTCAGAGAAAAGTCTTTTGCTCGAAGTTTAAAGGATGATATCATTCCCTCTGCCACCTAGCCAGGTATTTCTCCCCTGACTTGGGAGATGCCAGCACAGCAGGAGAACTGTGATGACAGAAAGTAGCCAGGGGACCCTGTGCCCAGGATGTCACCTGCAGTGTGTTCACTGTTTACCAGGAGCCTGTTCTCAGGCTGGGACGTGCCCCTGTGGGTGGGCTGGGCTCAGAGGGCCCATGGCCAGCAGGGCAGGGCTGTGGGGAGCTGGAGACTGGTCCTGCTGCAGTGCTGATGGCTCAGGGGCTGATGGCCCCAGGGGGTGACACGGGGTCCAGGGCCTGGGGCAGTGGGGGGAGCCCCAGGGGCTGGGCAGGGACAGGCAGGGCTGGCTGTGTCAGGATGTGCCATGGCAGGGCTGTGACACAGTCTGGGGCAGCCTGGAGTGGGACTTCTCTCAGACATGGGCTCTTTTCCCTTCAGGAGGAAGGGGACGTTTTGGTGTTTTACCACGTACACACCAATATTTGCAGATCTATAAAGCCTTTCACAAAGCCACTATAGATACCCTTATTAATTCCTTCCTAAATTAACCCTGTGTTCATAGAGACACCAGAGGCTAATAACAAGTACACCAAAAACCTGCGGTCTGCTACAGGAAAATCACTCTGTGTCTTTTACTCACTCTCTGGCCACAGTGAACCAGTGACTAATTGTAGTGAGCATTTTCCTCCATGGAGCAAGGACTCTCTAAACCCTCAAAAACCTCTGGTTGAATCCACTTAAGATCAAGCAGTATCTTAGCAGTCAGGTCCTGAAAATCCGTTTTTGGCAGCCCGGGACGTGAGGACAGATCCTTCCTTTCCTCCTCTCTTTGGAGGCCAGCACGCCCCCTGAGACCAGGCATCCCCTGCCCATCTGCCCTGACAGAATCAGTGGGTCCCTACCTCCCCATCCAGGGCTTTGGCACAGCAGGTTCACAGTCAGACCCAGGCCCACTTCTCAGCTCCCCTCTGTCTGGCAGCTGGACACAAAATCCACAGTATTCCTCTCAAAGACTTGTTTTATTTGCAGCAGGATTCCAAAGGCTGACCAGGTCTGAAGCCTTTCTAGTTTCTGGTTCCTATGATTTATTTATTCACTGTAGGAACACTGCTTTCTAGATTAAACTTCCAGGAAAAAACATACCAAAACAAAGTAAGGAGTAAAGGCTTACTAAATAAAACTCTTAACCCTGTCACTTTAATCGCCAATAGTAGGAAGCATTACCAACCAGTGCTGGGGAAAGAGCTGACCTGAAACCTCCCTCCTCTCCTTGCTTGGACAGAGTCAGTCCAGACAGTGCTCAAGCCTTCTCTTCTTTCCAGGCCACTTTGGAAACACTTGGCTGTGTTTTAATAAAGACGCTTTAAAAGAAACTTGTTCTACATCTTATTTTACATCTGCCTTGCAAAGTATGGATCTTGCGGCTCTCTCGGTTTGGCACACTTGGATCTGTCCTGCTACAAGGTCAGAGGGGCCCCTAATGAACATTTGAAGGCACGGCCTGTAAAGGCACAGTCCCTCTGAGATCTCTTTGGGGCATCCCACACATCACTTTTAGTGCACAATGGGCAGAACAAATTGACACCATGTACGCTGGTAGCACCTAGACAGAGGCAGCCCTGCAAACCCAGCACTGCTATCGAAATAACATTCATAGTCCAGAAGAGAAGCATCTCCCATCTACCACAGATGGATTCCTTTTCTATTCACCCTTCAATGAGCTCCAAGAATTAACAAAAAGCAGCTGATCTCCACAGCTGTCTAGATTTTGGAGGAGGTGGTTAGGATCTGGGATCCACAGGGCTAGAGACATGCCTATGGGCTTCTGCACAGTCTTAACAGCCCTTCTACCAAAAAGCATGGGGCACCAAAATTCTGCAGTGAAACAAAGCCCTTTTCTTTTATGTATTTGGAATGACAATCCAGCACAACCAACAGCTTTCTGGGTGCCCATCTTACACCAGCCCTGGTGCATGGATGATTTCCCATGGTTTGGTAGTAATGTGACAAGCTTATGGCCTATGTGATAGGAGAAGTAGTTCCTTTTAAAGTAATTCCTAAAAAGCAGACACAGGTAAAAACCTAAATATTAGGGGTGTTTCCAGCCTTATTAGGCTTATAGTCATTCCCAGTTCGTGTGTAATGCTAACTAGTCTAATAATTTTTATTGTCAAGTGTGAAAATGCAGTATTCAAGGCCACCTTCTTATTTAAGACTGAGAGTGTGAAATGGGGAAGTGTTAAGAAAAACAAAACAAAACAAAACCAAAACAGAAAGGAAATTAAAGCTCTGTATCTCTTTTTTTTATTATTATTTATTTTCAGTTGCTGAGAATTTCACAGACTCTCTTTCATCTTTGCTCCCTTCAAAGATGAGTTTATTTTTTGCTGCATTCTGAAGACATTGGTTCAGTGTGAAGCAGAGGCATGGCTCCCTGGGCAGAGAGCTGTCAGCAAGCCCAAAGAGCTGCCATGTAAACCAGGCCCACATCAAGACTTGCCACATGTCTCAGGAAGCTGTCTCAGGGAGAGCCATTTTCTGAGAAGAATGTTTCCTCCCTTCGCCATTACTTTCACCGTCCATATTTTTATGGGAGCCCTTTTAGCACAGTATTTATTTCTGAGTCATACAGATCAGCTCCAAAGCTTGGCTATTGCCAAAAATGGGCTATTCATATTCATTCTCGCTCTTGTACGCATCTCTGCTCTCATAAAATGAAACATGTGTCTGATGAGCTTATTTACTTTCTAAATGTGTGGCAGGGAAAGATAGAGAGCGTGCAAGAGATAATGGCAGAAGCACTGGAATAACATCAATAAGGCATTTGCAAACAGAAGCTTCACAGTTTGCCTGCTCTCTGCCAAACTCTGTGAAGTTTGGTTATAATGGTGTAGATTTTATTGTTATGCCCTTTATAATATATGGGCATGTGCTTCCGTTGGTTAATTCCCAAAATAATGATGCTGCTCAGTACAGCGATGACTCATTCCAAGATGCCACTTGACTGGTTGCTGTTCACTTCCACAGGGAAGAAAACTGCTTAGGTCGTCACCTGTGCTGTCATGTAGAGCCTCTTGGGGGCCAGGGCTTTCTGAGTACCCCCATCTGCAGCAGGTTGAGTCTGCTGTGACTCATCCTGCCCACAAAACTCACAGTCAGCTCCCATCCCACAGCTCTCATGGATAATGCAATACAGAAAGTGCTCAGGGAGCAGATTTCTCCACTCCCTGGTGCACACGAGACATAACAACACCTTGCAGCACAGGTACACCCTCCCAGTGACCACGGGGAGTGCTCACAATGCTGGCCTGCTGCATCTCTTTCCACATAAGAGAAAAAGGCATAATTTTCACTGTAGGATTTTGGTGCCCCCTAATAAGACCCCATACTAAAAAGGAAGATGCTCCCCACCCAGCTGTCTTGTGCACGAGGCAGTGGTTAACCAACCAGTCCTCTCTTTGGCAATAAGCAAGCAACCTAGATAAGCCCGTGTCTACCAAGTTACTACAAAAGAAAATGAGATTCCTGTCCTTTATCCAAAAATATTGAACATAATTTCAGGTTTTGCAAGTGTGTTTCTTACCCACATTGCTGACATTGTATCCCCTGTGTCACAGACATTCTTATATTTATGCTAAAAGTATGATGGAATTAAAGAGCAGGATTCTGAAATAGCCTTAGGGAATAATTTTGTAAATATATATTCAGTGCTATGAGTCCACTTCAACAGTAAAAAAGAAAAAAAAAAAAAAAAGAAAGGAAAAGAGAAAAAAAACCTCTCAGCTCCTCAGAAGTATTTTTATGAACCTCAGGGATGAGTCATCTCTGGCAGAGGAGATTTAACAGGATGTAAAGAAGGGCTGACTCCACACCAAAGCAGGGTGGAAATCACCATTCCTTCAGTCTGATGGTTAATTTTTTTAACTAGAACATCCCTTACCACCACAAAGAGCCCCCAGCTCCTCATACATGACTGACAGACAGTCCTCTCTGTCTCCACATTGTGCATGGACAACCTTGTGCCCATAACCTGGGCTGGGGGTGTGAAATAACAGGGACAAGAATCCCCTGCTACCTTGAGAAGGATCCAGAAGGGTTGCTTCCTTTTTTCCTCCCCAGAAAAATGCATCTTCTCCAATAAACACCCTCACCTTTCTTCACCAGGCATGGGAATTCAGTACCAGACAGAGCCATCTCTAATCTCCCCAGTACCTATTAATTTTACTTGCTTCCAGGGCAATAAGATTCCCCTCTCTCTCTGTGGCAGATAAAATGAGCTCAAAGTTACAGTTTCAGAGGTGGAGGTCAGTTCCCTGATATATCTAGACAGAAGCCTCTAATCACTTGTGAGAGTGAGAGCTGTGAACATGCTGCATTTCTAAAATCTACTTATTAACATGATAACTAATCTAATGGATGCCTTCAGATGCTTGAAAGCTGAAGGCAGAAGCAAGCGTGCATACACATCAGGACAGCTTCTACATTTTTAAGCCAATTTGCTACTTGCCTAGAATTAAAAAGAGGATGACAAGTTCAGATCTGCAAAGAGTTTAATGGGAGCTAACAAACTCTAACTACGGTTGACAGGGCAGAGATGGATGATGTCTTCCCTACTGCAAACAGGATTTTATTTTGTGTTCTTAAATCTTTTGAGTCTAAATTTTAAATGCTGTATTACTGGCTGCCATTTTGATGTTTGCATACAGGTTCCTGTAAGAGAGTTGTAAAAATCCATTCCGGATCATTTTTCAATCAACAGGTTAAAGGAAAGACAAAGGGCTCCCAGCCGTCCTTTCCACGTACCTAGCATTTGTAACAGCATGAAGTCCATTCTAGAAAAAGCCCTGGTTTTGGTGTGGGCTCAACAAAATTTTCCAACATCTCACTCAAAACAAATTGGTAAGAGGAGTTTGCTGAATGAAGATTAGGACAGTCTCACCTATTTCGGTGGAAGGATCTTTTCCAAATGCAAGTCAGGAACAGCTTTTCCGTTGTTCTCAGCACTGAATGGCAGCCATCCACTTGGCTTCCCAAAAGTGCTGGCCCAGAGTCGACACTGGACCGCTACCTGCATGACACACTCAGTTCAGCTGGAAGGGAAGAGCAAAGATCCTTCCTAACACCAGTAAAACACACACACTTTTAAACAAACGTGTGGGTTTAGTTACTAACTCCACACCTGGAGTGCGAAGGAGGGTCCTCAGGTTCGTAAGCTTTCTCAGTTGTACATCAAATTGCTACTTCTGGGGTGGAAGTCGTGTCTTTCCTGCCCCAAGCACAGCTATACAGTGCCATATGAATAAACAATAGAGCAAGGCAAGAGATCAGAGAAGTATAACAGTGCTCTGACACCTCGAGTTTGGATTACTTACAAACTGCATCAATTCCTGGCAAGGCTGACCTAACTTGTGATCCTGAGAGCTCGATAAATTGAATTCCACAGAGTTCATCATGTACTGGTTTTTTGATGAAAACTTTAAAAAACAGTGTTGTTTGGGTTTTTTCCTCTCCACAGCAGTATAGTTCTAACAGTGTTGCATAAGCGTCGTGACTTCTCTTTCTGCTTTGAGACGAGTTTCTTTCCATGCTACGCACTGAGTTCTCCTTGGGTTTTTCTGTCCACCCCAGAGGATGCTGTGTTTCCATGATGTATTATTAAAGTGTGCATGTTGTTTATGAGCTATCCTGGTATCCTTCAGTAGGGAGACACAATCTAAATGTAAAATAGCGTTACTGTGATAAATAAGGAGAATTCAAAGCTCTGGCATCTTTACTGCATGTATGAGATGTGCTTGGATGCTAAAGCTATCATCTTTTTGTAGTTTCTTCGCTGAGATCTGTAAGTACAGCAACAAAGTCTGACTTCTAAATGACTAATGCTTGCAACTGCACTGCAGACCTGAGAAGTTGCCTCCGCAGCCACCTGAAAATGACTGACGGGTTCATAGCAAGCAGGATGGAATGGCGAGAAGAAAGGCCTGAAGTGCAAAACGATCCTGCCCCATCAGTTGACAGGAAGCTTACAAGGTGTTTTGCTGATTCATAGCACAAAAAATGTGAGAACTGGGAGAGTCAGAGGCACAAAACCTAGAATGCTTCACCGGCATTAGCCAGGAGTCTCACATATGGAGCGATGGGTGTAATTCCCTCCCCGAGAGAATTCTGTGGGGACTGTGTATGAGAGCCACCAAAAGTGAGGCAGCAATGACCCCACTCTACAGCACTCTTTTGACTTAATAGGAACAGCTGGTCAGTGAAGTGTTTGCTAGAAATTTAACAAGGCTCAAACAGTGAGAAACGTCTGCCAATAAATCAAAAGGGAGCACCAAGCTAAATGAGGTTTAATTTAAATTCGTACCTAGGGCTGACAGATGAGAGCTTCATGGCTCTTCTGCATTGCATTAGCACACGCAGGTCTGTGCCCACAGCAGCAGCAGCAGCTCGGGGAAGATGTTTCTGGATGGCAGCCTGGGGTCTGGGTTAAGTGTGTGGCAATCGTGCGAAAGAGTGCATTGAACCGAGGGGGGCTGTGGGGAGAGGCAACAGCGAAATCATTTCTCCCTAATGGCACATTTTCTAAGCGATTTGAGCACAATGGAACCCACCTAGGCCACAAATGTTTTGGGCTCTGCTATGCCCCATTGCTGCCACTGGCTTGTTCCCTGGCAGAGCAAGCTGCCGTATCAGAAAAGGCTGTGGCCGTAGGGGGAATGTTCCCCCAAATGGCAGCTGGGGATAGTGAGGGAAGGGCAGTCAACTACAATTTCTGTTCCCTTGCCTGAAGAAGCCCTCACAACCTTCAGTGAAAGGCCAGCTTTCCATGAATTCTCAGGATATGATGGCTGTGGGTGGAAGCCTCCAGAAGGTCACCTCACAGTGACCAAGGCCATCACAGGCACAGGGAGTTCATGAATACCTCCTGCTTTCCTGGGCAGTTTTCAGTCTGGCAGCAAGGGCTGGATTTCAGCTTGAGACACTCTCAGGCAGACTGGGTGCCTTTGATCCTCCGAGAGTTCAGAGGTGTCATGCCAAGGGAAACAAGGGTGTTTGCTGATTGTACCTGCACCTCTCTTTGCTCTACCACGAACAAAGCTGACTTATTTTCTGGGAAATGCTCCGCCGCACTTAATGTGACTTTCGAGAAAAACTTCATGGCTGCTCATGGGCAACTTCAGCATTCGCAGCAGTGGCAATTCCACTGCAGACTTTGTGCCGTAGCTGAGCCTGTTTGGCACCCGTGCCTGCTGGCTTGTCTGAAGGAAGCTGGCATCTGATTTCCAGCTGTGCTGTGCCATGTCACACAGGTTTCTGTGCCCTGGGGGAAACTGAATCTGCTGCTGAAGCAGCATTCATTTTGCCAGGAGGTCTTGTGGTGCCATCAGTGGAAATAATCACTTTCCAGGCCACTGGGGCAATGCAAGCAGCCAGTTAAACCTGCATGAACAATAGCAAGTGGCATGTTGCCGCCTCACAGATGTGAGAGCACAGCCAGGTGCCAAGGTGGGCTTCATGATGCGGGGTCCCGGAGCCACTGCAGGGTCGGGCACCCCCAGGGTCCTCTCCCTACCCTCCCGGGCCTCTGCCCATGGCTGGAAAGCCCTGCAAAGATACACAGACAGCATGCCGTGCCTCGTATCATTTGTGCTGCTCGAGGTGGCTTGCTTTGAATCTCACAGAGCTGCTGGATTGTTTGCTCACAGTTCATGATCCCAAGATACAGGGCTGGTTGTCCCTTCAGCTGGGATGTGGCGTAACTGGAGAGGTGAAGGAGAGAATGAAGGTGGGAATGGCTGAAGGATGAGCTGCAAGGTGAGTTTCTCTGGGCTGGGCTGTCACTGAATTCTGCATGGCTACTCTTTGCTTGAGCTGCAGAATCAGTTTGGCTGGTTTTTTTTCCCCCAAATGAAATTAGAGATATCCAAAGCGTGACATACCACAAAGTGTACCAGGGGGTATTTCTGGTCTATAAACAAATCTAAATAAATGCATCCGTATGGAAAGAATTGTGATCATTGCCTCTTATACTCACCAATGCTCTGATTGCAAGAAACCTCAACAAACTTCCCTTTTTTGTAATGTTTTCAAGAAGTTTCAAACAAAAGAGACTGAAAATATTCTCACAAATTTAAAAAAAATTAAAAAAATACAGATATACTGTTATATTGACATTCCAGTTAGCTTTTCATATACAAACTTCCATACATGCACGCACACATATGCACACATAAAATGGATTAGATTAGTTCTGAAGCTTTCAAAAACAGCAGAAAAACTTTTTAAAAGCCAGAGGCAGCCATATTCCCTTCAGAAATGATCTGGTAGGAAAATATCAAAAGCAGAATGTGCAGGCTTTTAAAGAAATGTGTAGGAGCAAAACGAGCTTATTTCTGTTTTAATCCAAATTGAATCATATGTCTTGTGTCAAAGCTATAAAAAACAAGGAAGGTAAAAGAGGTAATTCATGCACTACAAACTTTTAAAAAATTTTGTGTTACATTATTGCCTTCTCTTTATACAAAAGAATAAAAGAAAGTATCAATTCCTAGCAAGAAAATTTCACCTCCTTCCTACCATTAAGAAGAAACTAAGGAAACACATCCTCTTCTGGTATAGTCTGTTACAGCTCCTCAGAAATCAAAGGAAGTAGGACAGTTTCCAACAATGGAGGACATGATCCTCAGATCTTTAGTAAGTGAAAAAGCATCCTGTCTGGAACTATTTGGGAGAGGAAGCTTATCCAGAGATAGCTAATAAACTGCTTTCAGTGCTCTGTAAATGAGATCAGTTGATCCTGAGTGAAGGCCGCTGCCACTGACTGCCTGTTGGGAGGAGCTCGGCGTCCCCTGGCCCTTTTCCCAAGCCCCAGTGGAGCAGCGTGCGGGTCAGATGAGTGTCTGGCTGGCAGAGCTGCCATCTGTCCCCTTGGACACCTCTGCCATTACGTAATGGCCCAGATATGGCCAACTGACCAGCAGGCCCTGCAGAAGGAGGGCTCCCAGATGGCAATCTGCTGCCACCACGGATACTGAGTACACTGCTCCCTCCCCAGGTCTGGGGAGCTTGGGGAAGGGGCTGCATGAAGTCCTTAGGTATCAGGAGCCTGCTTCTTCCCTCTGTTTTTTCACAGGATCCTCAGATCCTACTGGAGCAAGGGCTCTGCAACAAACTCAGCTCCGAAAAATTACGGTGAGGCAGGTAGTTCTGGAAAGCACAACACACTCTGCATGCACATCCTCTCTGCATGGGCTCAACATGCCCAGCTAGGACAGACACCACACAAATGAGCACGAGACTGGGCTAGGACACAAGCAGGATAAAAGACCTGAAGATCTCCTGGCAAGCTGAAAAGGTTCTAGTAGCCTTGGAGCCATATTCAGCTAAACAACCTTAGGCACTGATGCAACAAAAGGATGATGTCTGGTCCAGAGAGTATTTAGAGTGTGCAAATTAGGATCCTATAGGACACGTACGTGCCACTGGTATTACAGACAGCTTCAGAGCCCCCAAGAGGCTGAAGACTCCAGCAGGGAGGCACATCCATCCAGACAATACAGACTCCCAGCACTCCCTGCTGCCTGCTCAGCACTTGCCTTGGTACAAGAAGCAGGACCTGCCATCTCTCCCTCCATTGCTGCAATCAGGGTGTATCCACTCACTTCTCTGGACACTGGTGCAAGATGATGTCATATCAATGGCACCACTGGTTTTTACCTCCTTTCCTTCTCAGAGCAGAGTGAGAGCTCTTCACAGCGTGGCTTCTGTCAGTGGGTCTCAGGTCACGATGGGGGCTCCTGGACACAAGATAAGAAATTAATAAAAAAATAAAAAAACAGTAACAGTTCTTGCAACTACCTCCCCCAGCTTCTTGCTTTCTCATCCCCCTCACTCTTGGGTTCTGCAGTAATAGCAGCAGCAGCAGGGTTTCTGTGAACAGAATAATACTGCAAAATTCAGGTTATTTCTGGAAAATCTTTCCAGAACAGCCTGAAGTGGCCACATGATTTTAGAGAAAGTGGGAGGATGTCACTTTCACTCAAAGGCCAAGACTAATTGCTGAGCTGGATCCATTAATCCTGTCTGAGATGTACAGGTCTCCAAATCGCCTGCCTCTTCTGGGAACATTGAAATATTATCAAACTAATACAAAAAATATCATCACCCCAAGCCGTGTTCATCCCGTGCTAAGAAACTATTCCATGCCTTTGCACAAATTATGTTGGCCTCTTAAACTACCAAAGTAGCCTTTATTAAACAGATTTAGTCAGGTTCAGAACAAAAAAAGATCATTCGGAAGACCAGAAACTGTATAAATTCACTACTATAAAGAGAAAGACATTTCTGAGCTGCTATGTATTTATTTTCCGCATGTGGAATCAGTCAATCATTTTGAATGCTTGATAAAATCAAGGACAATTAAACTAAATTGAGCTTTAATTTCAGACTGTGACATATGTCTACGGCTAAGTATTTCTTTCTGCAATGTCTGGAATTACTAACCAGCAGCACAAGCTAAGTTCAAATACCAGTCAAGGTGGGAAAAGTTCTTCACTCATCAAAAAGCAGACAATAAAAATGTTGGAATACTTTGCATTACTCTCAGAACAGAAGAGTTGAAACAAGGTATGTGTTCCAGTCTGGTATTAATAGGATGAGAATAATGTTTCAGGAGTTGTGGAAGGACAGGACAAGGTCAAGCAGCAATGACCCAGCTAATGAGGAATCCCACCTTCCTGTGCAAGAGGATAAGTGAGCCCCATTGAGGGCTGATCCCTCACTATTCACGGACAGCACCAGTACCTGTGCTCCCAGCTCCCTGCACACTCAACACCACCTTTCTGAGCTGCATCACTGAAGATCTGTATGGAAATGATCCTTTATTGGCAAAGGCACGACTGCAACAATTGTTTTTTAATCCCAGTCTCAAATCCAACTTTCATATCTTGTAAAACCAAAACCATTTTTCTCTTCCTCTAATGTCTATTGTATCTGCCTGTTACAGAGTCTGGCTCTTCTTCTCTTAGCAACTGGTGCTTCCCTGTGAACTGACTGGACAATTGGTCCTCCTGACAAAGTTTGCTCATGCAGCAGACTTTATTGCCATCCCACATCAGCTCTGAGTTTGACTCCTGCTCCTGCATCTTTGATGGCAGGTCTGGGCTGGTTGTTAGCCTGGCACAAAGTGCTGTGCCTGCGTGATTTTGATCGTGTTCTTTGCTCTCAAATCCTCAGATGACCTATGAGAAGAACAAAGCTTTTCCAGGCTGAGCAGATGGCTTGCAAGGGGATATTTGTTCAGGAAGGGCAGGCTGTGTTAATGACTTTTCCAAAGTTCTAGTATCCCATTGCCAACAATGTCATTTCCAGAAAGTGAATCCTGTGGCAAGACAGCAAGGAAAGATGATTTTAACAGCACTATTCTCGGCCTATGTGAAAAAGTAGTAAAAACTTTTTAGCCACACAAACAGTGATCCAGATGAGTTTTCTGTAGGTTCTGGATGGCTGAAGTCCTACAGAGGGGAGCTGAAGGGAGATGACTTGTACTTTCTGGAAAAGTCAAGTCAGTTGAGACCAAAGAGACTAACTGAATCATTTAATTAGAGACCACATGGAGTCAGAAAAGGGGTTTGATTCCATCCAAACCTTCTCTTAATCACAGGGTGCTACAGAGTAGGATATTACGCAGACTAGGGGGAAGAATTAATATCGAACTCCTTATGAAGTTGCTCATTTGTGAAAAATCCATCCGGTTCAGTCTCTAAGGCACAATGGCTGGCCTCTCAGCAAGTCACTATTCAAATCCTCCCTGTCCAGTGACAGCTCTATTACAGCAGAGGGGGTGTCAGATGTCTTACTAGAGGTTGGCAGAGCAACTTACACAGGGAACTGTGGGTCTTACCACTTCCCCCTCAGCCCTAATGAACACTCAGGTGTAGAACAATAAAATCTCCTCTTCTCAGTGATGACTTTGAGAGAAAAATCATCTATGAAGCTGATTATGATACAGCTCGGGTACAGTAAAACCTTGTAATGTCTATTTCCATCTACCTTTGAAATGCAGACTGCTACACAGAGGCAACCAAATGTCCTAGTTTAACCTCTTACATGGTTATCAAATCAAAAGGAAGAACAGTGAGAAATTCAGCAAATTAAAGGCCTTGCAAGAGGGTTCAGGGACTTCAAAACAGCCTTTTCTCACATGCAACACTTGCGTGGGAGAACAGGGGGAGGAAACGGTGCGTTCAGATCTCCAGTCTGTTTAGGACTTACTCTTGTAACTTTCTGACATCTTCTTCTATTATAACAAAACTTAATCCACTTCACAGGAGTGGCTTATTACCACTTCTGTTTATAGCACAGAGTGCCAAGCAATAAACCTTCTGCAATAACGAAAGTTATCAAGTCAAACAAAATCTCTTGACAGCAGGACTCTCTTTTTTTCTATTATTTATTTCTTGGAAAGATACAGAAATGCTATTTGAATGATTAGCTGCCCAAGTACATCAGAGAACAGCATATAAATAGAATTCACTTGCAAAATGGAGGCAGAGCCAGACCCATGGAATATGTCAAAAGGGAGCTTAATTATGCCCTGATTTAATGAGTGACAAACCCATGCCACTGAAATCTATAACCAAGGTATCACAGAAATTTGCAACTCAGTAAAGTTGTAACAAATATTTAATTCTGCAGTATGCACAGATGTGGCTGAGAAATTATCCAAAGATTTCCTCAAGAAACATCAAAGCAGTTAACTTCAATCACATTTTGCCGGGGCTGATATCCTCTTTCATTTTCAGAAAGTTTAGGGAATTAACAATGGTCTTGGCAAACATTTATTCTGACAAGTTAGTATGCAGTCCTTTTAGCTATAACAAGTATTATTCCCTGCATCTCAGTTTACACATCATTCTACCTACCCAGCAGCATTTTAGAACAGAGCCATGTGAGTTGAGGAAGTTACAGCAATAGAAAACGCTACCCCCATATCCAGTCACATGGATGTCATGAAGCTGAATTCCTCTTTATCCAGAGGAATGGAGGAGGAACCAAGAAAAGCTAGACCAGCTCAACTGAATGTCCATGAGTTCCCTCTGATCCTGTCTGGATACCACACCTTGAACTTAATTGACTGTTGTTCCCTTCGACAGGACCCATCCTGGTCACCTTGCTTGTGAAGTCTTCCCTCCTTCAGGACATTGAAACCCTAGTCCAAAACATGGCAACAGAAAGTCTTGCTTTCACATCATTGTGTTTTGATTTTAGATGGTTTGCTGCATCTGGAGCAATAGATTTTTCCTCAATACTGAGCAAAACAGAAACAGGCAGACTTTGTGAGCCACCAGAAGCTTTGACTTTAGGGAAAGTCAGATGTGGCAATGATTTAGGCATCATAGACATGAAGGAATGAGACTGGGTTCCTATTTGGGAAATTACACTGTTTCAAATATAAGGCTGAGATTAGAGATATTTTTAGCAAAATCATCTTCTAATTAGTCCAGGCTTTATGCATTTGTGGGTTTTCAGTCCTCGTGTCCTTGGGAAAACGCAGGAAAAGATTTTGGGTTGTCATGGAGGGTAATTTTGTACTCTGTCACAGGACCATGGCTCAGCAGAGAGAAGCTGTAGGTTTTGCCATGGAAATGGCATTCCAAGTAGCAACTCCTCTGACTTTTTATCCCCGTTGGCAAAACAGGACAAGAACCATCTTGCAGGACCATAATCCAATGTCAGTGAATACCTTTGTGACTCCAGGAAGGGGGGCACTCCAGAAACACAGAATGTTGTTTTAAGCATTATTGCCAATGAAGGTATTTGCGACACCAATTAAAAACCTCTAAAAGACCATCTGCTTGTAGAACCTTGAGGTGCAATGGACATTCACAATGGGCTTGTATAGATGCTATCTTTCATATTTAATCTGTGCTGTACATGCACATGAGACACTGCACAACAGCCATTCACTCATGTTAGAGAGTAATTGTGGTATTCTGGATGATGATTTGTTGACTTGTTAATGGCTGTCACTGAACATATTGTATGTACATTAGCTGTCCTGTTTTAATGAGAAACAGAACTCTTTAATGTTCCTCTTCTGACATTTTTTCATTTTTAATATGCAATTAAAAAATGACAAATGCAGCCCTCAGAAGAGGTTGGACTAGACAATCTCTAGAGGTCTCTTTCAATCTCAGCTACTCTGTGACTCTGTGAAAATATCTTGGAGTCTTTAAACAGCATTAGAGGGAATATCATCACCTGTGTGTGAACAGATAGCTGAGACACCAACATGGCTGGTAGCACAAATAGGACTGTAGTGAGTTGCTTTTATCTCACACTGCATCAGAAATGCCTTAACTTCATTACAAAATGTGAGTGCCATTTCAGACGGGTGCTTGTCCCATGTAATTTGTTAATATTTCTCCTGAAAAGCGGGTATCAAAAGCCATTACCTGGCTACATTTCAGCTGGTCCCATCTTTCTGTGCCTTGCTCAACAACAGCACAATGAATGTGTGTCTCTAAAGGACTGAAAGAAAATTCCACATTGCCACCAAAAAAAGCACAAGGCTGGGCCTTGGGCACGTGTATCCCTGGGGAAGAGTACACACACGTTGCTGCCTGACCTTGTGAGCCCTTGGACTAGTGAGTCTTGTCACCCTGACGGTGGTGGCACAAGTTGGTGTCTGCATCTGTAAGTCTAGGCTTGGTGTTCCATTTGCCATGGTTGATGCTGACACCCTGCTCCATAAAAGAAAAAACAATATCCCCCTCTCCCCTGTGGTTTCATGAGGACCATATCTACCTGAAAGTTACCTCGGTTGTTGCTTGCCCAGACTTTGGCTGTGCTGTAACTTTGTCAACATGATCATCTGTGTTTCATGGAGTTTGCTCTGAATAAGTCTGAACAAAATCTTCGATTATATCTGCTTAACAAAATTGCTGCTTTGTCATTCAAAATGACTTGGCTGGCACTCCATGGCATAGCACAATACATGCAGTCTTGTGTTGTAGGTCACCTTTCGCCGGGGTCGTGGCACTGATCACCTGCCTGAATGTCAGAACAAATCCTGCCACTGAAGTACCTGCAGCTGGGCACAAGGGAGGTGATGTGACACGTCTGATACCATTTCTTTTAACGAACAACAGGCACTTTTTGGATGTGAATTGAGTTCCATTGTCACTTACAATCTGTTCAGGAACTTGAAAACCAGAGTCTTAGCACTTCCAGTCTCTGGGCTGAAGTAATTTGCACGGAGTATTGCAAGTTGTTTTCAAGGCTCATCTAACAAAGCTGAAAAAATACAGTTTATGAAAAGTGCAGAGAAGACTTCCTGAATTCTACCTGCTGACTGTTGTACTGAAGAGTACATGGTGTTTGTGGATAATCTTGACACTGCATTGCCATTGCTGATCACCACTTACCCCACAGACTAGCTGGCCAGCATCTAGCAAGAGAAGAATCCTCACATGCTTTTTGTAGCACAACAAACCTGGACTTGATGATCTGAGAGGTCCTTAAAAAAAACTTTAATTGTTTTATGATTCTAAGGCACATCACAAGAGGTGACAGCCCCTTCAGCTGTCAGTCCATTTGCTTTATCACAGTGGAGAGGGGATAAAGGACTAGAACCAGTTCACTCGGGAAATGAAGCTCTGCTGCTGTGAGGGGGGAGGAACCCATAGTAAGAAATTACTTCTCAAGAAAAGAGCATAATTGTGAGACATTTTGTAGCTGTAATGCCTCATGGATAGATTTGCATTTGCATATTACACACTAACCAGTCCCTTGTGTGTCATTTAAACTCTCTTCACACAGGCAATGCTCTGTCAGTTTTCATAACCCAGCTGCCTGTGCAGGAATTGTTCTGTTTTCCCTCCTGAAGCTGTATGTGAAAGCAGAAACATTCTGTGCTCACAACTGGCTTTGTGGAATGGGTATTTTTGTCAAATCTCCACAAACTCAGAAAATATTTGCTGATGGATTGAACAGGAGCTGCTACATAATGCAGTAAATTTTGAATTTCATATTCAGTGAGAGCTGATCATTTTCCTCCTTGAAGCTATCATTAGCAGATGTTGCAGACTTTTGGTATCTGCTGCACAGTCCTCCGCAGAGACACAGGTACACAGGCTCAGCTCTTTTCTCCATCAATAGGGTGAGGAGTCCCAGTGTCACAGGCTGCTGTTCTCATTCCATTTCTGCAAGCCTCATGATCACTGCCTGTTCCTTCACAGCTCTGGGCCAGCATGACCAAATCTTAATGGCTGTGTCTCTAATTTTCTGTGAAGCATCAAGAAGCCTCAGTGGCACAGACAGACTTCAAAAGGACAACAGTTATTATACACAAATCCACCAAGCCTTAGCACTTGTGCAGCCACTCTGTGTTAAGGGCTTTGTGGCTCCTGTGAATTGAAGACATAGAAGAGTTACAGGAGTTAGTAACTATAGAGCTGTAGCTAAAATTGACCTCCTTTTGCTTCAGACCTGTGTGCCTGCACATTTGCTACTGATGGACTGTTGGCCCATTTCCACCAGTCAGGATGACCCAGCCACACACTTCACCTCTCACTGGAGCTAAACAGCCTCCCCTGTTCCCCTGGGACCAACTTGCCTTCCCTGCTGATAAAGTGGTGCCCTTGAGGGAAAAGAAGAGGGGAATCTGGCCGCCCCATCAGACCAAAGCACCTCCTTCAGACACCAGTGCCTTTCTCCTGTAAAACCTTGAGCCCTGGTCCAGGGGACTGAAGAGCATTACCAAGCTATGCAGTCCAAAGGGGGGAAACACACACAAGCCTGTCAATATCCAAATGTCTTGGCACATGTCCATCGGGCAACACTCTTGTTGGAAAGAGCCAATTTGTACTTTTACTGCTACTAATGCTGGAGCAGATTGGGCTGGAAAGGAGGGTGCAACACCAGCCTTTTCCCTAACACAGTCACACTGCTCTCGCTGTACCTGGGGGGCTGCACCAGGCAGCTCATCCCACACGGAGGGAGAGTCCAGCACCACTTCTAATGGGTGCACCAGGCTCAGCAACAGGAATTCACCATCCTCATTTAGCTACGTGCACTTCTGAAAAATGACTTGGCCATGACACGAGAACCAAAGGAGGTTGTGTTTTTCTGCTTGACGTTTGTAAGAGGAAGCGAAAGGCCAGCTGCTGGTTACACTGGCTGGCACAGGCTCCTCTTAGTTTCAGGGATAAAACACACGGCTTTGATGAAAACAGCAAATGGTAAAATGCGCAAAGCCAACCATGACTGCTTCAAACTGCAGCATTTGCCTGCTGTAGA
This sequence comes from Pachycephala philippinensis, assembly GCA_013397055.1. Taxonomy (NCBI): domain Eukaryota; kingdom Metazoa; phylum Chordata; class Aves; order Passeriformes; genus Pachycephala; species Pachycephala philippinensis. The sequence goes on from VWZT01016781.1 coordinate 704,013, forward strand.
TTATTTTTGCAGAATACCAGCGGGTCACTGACTCACATGGATAAGTATTACCTGGCAGCAGAATTATCATCGATTTCATACGATTGATTTCTCAGCCAAAGAGTAACATACTAAATCTTTTCTGTTAAAAGAACAAACTACCATGGCAGGAGAAAGTAAATTATTCTGGGAGCCCATGGCTTAAAGACCAGAAAACCTTTCAGAGACGTTTTTCACTGCCTGATGGAAGAAGGAGACTTGTTTTGTTCCGTAGTGCTTTCCAAGCAGTTATTTTATGGGTCTCAAACCTCCATGTTGTCAAACCAGAATTCTTCATTAAAAAGATCTTGCATACAATAGTCTACAAACCGAACCAAAGGAGATTAAAAGTACTAAAATATACAATGAAACAGTGCTGTCAAGCAAACTGACAGGGGGAAGATTGTTTTTCTATTCTTATCTTACCTCATTATAAGTCAGAGTTTTTGTTTACCCTGGAGAGAAACATGTTTCTGGTTTTGCACTCCTGCTGCGCCACTCTGAATGTGTCCCCTTGTTCCTGTAATGCCAGGCCTCTCTGCAGACTTGCTTTTCTCTTGGTCCCCTTGATCAGAAATACTACAATAGCCATGTTTGTGGCCCATTTGTGAGGCTTCCTAATCTGCAGTTCACCAGAACAGTATTTGGCAAAGACAGCTGCCTGGTATTTATTCTTTTACCTCTCCAGTTCTGGAGTTTGCTCAGTCCTTCAGCTTAAATTAATACATGCACAGGTAAAATGTATGTATTTCTACTGGCAGGATATGAGGTAAGAGGAAACTGGAGCATGTAATGCTCTCGTCCCACACGCCCCAACTCAGAGTCCCATTTGCCCTTCCCATGCAGCCAGAGTAGGCAGCAGGAAGGCCAAGGCCATACCTGGCTGCTGCAACAGTAAAATCTGTAAGGAGGAGCTCTACTGGCTCTGCACATGTTTATATAGCACTGATTTACCTAAAAAGGGCTCAAAAGTGTCTCCATGCCCCTGTACGGTGATGCAGAGATGTGTCTGACATTCACACTACTCCCAGGGATCTGGGAGCATGCACATGCCCAAGGACATAATTGTACCCCCAAGCTTTTGGAGCTCAGGAATAGTATAGCTGTTAGGAGAAGAAAAATGTCTTACCTGTTACTCTGCTCTTCTAGGACCTCATCACACACACACTGGCTGTCAGTCCTCCCTCACTGCTGCCGGCCCTCTCTCGAGGCAGTGCCCTGGAGTCTCCTGGCTCCAGGGCAGGTCCTCACCCCTCATGCCAGCCCTTGCTGCCTTCTCTTGTTCTGCTTCCTCCCCTCACTGACTTCTTGTCCTGTGTAAAAAGCCTTGTTTCTCAGTGTCACTGATGTCTGCTCTGCTCTTATCGTTCCACTGGAGTTCCCTGTTCCCAGTGCCATCTCACTGTTATTCTACCTCTTCCCTTCCTCTTCAGTACACGAGGTACCACCAGTCCTGGCTGCCTTTCACGCCCTTTTCTCCACAAGACCAAACTTGCAGCATCTCTGTGGTGTCCACTGAATTGTTGCCTGGTCTCCAGTTGCTCCCACTGTAATGCACTGATTTTCTGGCCACAGAAACACTCAGCATCCCCTCCTGCACCCACAGCACAGTCTGTGGAAATCTGTACTTTCCTTCCAAGCTTTTTCTGTTGAACCATCTTACCTTTTTGAATGGAATTTTTTACCATTTGGATTAAAGTTTTCCATCCATTGATGATCAAATTAGTTCAGAAACTCTTGGAAATATGTTTTAATAACAAAATACTGTTCCTCCAGTGTTACCTACTTGGCATTTATATAGACCTATTTAATATGATAATATTATCATCTCCCCACATTAGAGGAAGTTCGGAGTAAAAGAGTTAATATAAACTTAATTTTCTCAAAGTATCATAGATGAATGCTCCTGAACCCAATTTGTGTGCTTTCTGCTAGTCAAATAGACACAAAGATACTGAGGGTGGAGGAAGGCGAAAGGAGAGATGAACAGTATTTCTGATGAAATAAATTCCTATAATGGGAGTCAATTTGACTATAATTTGATTTAAAAATGTCTATTGTTTTTACATCCAGTGCTAAGAGAAGTGGAAATGGTTTGCACTTAAAATTTACTTTAGGTTTCTTTGTAACACTGAAACAAAGTATTATTACTGTTCCCTCATCAAGTTCACTGTCTTCTGTATTTTCACACTTCTGGATGCACGAACATCACTGAAAGGTTCATGCTCATGTGCTCCTCCCCATTGCTGACTATGGATTGAAATAAACCAGATTAAAATGAGCCCCGACTGAAGGAAGACTGTTTCGTAAATGTCTCAATCAACCTCCAACCTCAGCCCTACAGATCTCTGCAGAAGCTCAGCAGACTCTCACCAGGGAAGCAGAAAGAGCGCTAACCTATACTCCCACTGCAAACATTAACTAATTTATCCAGATGTCAGTGCAAAGAGTATGTCTTACCTTTGTTTGTACATGAAATAGGGAGATGGGGTCATGAGGGAGGGAAGGGGAAAAGGGCTCCTTGCTCATACAACGAATACTGTCACAGCTGGTAGATGCTGCTTTGATTTCCCCGTGCAAGTGTGACTGACAGGGACAGTACTGCCCTACCCATCGATCCACAAGGCTGGGATCATACAGGGATGAGCATTCAGGCTTGGAGTGGAGCACTGCCCTCACAGAACAGGAGTGGGGGGTCAGTCACAGGGCACAGGTTTCTCTCAGTCTCACATCTGATGGTGGAACAACTGGAAAAGCAGGCAGGTAGGTGTACCGGAGGAACACAAGCTTGGGGAACTATGATGGAAGCACAGAGCATAGAAACTTGACACTGAAAACAAAGGGGTACAGGTGAAATCTAACCCCTGCAGGGTTTGTGAGCCTTGGGAGCTGCAAGCAGCCTCCAGGCAAGCTGAGAGCAAACCTCGTGCTGTAGCACTGGAAGACAGAAGTGGCCTGGCTATTTAAGGCATTTCAGCCAAACGTTACTCCCGTTCAAGTTAGCAGGACTGCTTGGATTTAGCAGCAGCTGTGTGGGGCTTGGCTGCTGGCTGGCGTTAAACCATGACAGAGGACTAAAGGAAAGCAATATAATCTCCTGAAAATAAATAGCTCTTGAACAACTAATTGGATATTTTTAATGACCTTATAAATTTAACTGACACTGCAAGAGTTTCAATGCTATGAAATAAAAATATTTAATACTTTGCTCACAAAATCCTAATAACACAGGGGGGTAGCATAAAATGTGACACATCATACTGATTGAGAAAGAACTGAGGAAGCATTGAAGAGACAAAAATCTGCAGGAGAGATGCAAGAGGAACAAACCTGACTTCAGCTCCCTTTCTCTCTCTGCTGGGTATAGATGGATCCTAGGAAATTACCTGGCTGTGCCATCGCCTTTGAGAATACTCCAAGGTTATACTCCAAGAGACAATTATGCCTCACACATTAAGCAAATATAAAGTAACACCTCTTAGGCACAGAAGCGAGGAGCTGCCATGCAGAGGAGCAGGGATCCTGAAGGACTGCTCCAGCGAACAAGAACAACCAAGGCAACACAAACTACACAGTGTGACGTGCTGGCCCCTTCCTTAAAGCATACAGAGCAGAGGACTGAGCAGGGGATAGAGAAGTTACTACACCTCTCCTGGTGTGCTCAAATGCCAGATCTGGTTTGGCATTCGCACCGAAACACTGCAAAGTCAGAAATGGTTGAGAGAAGCACAAGAATTGCACACGTAATAAGAACATAACAGCACTGGAGGCAGGATCCTAATCAGAAGGAAATGATAAAAATGAAGATAGGCTTTTTAGTTTCCGAAAAGAGCCACCTAGACAGCTGCAACTTGAAAAAGGAAAGTGCCTTATTACAATACAAGCCCAGGAGCCCATCCAAGTAGGTGGGCTACCAGCTGTAGGGTCATGCTGAATGATAAATCAGCAGGGAAAACTCCTGCAGACCTCTTGCACAGCTTTTCATGCAGCTGCACTTAACACTGAATGGATAAGCCACATAACATTAGCCTGTCATAAAATATGTACTTCAGGCACCAATTGGTTTCCTTCTGGTTCTATTTGCAGCAAGATCAAATTTCACTTACAAAGGGCACGGTGGATCATGGCCACCACTGGACTGAGGGGCTCCTACCTCAGAGAAAAGCCACTGACCTCTGAAAAACATGGATCATTTTCTTGGAAGACTGAACAACAATAACACTGAGGTATCCTTGAACTTTGCACTGATACCACAGTACCACTGGAAAGCACAGGCATCAAAAGTAAACACATCTTTAGGGAAAGTATTTTAAACCATTGACTTTATTAAAATACTTAATACACGGTTTTTAGAGGAATGTACTTACATTTTCTGGAAACTCCACTGAACCCAAATTTTAATTGTATCTTTAACAAATGACAAAACAGTGGATGAATTCATGCTGTACACCAAAGAATAGACAAGTTAGGGTATTGTTTTTCATCATCATCATTATTTTCCTGGCACAGACTCTTCTTTGCTTTTTAGCTTCAATCTCTTGAGTATCTAGTAGCAGAGAAAGGAGGTTTGCGTTTCTCACAGCATTAAACCCATCTGGTCCAAGTGGAAGTCCATTTGTTTTCACCACCTTCATTCAAACCTTCTCCAGGAGCTTCCTCTTCCCGAAAAGCAAAGGTGATTGACCTCTCTGAAAAGCTACAGGTCACACTGCAAGACGAGTTTGACAGTCAAATGTGAACATGGAGCTCTGTACCTTCTCAGAATCATTACTCTTTCAAAATATCCATTTCAAACTGAGAGTGGAAAAAAAGACACTGTCAAAATACAAGGGCCAAAACACATTCATGGACTTAGTGGAATGCACATGGAAGACAGCTTGCAGTGCTGCAGCTCTGAAGTAAAAGGTAAATCAGAAGCCAGGTCTTGTTGAAATACAAAATGCAAGAGCTGGGAAGGAGAAAGACAGAAATAACCTGGACACATTCCTTAAAAAAATGAAATGTCCTAACCTCACGGAGAAGGCTGTAATTATCATACACATTGCAATTGCCATGAACCATGGAGATCAGTGACAAAGTGTATGTTATGACAATCTCACTGACAAGTATAATCTGGGGGAAATTATTCATACCGAGCAAAGAAATAATTAACTGTGTGTTTCAATGCAAGATGCACAGAGGATGCATAGGTTTTCACATCAAATTAATAAGGCTCTTTTTAAGAGATCATTTTGCAACCTTGCATAGGTGATATTGTATCTTTTCAATAGACAATGTGCAGAAACTATGTACAGTTGAAAAAAAGAACTTCGATGAAAGCATTTTTTCCCCTCAAGTTTTACCATAGTATAAAAAGTAACTTATATAACTCCTTCAGTTCTCTAAAATACATATGGAATATCCCAGAAAGAGAAACCAGGAACGCCATCTAAATGATGCCGTGTGCATTTATACAACAGGTTGAAACAACTAGAGAAGCCACCACAAAGCAAAGTCATAAAGTTTTCATATAGAAAAAAAAAATGCAGGAGTAAATTTTGCTTACAAACATGAAAACTCATTTAAACAGAAATGCATTTTAGTTATAACAAATTAATGACCTTCACTAATCAGACTGCTGAATGGATGGATGACTCACACACTAAGTAAACGATAGAAAGAGCCAATTCAATCCCTGCTTGATAAATGGACAGTAAACTTTAAAATCTGCATTTGGTTTCCAATTAATCCCAGCTCAGAACAACTCCTCCCTTAGACAGCCAGACGGCAGCTTCTCAAAACTAATATTATGAACATCTGCCAGTCTGCACAACAAAAGCCATTAGGGCATTCATGTGCTCCTTCATTTGGTAAGAAAGAAAGTCAGCCAGAGGATGAGCACAGTGCCACAGGACAGCCAACTCCACCTTTGAAAATGAGTGTCCCGTTCCCTGGGACACTCAACCACCACCCCAAAATGACTTATTTTTGCCCTGCAGTTATGTAAATCAGGAGACTTTCTGTCTGATGTGGCTCTATTCCACTGAAACTACCTTCTCCTTTACACAGGAGTTGCCTGGCATTTGTTTTGCCATTTTGTGCCTGGATGCAAGATTTCATTATTAGTGCTGCTTATTACTCTTGCATATCACAGTGATGTGTACTTTTTAGTAGTATTTACAATGGTATCACTGTGGAGAACTAAGCTCTGTACTAGAAACAGTCTCTTTAACAGAGACCTTAATTCTAAGGATTTGGTACATTTCTGATCTACAGATAAAAAGGCAAAGCTAAAATCAGCCCACTATACATTTGGCATTAGGTTCAAACATGGGGAAAAAGCAAACACCCAGCACATTCCCTTGTTTCAAAGGGATGCTATTTACAAGAAGAATTTGCTTTTTTAATATTTCAACAACAAAAACCCAGCTAATTTCAAAATTAGAGTTATCTAAGGTGGCTTAGTTTTTAATCAACAGAAAACACAAACAACATTGCTGTTTGCTGCTAAACACAAGTCTCAAAAACGCAGGGAAACTATGATCAGTTATTCTATGGGTGACAAATCACAGCCAGTTTAATAACAACAGTAAAAAAACCACTTCTGCTTTTTTAAACACAGCTTCTAAAAAGTACGGCATCCCAATATTTCCTCAGTTCCAGATTGCTGACATTATAAATTAAAGGTGAAAAGAGATCCGTATATAAACAAGGCAGCTTTCCACTGACTTCATTGTACTTGGTTCTTGTCTAAACCTTTGGAAATTTAATCTTCAAATGCCACAAGGTAAGGTTGAATTTATCAGTTACAAAACAATGTCCATTTGTATGCGGAATTTGGAAAAACAAAACAAAACAAAAACCAAACTCAAAAAACACACACAAGTATTTACAGCAATTCAGATCTCTGTTTTCCCAGCCTTCACACTTGCGTGTCACCTTCTGCAGAAGTGTACACACATGATCCACTGAGCCCAAGGCCCTATGTTATGGTACGAGGCCTTTTGGGCGGGGGCGGCGGCATGAGTTCGGTGTCAGGATCGAGGTGGTGCTTCCGCGTCTGTCCTTGGGAAGCTGCTGCACATCTGTCAATGAACTCAAACAGCATCTCCTTCGTCACCGGATTCTGGATGCTGTTGCAGACAGCTGGGAACAAAGAATACATTCTCATGTAACTAAACTGATTTGTTGTAGTCGGCACTTCAATAACTTCACCCCCTCTTGGCAAAATAACAACATATTCTGGCTCAAGTATTCTGCCTTAAACACGCACTTTGACAAGGTGGTTGTGTCTGGAGTCACGAATCTCTGCTCTGCCCCCCAGAGAGCAAAGCAATGCCGTGGGCCTCTACTCTCATGGGAGTCTCTTTCTAAACAAACAAAAGGCATGTGTGTGTGTAAGGCTTCCTGAGGCAACTATAAAACCACCAAGAACTGACATCCTATTGAGGCAAGAAACAGCAATGAAGGCCTTGTGAGACACAGCTTTGAAACACACATGAAATCCAAGTAGCTGGAAACAAGACTGGCTTCTAATATTGAAAATCTCTGAATTATGGGAACTTATTTTTTTCACCAGTAAGTACTATAAATACCCTAAATCTGCAATGCACAGTCCTTTTTTTTTAACCATATACCTTCATGGGGCAGAAAGACTTGACACCAAGCAAATGGCATGTCTGGAACACCAGACCATATGGTGGAGGAGCAGCCATGGTGCTGTGTGGTGGCCAAAGCACACGTGTACGGGCACCCTCGGGGTACTTAACACGACTCCTCAGACCACAGTTTGTAAATCACGGCCCACGGGATTTTATGGAACAAATAAATAGGCTTACTTCACTTTAAACAAATGAAATATTTTTTAATACTTTCCTATGTAACTTTGTATTCCCGTAATGAATCCTCCTGAGAGACTTAGAGGAGAAAAGCAAAAGGGAAAAAACAGGCATGAAATTAAGTGGGAATCCTACAACTATCTTGGAAGAAAGCACAAAATTATTAGAGGGTAATTGATAGCATGTAAGGGCTGGTCACAGTCAGGATGCAATTTCCATGCAAAACAGTCTCCTGACCCCCCAGAGTACTAAACGGCGTTAGGACTCCTTAAAATGTACTTGCAATGTAGCATTGTTACGAATAACAATGATTCTCAAAAGCATTCCTTTCTTTGCTGCAGAATTCCAGAACCAATCATAGGATTACTTTACAATTAATAAAGCACCTTTCCAGCATTATTTTTAATTATCTCACTAGTTTTGGTGAAAAGGTGCTTTAACAGTTGCACAGTATTTGACTTTTGCAGTTGGGAAGCATTATGATTACCTGTAATTTAGGAACAGAATTTGAGTCACAAGGCAACTGGTGTAACTCAGTATCAATTTTTTAGGGCTGCCTTAGCTTAATCACTCAAAAAGACCTTCTGTTTTCAATTTGAAAGGTAAGAAAGTGCAAAAGCAAGATGCAGACAGGTGCTTATTTTGTTGCTATTTCAACCATGGGGAAAAATAAATAGCATTTTTCATCAAGAGAAATATAATAGAGGAGAGAGGATCTAGAGAAACAATTCTCAAATGATAAAGTATAACTTCTGGAGATTTTGAAAAATCGTTGAAAGTGAAAACTCAAAGCCAAAAGAAAACTTTCTGTTCTGAAATTCCTATAGAAAATTTGAAATATATCTTAAAAATTCTTCCTGTAGCATTTAATTTTCTTTTAATTTTAAATTTTAGGAAGTTCACTATGTTTTGGAAGAAAAAAGGTCAGGAATAACAAAACTGCTCTACAAATGAAGAAAATGAGAAGAGGAAAAGGACAAATACATATGCTCTTAAGAATGAAGGAAAGAAGAATATGCTGCTTATCAAGAAAAGGAGAAAACTCCAAGGAAAACTAACTATTGAAACACTGAGGTGAACCAGAGAAGAGAAATTTAGGTCATGGTCACAAAGATGTCGTTGTACTTGTATGACTTTTGTGGTCCATTCCTCTTTCCTGACTGGACTGCTCAGCAAGTATTTCAGCTACATTCTGTGCTGGTTCCCTAAGGTGCCAACAGATTTATTATCTCCTGGCAAAATGACCACATTGTGTTTATTCAAGAAAATCTACTCACTGCTCAGGCAGAAATACAAGTAGAAGGGTTTAGAGAAAATTCTACATCAGCTATGTGTGCCCCAGTAATTAGCATGGTCTTAAATATGATTAAACTTCATTTTGGCACTTAACAGAAGTCAGTATCAATATGTTTATTGTTATTCAGCCTTGCACACACTTCTACTCGAACTCTTACACTATACCTGAAAGTAAATATCATCACTTAATTTACAATATTTGGCAAAATATTTTTTGGCAGAGGAACACGAAAATCTCCCAACTCTGCATGGATGTACCCCCACCTTTCATTTGTTTTCCCACTTCATCGTTTGTGTAACTATTGTTGAAACCTAAGATTACATTTTTCTCCTATTAATTTTCTAGCCCATCTGCCAAATAATGGTTTTGGCATTTTAAATTGATTTTTTGTTCAACAAATGCCACTCATAATGTGCCAGTTTGCATTACATCCCAGGAAGCCATCACAACGCTAGGCACTGATGTCAGCTGAAGCGATGCTTTTGTAAATAAAAACTTTCTTGGCTCTGACTTGAAAGGCTTGCCCTGCCATTTAAAGTCATCTTGGCACAAGTGTTTGCAGTTCTACAAAGACTTAGGCACTTGCTTCTGTGTTACCTGTTAAATTCTGCATCAGAGTATTGGTTTGGCTGACTTCATCAAATAACCCTGCAGCCAGATGATTCGTGCTGTCTAAAAACCAGTGATGACATAAGCATTTGTAAGATGAGGCATTACTATAATAAGTTAGGGAAGTCAGGACTCAGACTAGAAATGAGAACACAGAGTGCCTTTCCTCCTTAAAACAGAACAGAGGTAAAACATTAAAATTTTAGCCTGAGAAACTTTTAAAGCAAATTGTTCTACTCACCCATAGCAGTGCTATAGGCATTTGGAAAGCTTTTGTCTATCCTCTGTCTCATGAAGACCCAGCTGTTGTTCTCAAACTTGCACTCTATAATTTTGTTGTCATACTGTTTGAGTTCTTTTGTCACCTGTATAAAAAAAAAAAATTGTTTAGGATAAACAGACTTTAATTCACAATTTTTTTCTTTTAGGCATAAATAATAGAAGATCAAAAGCTACCCTGCATTATTTTTCAGCAGCATGCCTCCATCCTACACAGAAAAATTGCACATAATACGTCTCCATTTTACATACGCTCAGCTACTCAACATTTTAAAAATACTTTTCAAATTTGCTGTCAATATTCAGCAATTATATTATGCTAAAACATCAGTAGAGGGGGGAAAAAAGTCACTTCTGGCCCAAATGCAAATAGGTTTCCATGGGAATAAACTACTTCCAGTTTAAGTGCTATTGCCAGCCTAAGTGCACGAAATGTATTATCCATGTTTCATCAACCTTCTTTGTTGAAGGTCTCACAGCAAAATGTCAGATTTCAATACTGGAAAAAGCTTACAAAAAATCATTCCACTCTTTACAGGACTGAGGCTTTTTCTTTTCTTCTTTTTTTTTTTTTGCTTCATTTGTCTTTAAAAATTAAGACTGTAACTTCAAAATAATGTAGGCTTTCAAAAGACATATATTCTAAATCTCCTTCAGGCCTCTCTTTATTGATTCACAGATTTGTCAGCAGCCAATATCCTGAGCTATTTGTCTTTCTATTTGGCAACCCTGTGTGGTTTGGAAATGTAGTTTATATGCATTGGACTTCGTAGTTGTTTTGGCTATTTCATCCTATGCATCCTAATCTACGATACAATGCAAAAATTTTCAAGTAACCATGGTAACCTGAGAACCTTATCTAACACTTTAACAATTTTACCCATATACTTTACTTTGTTCCAAAGGGCCTCTTCAGCAGTATAAAGCTGTATTTAACTGCTAGCTGCGTTTAGTTGCTATAGTTTACCAATAAAAAGCTGTACAAGGTAATGTAACACTTTGGATTCAGGATCTTATGCATAAGCGCTCTCATAAAAAGGAGGTGGTTATTGCAATTCATTAGCATAATTTCTCACCTCTGTTGTCTACTTGCTCTTGAGCAGTGACACGGGAATTTACTACTGTCAGAGAGATGTGGATTTGAAAAAGGCCATAGCTGTCTCCAGACAGCTTAATAGCATATACAGTGGAAAAACCCATGAACCCCTTTTCCATTAATTCCCAGGTAAAGACAATTAATTAAGGAAATGGTCCTGAGCATGGATCAAGTCCTCCTCTACTGCGTAGTACAGGATTTGATAAGCAGAATCCTAACATTCTTGGTATATACCCTGAATACTTGTGTTCACTCCTGGACAGGGAGCCCTGGGATTTTACCTGCCAAGTGAACATGGCACTGTAAGAAAATTTCATTAAACTTGCTTACAATTGCGTCCTGTCCTGCTGCAGGACTGACAGAGTTTGAGTCGGGTTTTCATGCCACACACTATTCTTTATCCATTCCAGCACCTGCAAAGAGTTTTTTTCTCAAATCATTTACTCCTTAAGTGAAGTTTGTGTCTTCTATTGATCATCAGATTGCTCAGATCAGCAATTTCTTCCTTTGCAGAATGCTCTGCACAGCAGTGCACTTCTTCCACCTGCACTGAAAAGCTCCATACAGTCCAGAGGTTTGACTGACACATGTTTATGGATGCATTATGTTTCATTTGGTGCGTGCAGGAAAACACAACATCCTTTTCCAGCCTACTATGGATACATAAACCCAGGAAGAAACTCCTGGCTGTGCAGTGCCTTGGGAAGGTATATCATTTTGAAAACAGCTGCCTAGTGGAAGTGCGGGCAGCAGGGGGTATGGCCACATGTCTGATTTTATGCCAAAGCAGGGAAATGTTAGAAAGACCACCTGATAAAGAAAGAAATGCATAGAATTGCAGGCAATGACTTCAACTAGCCAAGGCTTTCTCATGGCTTATCATTCTTCTAGTGTTCAGCTGCTCAGAATAGCAATAAATTAGATGGCAGCTTTATCTGACTGTGGCAATTAAGCAATATTATTAACTATCGAGAGACTTGCTTGGCCATTCATTAGCAATCTGGAAGATGGATCTTTCCACAAAATATGACCACCTGCCAAAGCATTGACTTAAATTAATTTTCCCATTAGAAAACTGGGGATCACAGCCTTTAACAATTGCAAGTTGTAGTAATTACTTCACAAAGGAAGAAATATAGCACCTACTCTTCCCTGTACTTTGTTAAGTGACCTTAGTCTTACAAAGGTACTTATTCTAATATAAAAGAACCTTTTAGGACCTGCTGGGCATTTGATGAAAACTACAAGTACTCTGAGCAAAACACACTCACAGTATTAAAAACACTCTTCCACTATTGCCTCTTAGTAGACTTCTAAATGGGTATTGTTTATACATAGGACTGAACAAGGCCACAGTGATTCTGGTATCCATAATTCACACCTTACATCTACCTATAATACACATGCTACTTACTGGTATTTCAGATTCAAAGTGGGACAGGGAAAGCATCAAATGTAGCTGTCTAGAAATTCCTTCCCTTTGGGAATGAATTCTGAGCTCCTCAGCACAGTGCCTTCTCGATTCTCCCTTTGCAGTGTGGAGTTCATCCCTCCTTCTCCCCTTTAAATATCACAGTCCATAACAGTACTCAAATAATGCACCATCACTTCGCTTCCTGAGAGGTACTTCTTCTAGCTTCTAGTGCTTCACAGAAGATGAATTAGGAATTATGGCAGTTCTCAGCCAAAATGCTTATCCTCAGTGCTGGTACAGTGCCAGTGCTTCTGCCATACTGTTGATAAAGCGCCTTGAACCAGCATTCAGCAATTTCAAGATGGAAACTCCCACCACACTAAGGACTCCATGGAGCCTGCCTTAATTAAACATTTATTCCTTAGCCTATTTTCGGACAGCCAGTCAGAATTAGAATCCCAAAGGATCAAGTCTTGGACACGGGACTGTCAGAGGTGATGTGCATCAGAACAGTAGCACTAGTCTGGGCAACAACTGTGTCCTGGGCAAGGACAAACACCAATCTGTACACCTCTTTCTTTCAAGAGGAAGGAAATTGTTCACCAGCAGCAATGTTCAGTGTTCCTGCCCGTACTTCATCTAATTATCAGGAACCAGCCTATTTGCCCAACAGAAATAATTTCCAAAAACACAGAGGAGCATCCTTTTGGAAGCTGATTCACTACATTACTGCTAGTCTGGAAGGTGTGGTTGGAAAATATTGGGCTTGAGCTGCATCCCCATTTCAGTAACAGTTCATTATCAAATCAGACTGATGTAATACAAGACCATTGCCTAAGAATGTCAGATTTCATGATTATATCTTCCCCTGCTGAGAAAGGCTTCCCCCTGCTGTCATCATCTGGGCCATTCACTGGGAAGAACTTCAGTGGGGTAAGCTTATTTCTTTTTCTAAGAATGAAGACAGTTAAGGATCGGGAAATCTCTCATTTTCCAGGCTCCTTCTATTCCCTGTGTTCTGAAAGAAATTAAAAATATATATATAAAAAAGTAAAATATCTAACCCATTTCAAATTTTCTTGCCTGTCTGAAAAATGGAGTCATTTTGAGATGAGTAACATGCAGCCACAGCTTATGTTAATTTAGAGCAAAATGTGAAAAATACCCCTAATATATCCAGCTGAAAAAGAGAATAAACCATTTAAATTTAATGTAGTTAGCCCTAGTCCCATGAAGATGCCTTCACTATCTCTGTCAACTACCAGCACCCAATGCTTTTCTGTGTCTCTCCACAGCACACCTGACCGTCACACGGCTCCATCCTTCCACTCAAACATCAGTCTCATCACCCTTAACCCTGAAGGAGAATGAAATTCCTGGACAAGCTCCTACTCTACATAAGAGGCACTAACAATGCAAATTTAGATTTTAAGGTAATTAAGTTAGTATTTCAGAAAGCATGTCTACAATGGACAAGCTTGATCTTTACATGTGCATCTACTTTCCCCATTTTCAAGTCTTTAGAAACATAAAAGGAGATAAGCTTTTAGATAAATGGAGACTTGGCTGACAGAAGCCTTATGTTTCCATATGCATGGTTTTTTTCAAAGCAATTGAAATTATTTCAGTTTAGTAAATAACCCCCTTTAAAGAAAGTGATGTGTGTAAGCAAAATCTTAAAACATTCCATTTTGAATTCTTTCTCTCTTTAAATGCCTTCTTGCTGCACTTTCCCTCCTATTACCAAACATTTATAAATAGAAAAACATTCTTCAATCCACCTATTTCTATTCCTATTCCACATCCCTAGTCATCAGCCAATTTTTAAGGTCCCAGAAGAAAAGATCATAATTGTAGATGCAGAAAAGATCAACTTCTGTGAGAGAAAAAACAAGCAAAAGCAGCAGTTGAAATCTTACAAAATTAAGAACATTTTTATTTCTAAATACAGAATTAAAAAATAAAAGGAACCATAACATAGAGGCAAGATGGATTCTAAACACAATGGGTTTCTATTTTCTAAGAAGAATCTGCCTTTTCTTTTCATAGCTAGCATGTGCAATGAAGGCATTTCTTTTTGATATGCTCAAGTACACAAACTGTTTGTTTTCTTTTTTTAAACGTAAGTTTCAATGCCTGGAAGGGAGAAAAGTTTAGAGCTGCTACATAAGGCCCAGAAAGTAATTCTTCCTCTTACTGATATCGTAACTACATTTTCTCCATTAGGATACATTCTCACAGCCAAAGCAAATAAACAAGTGAAAGAGGCACATCCCAAAACACATGATCAGCTGTGTGGTCATGAAAGAGAAACCTTTTGGTTGCTTCCCAGTCTCCTGCTGCAGGAGAACTGGAGTCCTAAACCTCCCTTAGGAGGTCACCCTGCAAAAATAAACCACATTTTTTTAAGAACTATCCAAAACCATGGCATTTGTGAGTTCCTTGTCCTGAGGGTATTGGGATATATTCAGCCACAAATGACAGTCTAGGAAATAAAACCTCTATAGCAAAACACCACATCTCAGATTCCGATTTCTGCATTAGTCTCCAATGCTGTGGCTGCCCACAGCTGCAAAGTACTATAGACTTTATTTACAACCTTCTCCAATGGTGTGGAATGTCCAAGACAACAGGGAGGATTAAGCTGCCCACTGGTACTACTACCCCACAGCAGCAGGGCAACATCTGAAGATCACTGAGATGCAATGACAACAGTCATGGAACAAAAAAAAAAAAATTACATGGGAATTTGAGGAAACAAAGGAATCAAGACTTCCTGAAGGAATAGGATGGAGACAGAAAAAATAAAGAAGAAACAGTAACAAAATGAAACAGCTTCTGAAGATATAAAGATATGCCAAACTCAAAGCAAAACCTTTCTGAAGACCAAATACTTAAAGGTGACAAACTCCAAGGACATTCATGTCAAACCAAGGCAAGTGAGAGGAAACGAGGTGTGAGAAACAGGGATCCAGAGAAAGCACATGTGATTGCTGGTGAGGTCATGAATATAAGAAATTCTAATGATTTGAGTAGGAACATCCGAGACAGTCAACAGCCATGCAGTTATTAGAGCCCCCAGCACTCAGAGGGCACAGTCCAGCACCTAACACAGATTCCAAGCTGTTCATTCGGTGCTTCTTCCTAATTCTAGGACCATTTGTTCAGATGCTTTTAAAGAACTCTCTTCCCCATTCACATGAAGTATCTCATGATTTTCACAGTCAAACTTCTCAAAGGATAAAAAAATTTAAAAGACTGTTTTTATTAAATGTTCCCATAAATGCCTGTTCACATAAATCGAGTACACTGAACCATGTGAATATTGTCTGCTGGAAAAAGTTAATCTGCTTTGCATTTTTGCTCAATCCCAAACAGATTTTGTAATACAGCTTAATATCTACTTCTTTATATGATTCAAGAGATTATTTTATCAAACCACAGATTTCTTGCTAAACTAAACATACTGATTGTGTTTCCTTTTTAAGGAATATATTACCCAACAAATGGTTATCAGCTTGGGTAAACACAATGCAGTTGTGATGGTTATTTAACATTAATAATGCCTTCTAAGTGCAACTATGCTGATTCTTATGTACGTAAGAAATGGAAATGCTCCAATTTTGAGAAGTCATTCCTGAAAAGGAATATTAAGAAATATAAAATTTGAGCAGTTTTGTTCATGCCTTATTTAACCACAATGTTAACACCAAGCACTGTAGAATCACAGGAAAAGTGAAAAAGAAAAATCGTGCTTCCAAATTACATAGAATTAGGCTTTTTTAAATTGTGGATTTTTTTGTTTGTTTTTCACTTCCAGTGTCTAGCACTCTCAGTTAATGATTTAGTCTTTCTTTTTAACATATAATATTTTCTCAAAGAATCTTTCATTCTTACATGTAGTAATTTAAAATATGGATACTGTTTTCTGATACATATAATGGGTTGGAGTCCTGGGGTTTTCCTGACAACTGACAGATGGAAACATCAGAAATAAAAAGTCTTCCTCTTATCAGTGATATTACAAGTTTAATGACTTTCAGTGCCAGCTGGAAATAGGTTTCTTAATGTATCCTGGAAGGTCTCCTGTACACCTGACCTTGCCACACCATTTGAACTGTCTGTAAGAAACCGAGGTTCTCCTGAGCTTTTTGACTCTCAGAGGAACACACTGGTATCTATGGCAAAGCAGGTAACTGGCAACTGCTTAGACCAAGATGTGGAAATATATATATGTTTGCACAAATGTTTTGCTCAATGACCAATCTTCTGGATTTTTTTTTTTATATACTTTTATACTCCTCATTTTACTCAATGGTACAGCCATTTGCCATGGCAAACCAATAAACTCTTTGAACACTTCTGGGCATTATAACTCGGGCATCTACATTACTCAAAGAGCAGCTGACCTTCCTGCTAGACATTGCCATCCCCACCTAACTCCTGAGGGAACTCTAAAGCTTTAAAAAATGCTACTTTCTTTTAATCATCTTCAAGAATGGGAAGCAGAGATTTGGGTGTCCACACACGTCTTGACTAGTTAAATGAAACAAAGTAATAAATGATTGTCCTCCTAGATCAATATCCCTTGCGTGGGCACTCTAATCATCACAGGTCTCTGTATCAAAGAAAAAAATCTGTACATCTGTAAAAACTGAGAAATGGAAGAATTCTGTGCTGCGGATTTGTGAACTTGGCACAGCTCTGCTATGACAAATTCTTAAATAAAGTCTTATTGAAAAAGCAGCTCATATAATTCTGACCCTCAGCATGCTGATGAAAGAGCAAGAAACTCTCGGGGGAACTGCAGAAACACCCAGGCAGTAAGAGAGCAGCAACAGAGCTCTCAAAGCAAGTTGTCAGTGTTGACCTTACTGCAGAGAGGATGTGTGTGTGGTGTAAACAGAGCTTCCTTCACCTGCTCTACAGCTCATGAATTCGTAGGAAGAGGTAAAAACAGTGCTTATCTGCAAGCACCTGGGGTAACTCTGCAGAGGCCAAAGGTAGCCACCTTGGATTTGGCACATCATAAATGATTGTGCTAATAATAATAATCCTTGGAGTCTGTACTGAAACTTGAGTGTGTTTAAGTTCCAAAGTAAAACAGGCAGATGCAAGCATAGCAGTAAAATGCCACAGCAAACAGCAGAACTGTTCAGCAGGTTATGCAAAAAACAAATAAACAAAATAAATCCTTTCAGTGAAGGACAAGGAATTCACAGGAGGTTTCTGAAGAAAATGCCACCCCATCAGAAAGGTAAGCAACTGTATGGGGGGGGAAGAGAACAAGGACATGCAGTGCAATCTGGCAAAAGCAGCTGAAATAATAATATATAAATGATTCTGTGAGAAAATATTTCACTCACAGCCTGATACATTTCAAGGACTGTACCTCTACTTGCCATGAGCTAGCTCGTGAAAGCCACACTTAACCCTCATTTGTGCTTTGTTCACTCAGGATGCTTTTGCAAAAGGGAGCCTGCCCCAGACAGGGAGGGCTGCATGAGACACAAAGATCCAGGAGACAAGAGTTATACATTACTAGTAAAGAATATAGTTTGAAAACACCACTTAGCTCATTCATAAATTATTAATTTCTTAAGGTTTATTATTCTCAGTTTGCAAATGGGGAAGAAAGAGATAGTTTGTGGTCACACCACAGGGAAAGCATTTACCCCCCATTAGGTTCTCTAAACCCAATCTTAATTACCCCTCAGGTACTTACACTCATGCTACCAAGAAATCTTGTGACACAGGGCAGCTGAGATCTTGTTAATAATTTATCAGTAGAAACCCAAACAAGTCTTCCAGAGACAAAGCAATGCTATCACTATTTTATAATCACTTTGGCAACACTACTCCTACACCTCAAAATAAATGAAAGAGAACTTAGATGATTGTGTCAGAATAGGATGAGGAGTTTTTCTGACATTTGCTGCCTTGCACATGCTGGAATTCACCTCGAATAGGATTGATTTCCTGACAAATGTTTGTGTTTCTCACCCATAGATTGTACAGTGTACTTTCTCATATATATGACTATTTCTCATCTGTTCTCTGTACCCAAGCTCTTGCTACTGTAGGAGTCTAAGTTTTACCTGTACTTCTTACACCATACAAGGGATTCTGTCACTTGCTGTCACACCACTGGGGATGGGTTAGAGGGAGACTCCACAGGGCTGGGCTATCAGGAACTTCCCAGCAGCCTTTCTATGGAAGGAAAAACTACTTTTACAAGTTCAGACACTATCTGATGGCTATTCATGTGGGATCCAGCTGTACAAGCTCTTATCCTTCTAAGTTATCTGCCTTTGAGCAGCTTCAGAAGATCAGTTAGTCCACACTAGTGTTATCAGGATTGGGCCCTAAATCTAATTCTAGTCATTGCTTATCTGGCTTTTGAAATGTTCTTAGAAACTGTGGGTTTATACTCTTTCAGAAAGATGCCAAATCATATCAGAATACACCAAAAGAAATTTAAACTAGAACCCAAAGTATCAAGTAATTGCAAGTGAGTGTTTTAAATCCACTTTTACTCGTAATAACACACAGCTTTCGAATTACAGCCATTAAGAATCATATTCTTTTCTTCCATTTAGATCCCAAACAACCACTTTGATATGCTTAAAGTTTTTTCCCCATAAATCAAAATTCACCACCGAGAACAACTGTGTCAACACTATAAGGAAATTTGTTTGCTGTGTTAAATTGAGCTTCAAAAGCATGAACTGAACATACATTTGTGATCACAAGTAGTGCCTCTTCTTATATCCATTCAAAGTGGTTACCTTATTATAGCTTATTATAAATGTACTGTCTAAAATGCAGCAGCATGACTGTTCCATTTCCAGGCCATAATTTTATGATAATCATATGTAATATATTCATATGTCTACTTCACTGCCTAACAAAGCCGAAACTGGTTTCTTAGCAAATCTGCTTCCCCCATGGTTCAAATTTCTTTGCCTCAGAACATTACTGAAAAACAACATTAAGAAAAATATAATCAAAATTTTACTTTGTATTTTGCACTATAGTAGGCAAACAAAGGAATATATCATTGGAGGCTGAATTTGGCATACTGACTTTATCAAATACTGGTATCTAAGTGATATGTAAATTATTAAACATGCTATGCAAGCATTATTAGAAAAATGGGGGTAGGGAGCAAGATTATAAATTTATAAATGTTTTAGAAATCCTATTAATACTTGAAAACGTTGAGATTGTACAGAGAGAATGTGCAGATAAACTAAGACCAGAAATAAGCAAACTTGCTTTTAATTTCCAATATTTAACGTGTGTTCCGATTTTTGCCTAGAACATATTTACAAAATATAGTAACACTTTTCTTCATAAATTTTAGAGGCAATTCCTAGTTACTTATAAATCTGACACTAGAACATAGGTTTACAGGACTTGTAGGAAATAGAAACTCTTTTGATCCCCATCTACTCCACTAGACTGTTTGTCATCAGCCAAGTCTCCTAAGAACCAAAGGGTTTAGCCAGAGAGGAGAGCTCAGTCTTGCTCATCATAGCTTTTGCACTGTGTATGTAATAGTTTTTTAGAAGATTGTCAGATCTTGAAATCACAGAAGTCTCTTACAGCAGAATAACATCTTATTTTTAAATGAAATTTTCAGGTTTTGTATTTGTATTATATATTTGTGCTGATTTTGGCTGGAGTAGAATTAATTTTCTTCGCAGTTGCTGGTACGGGGCTGTGATTCAGATTTGTGCTGAACACAGTGATGGTAGCGTGGAGATGTTTTTGTTATTGCTGGGCAGAGCTTACACAGAGCCAAGGCCTTTTCTGATTTTTGTGCTGCCACACTGGGGAGGAGCCTGGGGGTGCCTGGGAGGTTGGGAGGAGACACAGCTGGGACAGGTGACCCAAAGTGACCAAAGGGACATTCCAGACCATATGGCATCGTGCTCAGCACATAAACTGGGGGAAGAAGAAGGAAGAGCGGGACCATTTGGAGTGATGGCATTTGTCTTCCCAAGTCACCGTTAGGTGTGATGGGGCCCTGCTCTCCTGGAGATGGCTGAACACCTGCCTGTCCATGGGAAGCAGTGAATTCATTCCTTGCTTTGCTTGTGTGCATGGCTTTTGCTTTCCCTATTAAACTGTCTCTATCTCAACTCACAAGCCTTCTACCTTCACCTGTCTGATTCTCTCCCAGGTTCTGCTGCTGGGGGAGTGAGTGAGTGAGTGGCTGAATGACGCTTGGCTGCTGGATGGACTTAAACCATGACAATTAAAAACCACAAACTTTTATTTTTGTAATACATGGCAAAAATAGTCAAACTACAATGATTTTTAAAATCCTGCCATTTTGAGGGGCATTCTTACACCTGATTGCTGAGGCTGGACTTCACAACCCTGCTGATTCAGCCTTCATTTTTGTAGAAAAATGAGTTTTAATAGGATGAGTTTTAGGTGACTGTTAGAACCACTTGAATGAGGAAGCTGATAAATGCCTGGATGAAACACTGCAATAATATAAAACACAAAGCCAAGAGGAGCCAAACAACAATAACAACAACAACAACAACAAAAATAATCTCAGCAGTGCTATGACATCAAAATAATAAAGCAAAGATGTGTTGGGAAAAAAGCTGCAAAAGTCACGTTAAGGATTTTTCATCCTTCTAAGATTTCAATTAGAAGGAAAATAATCTTTTTTCCCATTACTGATAATACACCACAACAAAAAGATTAATAGCTGCTGACTTAACGCAGACTTTCAAAAATTAGCTTTGATCAAAGGAAGTGCTGTAGTGAAAGTCAACTGCCCTAACCCACTTCCCAACTGCCTTTATAGCATTGAGCTAGCATGAACTCCCTCCCCTTTCTTGAATGGTTTCCTTTAAACTTCAAAGCCTAACTGGCTTTGAGGCTTAAGACACAGAAAGCTTTTTCCTTCTTCTTCAAAAGCAATTAAGACGTGAAGTATAATCTGACCTATAATCTAAAATCCAAGCACACAGGTCTTCTTGATCATTGTGGGGTTACAGAATGTAAGGGGCTCTACAGAGAAATTAATAGTGGCTCAGTAACTGCAAATGGTTTTACGGTGCCTGCCAGATGATGAGGTCAGTCTGCTGAAAGAAAGGTAAGCAAGGGCTAATCTATCAATGGCATAAATTTGTCAATAAATGAGGCTATAGAGGGATTCTTACTGCTTTACCTTTCATTGTAAGCTCCTCCTTCCTTTCCATGCCTTGTTATTAATGAGTCTGCAGAGTTAGGAAGCCAGATTTCCCAGGACACCACGGTAATGGATGTGGGGTGCGGCAACACAGACTGCAGTAATCACGAGGCAGAGGAATGGACAATATTCATGGACTTGCAAGAGTCACAACTGGCTTCAGAAGATATAATGGATTTTGAGAGACGTGGTCTGAGAAACCTATAAACTTCTTGGTCTGTTTGGGCAGCAGTGTGTCCAAACAAACGAATAAGGACTGTATCTGAGTTTTTGTTTTACTAACAGCTAGAAGGGATTGCAAATCTGAATGGTGAGTGCTGATAACAGGAAATAATTAATGGTTTAATAGCTGGTCTTGCCAAAGCCCTGAACGATAGGAAATCTGGGAAAACCCACTGTACATGAGCACACTTTTCATGGCTTTGTCCACAAACTTTGTTATTATATATGGGATCAGCAATACAGTAAGCGAGCAACAACATTTAGTCTTCTCACTTCACAAAATTACTTCACCCATTTAGTCTGCAAAAGCTAAGGCAAGCAAAGGCAAGAAAAGTCTCTTGAGTTTTCTAACCATGTGATGTCTCCAAGAAAACCCTTGTCATAAAGCTGTGTCCTGCAAAGACCTCTGCATGGGCCAATTCTTAAATTCCCCAGAATTCTGAGCCTAATTTGAGCACTTTGCTCAAGTGCTATACTTGTGCTTGAGCTGCTGTCCTCCCCTACCTAAGGCCCAGGACCAAAACAGCTTTAGTTCCCTAACAGATACAGCTAAAAACATTTGTTTTGCTTTTCACTTGATGTAATAGCATTTCAAGTAACATCATAACCCCATTCTAGAGACAGCCAGTGACACTACCAATTCCGTCCAGGAAAAAACAAATCCTTAAAGGCTCTTCCCTAGAAGAATATAGATAAGAAAAAGGAAAGAACAACGAGGTAACAGCAATGGCAACTCTGTGAACGTGTTGTCCAATAATCTCAAAGTGTATTCTTACACACTTGTAATGTGTATAAGTAACTTGTAATGTTAAACTCATTTCATTAGCACACTTTAGATGAAACAGTTGTATGTACCTAATTCTGCAGTTGAGAAGTCCAAGGTGAAAGGGAGTTTATTTGTCAGGCAAGAATGCACACAGTGGGGAAATTCATGAACTGAAACAGACAGCCTTGGTTTGTAGTTTCCTGCTATAACTACTAGCACTAATTCCTAATTAGTAATTAGCTAGTACAGATTTTTCCTTAAAGTTCTGAATGAAATATTAACAAGCTAGTAATTAAGTAATTCAAGGTCTGTTTGCTTTAGTGTTTGCATTAGCGTTAACTTTAGTATTGTAAATCCAAAACCCGAACCACTGATCTATAAACGTCCTTCTAAATTAATCAGAGACATCCTTTGCTTTCCTTCTATTGAAGTTAAATTATTCTGAAACCCCTTTCTATACATTAATGGTATCCAAGGTGTAACAGGTGGAAAGAGAATGTAATGATGTAGTAAAAGGCAGTTAATTGTACCTCACATTATTTTCTAAAAGAACAAAAACATTCTTGTCTCAATTCCTGCTTTTGCATTTTCCTTTACATTGCTTTTACTATAGACCGACCTCTTCCCTACACCCCCCAAAGGTTTAAAAGAAATGCTACAACACGTAGTTCATCTGCTCCAGCAACGATCACCAATCAAGCATGGCTAACCATGACCCACTAATGAAATGAAGCAGAAGCTGGGTTGCACTTGTGTGTATCACTGTTAAATACACCTGGGTAGGTCAGTGTACAACACTAACGAGGCATTTTATTTCCTGTGTGGTGCAGCAGTAACACGCAGGCCATGGACAGCTCCTCCAGGCAGTGAGGACCACGGTCAGAATTAACCACCTCTGCAAGACTGCCCGAGCCCTGGGCTGGGTCAAGAGGTTCAAGGGCTCCGTTTGGCTAGAGCCTCACTCCCTCCCACTCTTAAAGCACTGTCAGGGTCTTGGCTGACCCAGTGAGAGTCCATGGATGAGTTCTGCACAGTTAAGTGAGACACCTATCTTCCAGCAGCCCCCAGGTCATTAATTCTGTTCTGAAACAATGCTGACTTCACTACTTCATGCATGAAAAACAGACTAAAATCTCACATCATTGCTGGTAAAGAATCCAGCAAGGCATCTCATGAATCTACCACTGAGAACATGCTCAAATATTTTTTATTACAACACATTAAGCTAAAATCAATAGATTCATTTACTGAAATGGATTTAGTACTTCAGCTAACCAAGGGAAAGTAACACTTTTTAAAAAGAAGTGACATTTCATTATAGCATTCGGTTGTAAACTCAGTGGCAGAAATTTTTCGGTATACCAATTAAACAGTAACTCACTGAAGTTAGTAACATAAAAAGCAATATTGCGTATTTACAGTTCCCTTCCCAGTAAATGAAAACATCTACAGTTCTCAGCAATACAAATAAAGTCTCTGCACAATGGTTCTAACAATGCTGCCACATCTCTGATCTTTTCAAATATTTCTAAACTGTTTTTCCCAAAGATATAACATACTATTGTCTCTACAATCAACCTTTTTTTCATTTGGAGAGAAGCAGAAGTGGCATTTTGAAAACTTCAATCTGCTGAAATATAATAGCACCACTGAGTTCTGTTGTTCTTCACTTTTATTCTCACTTTACATTAGAAAGATAAAACCACAGTGGTTTAACCATTGTCAAACAAAAAGTAAATAAATAATGGTTTTGTTGACTATTACGTAACAAGATACTGCATAACTATTAGTCAATTGAGTTTTAATACACATTTCTCTCTCAAATGTGAAACTTTACCAACACTATAATCATTCTGGAATACTGCCAAATAAAGGTATATGTGACCCTTACAATGAGAATCGTGAAACCAAATTTGATTAAGAAATCATTTAAATATTTTACTGTATTATACAAATAAATTCTTAAACAAATTAAGAATCCAAAAAGAAATAATCTTACCTAATTTACTGTCTCTGTACAGCTTCATTTCCCCCAAAGATTACTGCTTTGTAGATATCAAGGACATTTTTTGAATTGTACAGGTGCTATTTATCATCTCCTTGGGTAGGAGATCAGCATCCTTCTAGTTTTACTAGTATGAAATCTCATCTTTTTGCCTACAGGCCAGTCTTTCATGGGTGTAATCTAGTTAAGTTACATCTTCCTCCTTATTAGCTAACCTTCCCTAAGAGCCACCAACTCTCTCATCAGAGCTCTAACAGACCCAAAGCTTGCAGGACTTATCTGGTTTTGAAGACCTTTATTTTAGATTAGAAATGGTGGAAAAAATGGATATCTGAAAATCAATTACCAATAGCTGAAGTGACAATTAAGCTACAAGACTTGTCTGTGGGGAATACTGTACTGGAAATGCTCACTTGCAGCTAAAACAGCTGTACAATAAGAATGTAGCTTTACCTCAGCCTTAAATCTCATACTTAGAAAAGTCCAGAGAGAAAGGCAAGACGAGTATTTGCTCCATTATATTAGCTACTTAAAATTTAGGAGCTAGTTTCTGTATGTAATCCACAGAGAGAGATTGGCACCTCCAGAAAGCAATTTGAAAGATTCAGTGAGGCAACCATCAGCTACTTTTCTTAGAGGATCTCTGACTCACCCTTGGATTCAACTGTTTTCCACCACCTACACAAGGAGCCTGTGGGGTCTATGGTGGCTGAAATTAGATCATGTGACCTTCTTTATAGGCATTCTAATTAGACAGGATATTATCTACAACCCCTTTTCCTTTCAAAGCTGATATCCTGCATAATTATCTCATTTGATATTTCTTCTACCTTCTGTGCTATTGTTTGCAATCCTATTCTTTTTCATTTATCTAAATTTAATCTGCATTTGCCTTTTATTAGCCCTAAACCAGCATAGTACCTCTCAATACGACAATTTTTGCCATCAACTGTTTTTTCTCCAATCTTATCAGTATCTGACATTTAAAATATTTCTCATTCATGACATTCACCATTCATTTTATACATAATATAAAGAAAGGTCTCAGAAACAATTTCCTAGTCAAAGAATTTCCCTATTATACCATCTCTCACCCTTTGCAACTTCAACATCTTGATTTATTCATGAGTAATTTATTTTAAAGACATTATCATCTGCATTTCACAAAGGTACTACAAGTTCAAGCTCATTTATCAAGTTCAACCTCATTTGTTCAGCTCAGATTCAAAATAATTCACCTCTAAAAAGCTTAATAAATTTAGGTACTTTCTGCCTATAAACTGTGTACAGTAACAATTTGCTTTCTTTTCCCCTCTCAAGCTTGATCTTGGCTGATGGTCTCATTCTTTAAAACAATAAACAACTAAGAAATTGTAAAAAAATGCCAAAAGTATCTTTTGTTGTCCCTTTCAATTAGAATTAATTTCCAATAGAGTCTGATTTTTATAATTTTACTTAGAATCTATTTTTTATTTATTCTTTCTCTTTGACTGTTATCATCCCACTGCCTTTATTTCACTTGCCTCCACTACCAGCAAAAGCCTCTAAAAGAGAAAGAAAAGATGAAAAACTTATTTCAAAAATCAGAACAGATTAATAAACATTTATGATCACAAACATGACACAAAATGAGTATTTTCTGAAGGAAACAATAAAGATACACAAATTTAGGACACTATTTTCTCTGATAACAATTATCCACAAGAAGTTTCCTAAATTGCCTAGAACTCCAAGAAACTTGAGCACACTGCCACACTGCCTTGTTATATTCTAGTCAAAAGAAAATGCAAATGCAATCACATTTATGGAAACTAAGCGTGGGGATGTCTACATCAAAGAAAAAAAACAGTCCCTACTGCCACTCAGTCAAGCATAGGAGCTGGCCCCATAAACAGCTGTTGTCATCAAGGTATCCTCAATTATTCAGAACAAATTACACTCTCTATGTGCAGAGGCACACCCAAACCAGGTTTGACAATGCAGCTATAACAGCAGAACAGCTGCAGCAACAAATTACCATGTTCAAGAGCTTAAAATCATCATGGACAAATCATTCTCTCTGCCAGATGATTTTGCTAAAACATAAGAAAGCAAAACAAAGGATGGTGCCAGCCCCAAATCACCCACGTATGGGAGCCAGAACACTCTCAAACACAGAAGCTTGTGGAAGAACAATGTGACAAAGAGGACAAGGACAATAGCAAAGCACAACTTGCACTACAGCACGAGAAATCTGGCAGTTTTACAATGACCTGATCAGTTATTCCACTGTGACAAGTATGAAGGCTCAACGCAAAGCAGATGAGAAATATATGCAGTATCTATGCTCATCTATTGCTAAAACAAACCTTTCATTTCCAGGATCTTTCTCAGCAATTTTTAGTTGGTAGTGAGCAATAACTTTATGGTTCAGAAACAGAGCTTAAGCCTTTTGTTTTGCCATCTTTTCAAAATGGAAAATAAACTGTCTATTAATGTGTTATTATAATGAGACATAATCTGCATGTCCTAATGCTCACATTTATCACAGTATGTTTCCGTACCACTGGGCATAGGAAAGCTACCATAAGCACAATTTGCTTATTGCTTTGAAAATCCAGTTTTCTGTATGACTGTACCTCTCAGAATAGTATCTGCAGGGGGTCAATGGTAAATACTTGGAAAATTACCAGTAAGGTAAGAAAGCAAATGAATTCAAGAAGAAGGAATGCTGAGACAAAAATAAAAAGAAAATAATGAAAACTAAAGTCTCATGGCATATACATTAGCTTCTATTGGTTTCAAATCTCATTTATCAAACAAAAGGAAATGGGAAACTCCAAATCAAACATCTCTAATGTGATAAAAAACTGCTTTTTGGCTTGATCTTGTGGGTAGTATGACAAAAGTACACCAACCAAAAGAATTGAAGAAGAAAATACTAATGGTCTTAGGGATTGATTTTGGAGGCTTTTCCTAAGAGTCACTGTTGCTGCTGGATCAGGAGCCGCAGACAAGACTGTAGGGGAAGGGAAGGTACAAATGTAAGACAGCATGACTGTGACTTCCCAGCATATATACAAGTGTTGTTTCCTCAGGTATCCTGTGTTGTATGCTATTACACACCCTCTTCCCTTATTAATGCACAACAGTTACACCCCATTTCACACATTTACAAAGTCTCTTGGCTCGTTTATATCCAACAGCTACTCATGGGCTGTGCTTCTTTCAGCCTGTTACTCCTGAGCTTTGCTACTAATCTAGCCACTGCTGCCACTTCCAATTTATTTTCTTCTTTGCTATATTTATTTTAAAATTAGTTATATGGGTCTGATCAATCTATAAACCTCTTGAGTTTTAGAGACATTCCTGAGAACACCAGCTTCTCTCAGCTCCAGTTAGACTCACAGATTTTTAGATTAAGCCAGAGATGCTTTATTTTCAACATATACCGCATACTCCATTAAAAAATCCATACTGTGTCATTACGGGAAAACAGCTGCAGAATGACTTCAAAGTAAAACACCCATCTTTCTTCTCCTAAATAAACATTTTAGTGAAGAAAACACAGCATGTTCTTTGAAAGAGGACCATAGGATCTCTGGAATATAATGCAATTCTACCTCATAATGGAAAAAAGGTGCATCTTTTCATATTTTTTTATTATGAGAAAAACAGACACTTTCAAGGTAAACATTTAACAAGAAAAATCCCAAGTTCCTAAGAATGGAAGTACTGAAAGCCTTGTATAATGCAAGTTGGGGTCACAGCCATCGGAAAAGATAAGAAGGAAGAACTGACAGGAATACTGCATGTTCATATTACAGACTGAAATGAAGCTCTATTCCATCAGTAACAACAGGTTCAGAAACATCCAACTGCAAAATTTCCCAATAAACACAATAAATTATGCAGGTTTTTATATGCTTATGAACTAGTTAAGTTTCACAGTGGTGACTGCTTATACTCCAAAATGCCACAGAACCTGAAAAATTCAGGTCAGAAGGGACACCCAGCCAACACCCAATCCAGCCTCCTGCTCTAGGCTGGTTAACTTCAAAGATGAGTCAGGTTGCTCAAGGTCTCCTCCAGTTAAACTTCGGAAATCTCCACAGACAGAGTTTTCACAGTGTCCTCAGGAAACCTGCTGCTGTGCCCAACCAATCTCCATACAAAATTTTTCTTACATCCAACTGGAATTTTCCTGCTTGTCCTTCCCCAGGCATCTCTGAGAAGTGTCTGGCTCTCTTTTTTTTCTGCAATCTCTCTTTAGATGATGGAGGATTGCAGTTAGTCCCCCCTCTACCCTTCTTCTCTAAACAAACCCAATTTCTTTAACCTCTCCACACACACAGGCCACATGCTCTTCGCTTTGCCATGATCCCCACAGGGGTCACTCCAGTGGGGTGGCTTCTCATGCCCCAGGGAGCCCAGAACTGCGCACAGTTACCCCAGATGTCTCTCAGAAACACCTGAGCAGGGAACAGGGACCCTCCTCGACCTGCTGGCAATGCCCTGGCTAAGAGAATCCAAGGTGTGGCTGGCCTTTCCCACTGCCAGGGCCCGTGGCTAGCTTGGCTCAGCTTGTGGCCACTGGGACCTTCAGGTGCTGCTCTGCAGAGCTGCTGTGCAGCCAACCAAGGCTCCAGCTCGCTCTGCCCCTGATGCACAACCCTGAATTCACTCCTCCTGAACTTGTCAAGGTTCCTTTGCCAGCACTTGTTTTTCTAAGCTTTTTGAGAAACGAGGTATGATCATGCTGATTTTGTATTGCTAAGAAGAATTACAAAGAAGCTAGGAAATGGTAGGCTTGAAAAAACTGCAATCTGTTTATTTTGACAATACTCATGAAAAGCATGAAGACTTTTTTTCTCTACACAGTTAATATAGAGGTAAATAGAAAACAACAAAAAACCCCCAATAAATTAAGATGTACAATCAATTAGCTATTATTTTAACCTTTCCAGAAGGCTTAGTTTACCCTACGTTTGCAAAAAACAAGCTTGGATTGATTTTCAAAAAAAAAACCTACTAGGAGCTGAAATAACAAAATCTGTCCCCCCTACAACCAAAAAAAACCCTAAAAAACCAACAAAAAACCCAACAAAAATCATAGTCCAAAACCAAGGACCAATTATTCTATCTTTTTGGCAGCAACACAAAAAAACTGCAGAGGTAATATTCATAATTCTGTGGACTTCTATGGAACACTGCATGCTTTACAGAGAACCATTGAGAACCATTTTTTTAAACTGAATTCATAGCTATAATCATGACAAAAAGCAAAATGGGGCCTGATCCATCATAAGAGAGTGAATTTATAAATTATAGCTCATTAACATTTTGTTCTTAGGGGCAGCAATTGTGAAAGCATACAAAATCACTACTTCAGTTTTTGCAGTGCTAATGCAGATTTTGTAGTTATTCTCTTTCTGTTTACATCACCAGTTCTAAGGCTAGATTTTTTAAAAAGTATTTTATTTTTGCCTCTTAATATGTCTACAGACAATAAATATGTCTACTGTATGCTGCTTTTACTGTAATATAAATGCACATATATAATATATTACTATTTATTTCTATTATTGGTGTCTAACATTCCCAGGCAGGACTGAGAGCTTCAATATTCCAGGGTCTATAGAAACACAGAGGCAGTCTTGCCCTCAAGAGTAGCAAGTATGATGGAGAAAAGCTGCAACAAACAATGTCCAGATGTAGAGAAAGGTAAGGAAGAAGTTAAGGGATAAAGAATAAAGCCATAGGCTTTTTTTCTTTCCTAATTAATTCTCAAAGTAATGGTTCAAAAGTGCCTTTTTTTCAAAATGAGCTAAATTTGCTACCTTTAACAAACATATAATTTAGGAATGAGCAGTTGGTGATTTTTTGCTAGCACCTTACATTTTCTAACTTGCAGTTTGTGCAGTAAATTCTCCCTAGCACCTCCCCCACCTTCTTTACAAGATATCAGCTGTGTGGGTAGGGCAGAACCTCCCAGAGATTGTTACTGCTCTCATGAATTCAGAATTTAGTTATTGAATATGTTCAGATTATTGTTTAGGACACAAAGGCACCTTGAGCTTGGGATAGAAGATTCCAAGATGTCTAAGCACTCTAGGTTCCATCAGGTTCTCTTCAGGTCCTAGGGTGTCCTCCTGAAAACCCTCTTGCTGCTGAGAATTATTAACTTTATCCTTAATGTAAAACCTTTCAGCATTCCTGCCAAAGGCAAACACAGTCCGTAACCCTATGCCAGGTAACTTTTCATGTATCTCAGAGAACCCTGAAGATAAAAAATAAGATGCTGAATTTGACCCAGTACTGTGGAATGATGTGGTATCAGTGCAGAAGAAAGGAATGAGTGGAAGAGGACAGGTTCAGGCTCCGGAAGGCCTTATCTCAGCATTGTATGACTTCCCATGAGAAGGCTGTACATTGTCATCTTGTACCAACAAACATTAGGAAAAAAGCCTGAACTTCCACTACACTGGGACATTTATTTTAAAAGATTATCTCTTAATCAGCCCTGTTTTTTTAAGTTTTGATGCTAAAACTGTTTCCATGTGTTGACTTCTCCATGACACACACGTATAGGTGGTTACCACAAAAGACAGAATAATAAAAACAAAGAGAAGGATTTCCTTATGCAGTTTCTCAACAGCCCAATACTAGCAATTCCAGTGATGCCCAGTACTGCTTCTATGAGTAGCAAGAGGATATGAAAATCCTGGTGTAACATCCCACAAAACTCTATAAAGCATAAGAGCCAGTTCTCTTGGAAGACTGTTAACAATAATAAGTATCTATAATTAATGTTGATTACTTTATCCTAAAGAAGCAGTTTGAACTTCAGAAGAGGTAGATTATACAGCTTTATCCTCATTCTGTGTGTTTTAATTTAGAGTGACTGTGTTTAATGAAATGTAGGAACTCAGATTACCTGGATTTATCTTCTTCTTTCACAACCATCAAATCATATAATTATCACATTCCTTCTCAACACTGTCAAGGTATTTGTTCCTAGTGGAAGTTGAATCCAGATCTGTAGCTCTTAAAGCATTCTTCAGCTTTCAGAATAAAATTATTTTGGTCCAGCATAACCCATTTTCTATCCTATCATTACTTTCCTAGCTAAAAATCATCATCTCCTGTTTTTCTTCCCCTCACTGTTCATGTTAACTCTGCTAATAAGAAGATGAAACAATCCTTCTCTGACAGTATCATGCTAAGCTAACCAAGAAGGTTACAACTATTTGTCTTTAATTTGACAGGCCCTTGTTCAACCTAGTAATGTCTCTTTCAGTTTGAAATTACTTGTCTTCAATGTGAACAACCAGAACCAAACATAGATAAATCTGCATTTCTATTTTCTCAGGAACATCTCACTTCAGAGATTCTAGGGCTGTACCATCTCCAAGCTGAAGACATGATTTCCCTATGTCATATTCTATGGCATTTCACATCACATAAAACACAGTAACAGCACAAAGCAGCAAGAAGAGGAGATAGGCAACAAAAACAAAATTCAGGTTATGACTTGACCATGATAACTTCTTTTGCTCTACTATTTGTTCTGGTAGTGAACACAAAAACCTGTGTATGAAACTCCAGTAAGCAAAGCATCAAATAATTAAGACCCCAACATAGTCTTGGTAGCTGTCAATACGCACAAAGGGAAAACCTTTAAGCATTTTTTGCTAAAAGACTACAGATCACACTGCTGCCATGGATCTCCGTCTGGACAGCAATTGATTGTGTGGCAAAAGTTGGGCTAATTCTCCCCCTAAATTTGGAGTGGTCTGAGCAATTGTACCCTAAACAAGGGTATCCCAAGCTTTGGGATCACTAACTGGTAGTAGAAGTCATTATCACTCAGGGAAGAAAAACAATGCCAGCTTGAGTTGAGAAATCAGCAGCTTACCCTACCTTAAAAAATAAGCTCTTGAGCAGCAAGATCATAAATTCATTCCTTTTCCCTCTTCTTTCAGGAAAGGATTGTTTGGTAAATTGTGGCCAATCATTTCAGTAATCAACTTCAGATGTTTGACATTGCTGAAGGAGTCATGAATGATGTCTGACCTGGTTCTCAGACATCAGCCCGTGTGTTTGGACAAAGATAGGGCAGCTATGTTCAAGAGGTTTCAGGTCTTGGGAAGATTACAGTAAATTCTTTGGGGTGCTGAAGTTGCCTGCTGATCTTAAAGTAAAGGCGGATGGATTTGCATCTGCAGAGTCTACAGGTTTTGATGTGATATGATCAAATAAATTATTTTGGGGTGGTTACCTGCTGCAAGGTCTCTCTCTTGCAGAACTTTACTATGCTTTAACATGTTGTAAGTTAAAAGTGTATTTGCCAAAGGAAAATGAGGCAGTTGGACAAATAATAGCTTAGAAACAAACAATGTTCCCAGAGTGTAGGTGTTCATCTTAGCTGCCTCAGCAGTCAGCAACACTGCTCTCAAGTCTAATAAAATCACAGATTAGGGCTTTTGAGGTGCAGGTCAGGGAAGAGATCTTGATTCCTTGCTAGTCCTTGACAGCAAGGCTGCTGTAACTACAGCAGCAAATTCCCCAGAAGCAAACTTAAAACTCAGAATCTTTCCACTGGGATCCTAGCACAAAAACAAAATACTAACAACACATAATTATTTTCAAAATATTCTTTTCAATGTAACTGTCCTCATATTCTATTAAATCAAACAATTCTATTTTGAACAAAGTAGTAGTTACTACGAAACTTTTAATAACTACTCTTAAAATACTAAAAAAAAAAAAGTAGTAATTAATTTTTATTTAAATGGTAATTTAATGTGCTAAGAAGGCCAAAAAATGAAACTAGTCATTAGCTCATAGTAAAGACTGCCAGAAGCTTCATTACTTATTAATAATGGAGAACATAGTGTACTGAACCGCTTCCCCTAACCCCAGAAGCTACTAGGAACTGAATTGCAAAAACTGACAATCCTAATAAACTGATTAAGCAATATGATTTTCTTTATAGATATAATTACTGCATATAGTGTAGCTAAGTTTTCATTGTAATCTACACCGATCAAATCCCAAGTTTAAAAACAACGTGTCATAAAAGCTCAGTAACATACCCTTCCACTGGGCAATTATTATGTATGCTGGGACAATGGATTTAGTTACTTCTAGTAAACACAACATTTCTATGATAAAGTTTTTGCTTTAATAGGTTCATTGTTAGCAAAAAAATACTAACAATATTTACGGAAAAAAGATAAAAGAAAGCTTGCCAGTTAATTCCAGCTGATGACAATACTTTATCTTCCTGATCAAGATTATCACTTACAGAAACCTTTTTCATTTCATCAAATTTCCAAGAGATATTTAATAAATACAGCCACTTAAGAGCCAAAGAAAGCTGCAAATCATTGCATTGCTCCAGAGTTCTTTGAAACAAAGCAGCAGTGTATGACAGTAACTACTACTATTATTACTACTAATATAGCTTAAATGGGAAAAGATACTGAAAGCAAACATTTATGGTGAAACTGTTCTACAATACCTTTGAATGGACATTAGAATTAAACAATAATTTCAAATAATTTTATTTAGAAACAAAATTAAGTTATTAAAAGTAACTACCCTCTATTAAATTGATTTCTTCAAAGTAACCTTTAAGAACAATCCCCTGGAAAAAAAATGAGAAACCATTACCACAGCAGAATTTTCAAATAATTAGTTAAGAGTCTCAGAAGCTAACTGAAACATCCATCATTATATAAGTCACTGAATTTACTGAAACTCACTAAATATTACCCTAGACCAAGAGCAATCACAAACACTGCGCAAAAATTAGAAGTTCTATCATGAACTCTGTTCAAAGTAGCAACATACAAAATCTTGCAATACCTATGAACTAGGACATTATTAGAAAAGTTAAGTTCCAGGCAGATCCCTCTAGCCAGGAAAACTCTTTTTTTCCCATTTCTTCTATCCATCTGCTACCAGATGCAGGATTCAAAAGCTTCAGGAGTGAATGATTCACATTTCTCTTGCCTAATGAAGTACAGATATCAAATACCTATCAAGCACAACCACTGAAAGCAAGTTAAGGAGGAAGATCAGGTAATTTCAGTTAATCTTATCAGTTCAGCTATGTCTCAGAAACATTATAAATATTAATATATATTAATGAATTATTGATACAAGAAAGAAAGACATAGAAAAATCATCCTAGAAGAGACATTAGTATTTCAAACTCTTTTCCCAGAATTGCCATCTACAGTTTTTCATCATCAAAGACACTGGTGCAATTACTTCCTGCACAGTTTCGGAAAATCAAAGTTGTTTGCTTTTGGGAAGGGATACTTTGATAAGGAGTTTTTCTTTTTGCAGTTTTGTAAATGCACATAAATTGAAACATGAGTTTATGAGTAATAGCATGGCAGTTTATATGTTTACTATGAATATTTCAAAGATCTGGTAACATTCCTACTTGTCCAACTGAAAGTGCACTAAAATGCCCTGGAAGTACTGCTGTCTAATAATGGTCCACTCTGAGTAATAAATCTACACTGGCAGAGGACTGCAGTGGTTTGGGGCATTCCTTAATGCATAGATTTGGCAAAAAACGCTGTACCTTAATAGAATACGTAATACTTGGGATGTTTGCAAATGAACATGAGTGGGTAATTTATATAAGGAGAGAGACCAATCTATCACACAGTGTGTAAAAGCATATTTGAACTAAAAGGTTATAAAGACTCTGCCTTATATATATTCCAAGACCATATGTAGCTTACTGGTCTTTTAACTGATGGGATCATTAGCAAAAGCATATTAAACACCTGAAGAAGTGCTGGGGGAAGAATGAAAGAAACCTGTGTCAACATTTATGGAAGACCATTGTATATCACCAGAGTACATAAACTTCTTTTTGCAGGACCAACTCAGTGTGAATTATTACTCCCTTTTCTTTTTTTTGGGTGCTGAAGATCTCTATGAAGCTGTGACCCCATTAGCAACAGAAGGAAAGCAAAGCAAAGCAACAGTGTGCAAACATACACCCATATATTTGCCTATAACTCCAAAATGAAGTTATATTTTATAGAGTACAGCTTGTGGAATTAGCTTATTCAAACATATCAATGTAATTTACAGTAATTAAGTGGAAAATAGGCTTTGTTTTTCGAAGTCAGCAACTGAAATTTATTTTGATTATCCACTTTACCTATTCTGTGGCAAACACAACATTTAGGATTAGACTACAGCAGTGATATATTACCAGAAAGTCAAGTATTAACTTACTCAAATTAACTGTATGTCAGGTATTTACCAAGCATTGTACCATATATAAAGAACTGCAGACACAAAAGAAAACACTGTTGTGCCCATATCTTCAACACTATGCCATCCCCTACCCTAAAAAAGGCAACAATAGAAATACACAGGGTATGTAGAACAAAAAAAAAGGGTATTGATTGGAGATATAGGTTTGATTCCGGGAGCAATTAAATAGATTAAGTTTCTGTGGTTTGGAGAATGCAAGATGGGGTAATGTGGAGGGGAAGATAAAAATCAGGAATAGAGAATGACTGCTCACCATTTCTTTTGACATAAGGCCTAGGCTGAACGAAAAAGAATAAATTGGCAATAGATTTTAAAGAAATAAAATAATACCTCAACTCACAATGATAGTATGGCTTTGTTGAAAATTTAGTGAAAAATTTAGTGAGAGGGAGGGAAGTCCAACTGAGTCTATTAAGCAACAGGATGCAGATACCACTTCCAGCAGAGAAGGCCCTGCATGCAAATTGCAGGAAGCTGTCTGCATTCTTTTTATTTATTCTGTTAGTGCACTCTTTCCCTAAGCATTTGCTATTGATCTGCCACTCAGTCCTGCAGCTGGATCCTGTACAGCACCTCTGTGCAGCTGGCCTGTGAGCAGAAGGGCCTCTCCCTGGCCCCAAGTATTAGGAGGGGTACCCCTGCAGCTGAAAACGAGTGGGGCATTCACCTCTTCTCTCTCACTTCCACCCAGTGGACTTAAACTCTTCCCAGCCATGGAGAAAACCTCCCATTTTGCTACTTATTATTCTTGTATGTGGACGGAGCAGGTAGAAACAGAGCTCATTTAGAACAGGAGAACAGTTAAAGAACTTTTATAAAGCTTTTAAAGAAGCACTAGTCTGAAGAGTTATCAACGAAAGTATACCAGGTTATTTTTGAAGAAACTTCTGGCAAGATGTTCCATGCAAGTGACATTTTAATTGTTTGGTTATTAGCCAAACTGAATAATACAAGTGTAGGAACTGGGGAGATGAGAGAAGGGGAAATAGGAAGATGAAAAGCACACATTTCTTATTTTAAAGTAATTTTAATACAGTACCAAGGTTTAAATTATAAAAAATATTTGCTAGATACAGTCAGGAATACTGTTTAGTAACATAATTAGGGATGGCAAAGGAACACACCTGAGTTCTTGAAATA
Organism: Pachycephala philippinensis; assembly: GCA_013397055.1. Classification (NCBI taxonomy): domain Eukaryota; kingdom Metazoa; phylum Chordata; class Aves; order Passeriformes; genus Pachycephala; species Pachycephala philippinensis. The sequence goes on from VWZT01016781.1 coordinate 741,185, forward strand.
AAGTTTCATTTTGATGTAAAACAACAACAAGGCTTTTAAAATTCTGAAGCACAAGCATATGCACACGATGGAGGGAACAATGAAGCCAAGAGTGCAAAATATGTAAAAATTACAGGTATCATCTAGGACATAGTAACACTTCAGCATTCTAACACAGATACCACATTTCTCATCACAGTGTAATGGCTGACATGCTAATGCCTCCCTCTCTCTGTTCTAATGAAAATACCAATGACACTCATCAGAATCAGTCCATATATTCTTGTAAAACATTTTTGTTTGCAAGTGACAAGACAATAACTAATTAGCAACTGGCAATTAGAAACATGAAACTATTATAGTTCCACTGAAGAAAAAGAAACAGTAAGTCATAAAAGACAAGCTATTTTCCAGCAATTGTATGAGTTTTTCATAATAAATCTAATAATACTGGGAAAACAATCTGTGCTTTTTACTGCAGTGTCTTCCCTGTCAAGGACCACTTAAAGAACTACATGGCTTCAAAAGTGGCTTTGCTTTGAAATGTCTCTGACAAGAAAACCTTCTGGTAATTAAACCAGAGTCAAAATTAATCAAAAGATGATTGGAAAAACTAAACTTCTTTGACAAGTTAAGTGCACAGATTAAACCAAAAGCAAACCCAGATCATGGTAAACATAACCAAACTAGCACTATTTCCCACTGTTTTTCCTGAAGCCATATTGATAACCTGAAGTCTTGAAGTTCTCTAAATCATACAGAAGTGAAATAATTGAAATAGCCCGCTCCCCCGCAGTTTATTAATCGTACCTTAATTTGTGCAAAAGGTCTGTCAAAGTTTCCAACATAAAGAAGACCAACATTCTGGGTGAGTAGCCTAAAAAAATGAAAAAAATCTTTTAAGAAATCACTTTACATCAGTAAGTTTTTTCTGCATCTGCAGTAATTGTTACCAAACCCTAGCAGGGTAACAATCTTCACCATGACAGCAAGAGTTGCCCTTGCGAATCTCATTACGCAATTCTGTTTGAGCTACTATAAAAAAGGAAAGACGTGCATTAAAGATGGATGCACACCAGTAATTCGTGTTTATGTTGCAAGCAGGTCTTCAACAAAATCATTTCACAGGCTTCTTTGTGATGGATGTCACTCAGTAACATGGAAGAATGGCAGGTATGTGTCTTTTCTATTTATTAGAGATCAACAGAGACAAAGAGACAGCAAGAAAAAAGAATAGTAAACACACACATTCAAAGCGGCAAGCCCAAGAGTTAAAACAGATTGCGGCACATAAAAGTATGCACAGTAATACAAAAGCGACATCACTACAAGTAGAGAAATAACAGATAATCTCTGTAATATTGTCTAATGGTTTGCTAAATAAAAAGAGCCCCAGATACAGCTTGTGCTTGCTGTTCTCTTCGAGTCTTAATAAAGTTGTTGCGTACACCACTGAGATCCAGGGGGACAGTGGGTAAGTTGTCTCAAATGACTGTTCATACTTCTGGAAAAGAGTTTGATTTCTGCAGATACTGAGCAAGTCAATGCTATCAGTACACAAATTCCAAATTCCAGAGGAGCATTAGGGCACTGCTGTTATGAACAGGCTGACAAGAACACCACTGGCCAGCAAAAAGGGCAGGAGAGCACTGTGCTGTTCTGACTGGATAATTACAATGTTCCTCTTGCTAAGCAAAGGCCCAGCAATCATTCCCTTCTGTTTAGAGCCTCATAAGCATTGCACTGAAATACAGGTTTTTAATAATGAGAACTTTTTTGATGACAAACCCTGAAAGAGTTTCTGTTTTTATTAAAAGGGACGCTGAAAACCCATCTTACTCTTCAGTAGCTCCAAGTTTTCATTAGGCGTTTGCTATTTTATATTTTCTTCCAATTTTCTTTCAATCCCATTCCCTTTAGCAATAAGGCCTCACATATGAATTAAATTAAATAGCCAGAAATAAGTACAAATGTAGGCATCATTCACCTTAAGCAATGACACCGAGGTGTCTCTTTCTTACATTATTAAGCATATATAAATATATATACACACACACACTTATAATTCATACTGAGTTACATATTTTTTTATAACTAAGCCACCTGTCATTTTCAACTCATTTCTCACCATTGCCAGGCCTGTTTTCATAAACAAAAGAAAACAGAAACTCAGATGGCAGTAAATAATTTTGACCCCATAGAACACACACATATTAGTATGATCTTAATTACTCCCAGTTCTGACAACAATATGATATATATGAGTTTAAACTGGTTCACGAACAGTGGGAATTAGGGGAACTCAGCAAAATTACAAAGTCAAAACATTCACACATATAAAACAGTTAAGTAAGAAGAGGTGTTGCACTATCACTCTTCAAAAACCCTTCTGTAATTAGATATGGTATATAAAAATTTCCAGTGCACTGACAGAAACACCCGAAAGAAGGAAAGAACAATAAGGATCAGACCACATCAGCCACAGTACGGACAGGCAAATGGATTCCTCCCTTTCCCTATCAGAGTGCCAGACTCCATCGGGAAGACTTGTACTGTTTTGCAAGGGTTCAGCAGTACATGTAAGTCAGGATAAGCATATTGAGCTAATTTTCAGTCACAATAAGTCAAATTTATTCAGAACTCAGGTGTCTGGAACTGGAAAATCCAGGCTATTGATCAAACTTTCTCCTAGAGCTATAAAGCAAGATCAGAAAATATTTAATGGTTTTCTAAATGGAAAGAAACATATGGGAAGTAATTAGCAAAGAAGGTTTAAAGAGACTGCAAAAAGGATTCAAGGTAGGTCATCATATTTCAAAGAGAGGCATCTTAAAGCAACAAAGTATTCTTCAAAAGAACTGCACATAATTATTTTAAGACAGAAAAGAAAAACAAAATAATCCACTAGCTGTATTTCTAGTAAGGGACCTTAAAAAAGAGAAGACATTCAGTGTGATTATTCCCATGTGGTTATCCTTTACATTTTCTTTAACACGGATAAAAATGTAGAACCATTAAAAATCTAAGTCTTTAGGATTGCTTTAGTTAGGAGTAACAAACATCCAGGTAACTTTAAGACTGGTCTTTCCAGAAGACTGCCAGCTGTCTACACAGTTTAAGTTGCTATCACTGATGCACGCTCCAAACGAACTGCAAGACTTGGCTTCCTTAATAAGATTGATATTGACACAGTACAAGCTGATTACTATTTATTCATCTTTCACTGCCTCTGCCAAAAAGTATTTTACTTACACATTTTTATTTGTGTTCACATGGCACTTCCAAAAGCAATGTTAATGCAATGTTAGGAAAATGTTTAGGGAACAGTTATTTGTAGCTCTTCCTTCCTTAAATAAGAGGTTGCATTTTATATTTCTCTAGTTTACACATTCCTCTTGAGTTCTGTAGTTCAAAATCGCATCACCAACATGTAGTCAGTTTCCATTTAAGAACTCAAGAAGGTTAAAATGAGTACCCTAATACGATCATAATTTAATGTTCTGAAATACCCAGGGTTTATGCCCCTAAATGGTCTGAGCAATTAAAAAAAATACCCAGTCTCATCAATAGTCTAAACTCTTTTACTCTGGGTCTCTCTTACAAACATAATCTCTGTATTTCAGAGACTGAGATCACACAGAAGAGCCTGGAGAGGTAAGCAGGCTGTGACAAGAGTCACCACTGAGGCTCTGAAGACGCCATGCTACTGCAGGACTGTTACCATCTCCTCAGCAGCCACCAGTGGCAGTACCAAAAAGCCATTGAAGAGAGGGGCGAGACAAAGCAATGTGTGCCAATTTCCATCTCACCCATAGAAACTCAGCACAACTGACCTCCACATGACCACTTAGATGTACCTTTCTCTAGTCAGAAAGTTCAAACTATACATAGCTGGTTTTGGAGTTCTGTACCACCATACCAGGGTGTACTTTTAAGTACCTAAAATTAACTTTATACCATAAACTTCAATGTGTCTAAATTGATACAGATATTCTCTCCCAATACTCTCAACTAATTATCCTTTGCCTTTAAAGACTTGCCAATGGTAAGCAGGTTTGGTTATAAGCACTTACATGCCAATGTTTCCTATTATATGTCAGTCTTCTATTTCTTACTTAGTTTAACAATTGCACAGTTCTGCTCTTAAAACACCATCAGCAGTACTCAACACCAAACCCTGATAAAAACTGGACATCATTTGTAATTGGCCAAAATCAATACCAGGCTATGAAACAGTGATGACAGTTTTCAGAGCACAATTATCACTTTTGAATTTCACTTCAAATAATTACCTTAAAATTATGAGAAACAATCCTCAAAAATATGAATGCTTAATGGCACTTAGACACATACTTATTTTTATTTAATATGTAGCAATATATAAAGTTACCTAGCTTACAGACTGTCATGTATTTTATTTGTAGTCTCTTCCATTCAATACATTATTAATATAATTCCCATTGTTTTCTGTACATTGAAGGAAAGAAACATGACTCCAAGAAACAGTAGTTCTTTAAGACATGCAGTCCATATGTAACATGACTCCATGCTCTCCTCTCCTATACACCCAAGCGAGCAGACCTCTAGCCCAATGTGCATGTTAGGGCTGCACAGCTATATTTCAATGCAAACTACATAAAAACCCAGAAAGTGTCAGGACAAACCACTTCAGAGTTTTGACAATATAACATCAAGGTCTTTAAGGCACTTCCAGTACCAAAAAAATGCTCGATAAATAGTTATAGATAGATAGTTATCACTAATTTCCCTAGATTTGGTCTTTTCCGGGATATAAAGGCACACAATGTTTTCAAAAGCCAAGCTGCAAGAGCCAGGCACTGCTGTTTGTGGGGGAAGTTGACCATAGGAGTGGGCATGGTCAGGCCAGCTGATCCAAAAAGCGTGGTGGCAACAGTGACATGATGATGGTTAATGCAAATAAACACAGGGCAGGACTAAGAACTTGGGTAAAAGGAAACTTAGAGTAAGGCACTGTGGGATGGCAGGGGATGTAGAACACAAGGGATGAGAAAGGTATAAAGGAGTGAAAAAGCAGCCCTCTGGGTTGGAAAGCACTGTGGTAGAGCTCTGGGCTGGAGAAGACCAAAGGATTAGAGAATGGGAGCAGCAGAAACTGATTTACCACAGAGTTCATCCTCCCTGAGCACAGCTGACCTTGTCTGGGGGCTGGGACATTCCCAGTACCATTTCCTCCTCCCTATTGCCTTTGGCCATGGGAAGCAGGGTGACCCTTAGCTATGGACTTTATGAGGGCAGCACATTTCGAAGGAGCCTGATCATTTCCTCTTCTCCACACACAGTCGGTTCCTGCTAACTTACTAATATACGTTAAGATGAAGTACCTAAAGGGGGGGACTGTAACATAGCTGTAGAGGAACTTTTTATAAGGGCCTGTAGTGATAGGACACAGGGGAATGGCAGTAAATGGAAACAAGGCAGGTTTAGATTAGGTATTAGGAAGAAATTCTTTCCTGTGAGGGCGGTGAGACACTGGAACAGGTTGCTCAGAGAAGCTGTGGATGCCCCATCCCTGGAAGTGTTCAAGACTAGGCTGGATAGGGTTTTGAGCCACCTGGTCTAGTGGAAGGTGTCCCTGCCCATGGCAGGGGGTTTGGAACTTGATGATCTTTAAGGTCCCTTCTAACCCAAACCATTCTATGATTTCAAGGTAAGAGTGACAAAAATTCAGGCACTGCTCACCAACCCACCAATGCTCCAGCGATTAAGTAGTATTTTGTGAAGGCAGAAAAGCAGGTGTCAAATAGTTCCTCCGCATCTTGTTGGGAGGTGTACCCTGAGGACACCACTACAGCTTGATCTGTACCCCAAATGCCCACCCCTTCAGACTCAAAAGCTGCCTTGAAAATCCACTGAGGTTATCAAACAGAGCCACCCAAACTAGAGATGAACACGTTAACTTCTGAGTGGTTTGTACACAAACCAGTTGTGAGTTTCCCTCTAGGCTACCTGGATCCTAGTGCTGCTGGGCAGATTATGGAAGGAGGTTTCCAGAAAGGAGCATGCAGAGAAATAAAGGTGCAGGGAGGAGCCAGGAGCCGCTGCCTCTCACAGGAGCAAGTTACTGCAGATTAGCTGAACGCGGTAATTTGCTCCTGTGCGAGGCAGCAGCTCCTGCGCTTGCTCTGGTGGGTGCAAGACTGGTGACACATTGTGCAGGGACACAGACAGACTTGCAGCTCTAGCCAACAGCACAGAGGCCTGGAAAGCAGGGAGTATGGAGTGAAAAATGGAGTGTGTGCAGCAGGAGGGCTGAAAAGAGGTAATTGGCACTGGAAAGGTGGAATGTGCAGAAGGAAAATGATGACCAATGAACAGGCATATGGGTTGAGGTGTCTGGTTTCTCAGGAAGAAAGCTGCCCTGCAACAGGCTGTGGTGGGCACAGAGCTACCTGCAGCAATGCTTCAGTTACTCGCTACCCCTAGGAAACAGAACATGCAACTTCTTCCTTACATTTCAACACAAGCACTCACAAAATTCCAGAACTGATGACAATTTATCAAGTAATGACTTGCAGTATTTTATTAGGCAACCCTAAAATTTAACTCAACATACATTATGTTTGAGGAGTAGTTCATTGCTCCACATAAGTCAAGTAGTTTAATACTTTATTTCTGGTTTTATTCCTGATGGCTGCCTGTTACACCAGCTCCTGCAACTACCAGAGCACCCGACTCTGGATAAGCTTGATTCTAGACAAGCTTGTGTTTGTTTTCAGGAGCTTGGTAAGTGCTATAGCCTGCCACCAAAGCTTTGCTGGATGTAATAAAACTTCACTGTTGTATTTTATAATCACAAAGGTATTTGAGGGTGTGCGAAACTGCAGAAACTTCCAAAACTCATCTTGATGCTGTGCGTGTCTGTCTCTTAATGACAACATGGATGGAATTGACTGCTTTCTGCAAAGAACAAGGGGCAGCTTCTGCTGTGGTCTGTTCTCTTACCCGAAAGAACCCTCTCCAGTTCAGACAGGTTTTTTTCTGGTTTATATAAACAGTGGATTGATACCTGAAACATCCTTGGTGTCTGCCTGGAGGGATCTTTCCCTATCAGAAACGATTAAAGAGGAATTCCACTGATGAGATAATGAGATAAAGGGATTAAGATACATGGATTACTTCCACATTACAGTCAGAAGCAGCAAAAAGCAGCTACACTGGCGCTGGGAACTGATGTAACAACTTCATATGCTGTGGGCAGATTTGCACTCTTCACAGAGGTTGGTAGCGAAAAGATTTCAATCCTGAGAAGATGTGTCCCAGGACTGGAACAGTTGTGAAGCAAAATGGAAAGAAAAAAAATACCCTGACACTCAGTGGAGCTACTGACCTTTCTGCATATCTGCACCTTTATTGCTAAGAACACCTCAGTGTATACATCAGTGGTTGATTGAGGCCAAAAATGCAATGCACCCTGTTTTGAATATAAATTGGGGAGTCAGAATAAAATTTTAGGAAAATCTCTGTGACCACATTCACAGTCTAAACCCCCATATTTAAAATAGCTATATAATGGGGATCAATATTAGTTATGAATGTTTTTATGTTTAATTTTATAATGTATCTTTTGTGTGATGAGCATACACAAAGACTACTACTGATATGCTCTGTATGTCCTTTTAAATATCTCTGAAAATCACTCTGGATGCATTTGCACGTTTTGGGCAGAAATGGCTGTTAGAAGTCATGAAGACAAGTGAACAACAGCCCTGGCAACAGAAGTAACACCCTTGTAAGGTAAATAACTGTATTTTCAAACACTGCTTGAATGTTCTTCATAGATAGCTTTGAGGATAAACGTAACTGTCATACATAATGTTATAAATTTTGTATTCCATTATGCAAAGAAGTTATTCCACTATGTCATTATTGCACAGGATGACCAGAGCACAAATAAAGCCCTATGACACAGCAGAAAGGACACCATATTCACGTGACGAAGCTGATGTCCTTTTACGAACATAATAAATATTCTGCCTTTATCTTCTGTTCACTTAAATTGAGAGGGAAAACTGCACTGTGCTGCAATATCATACCCATAGAAAGAGACACAGCTTCCTAAGTAGTTTCTTGAAGAATCACTTGAATACAGTGACATTCCAATTATATTTTGCTTCTTGCTTATGATAATCACTTCCTATTGCTTTAAAACTCTAATTATGTATTTTGTAGGAATACAAAAACAAGAAGAAAATAAGAAAAGCATAAGCAGTAACATAGATTATGTTAGGGTCAAAAGAATTAACTTCCTATATTTATTTTTTTTCAAGATCATTAATCATTTCATTAATTAAATTCACTGACTATTGTAAGAGTAACACAGTGAAAATACTACACTAGGTATTATGAATTATTTTAAAATATATAAAAGGATCCAATACAAGTTCTGGAAAAGGCTAATAACAGTGCTAATAAATTTAAACTGGCATGCATATATGGTCTGCAAACAACATGCATTTCATCTTGTTCTTGAAGTATAGAGAGTCAAGAACTTGACAGTTCCAAGAAGCTGTGCATGAAGAACAAGGACAATGGCAACACAGGGGCTTCACAGGCAAGACAGAAGAGCTGTCTCCTGCTTTTCACAGTGCAGTTATCAAACCACCTGTTTGGGCTACGAAAATATTCTAACAGAAATTGTTACTCATCAGTCAAGCAAGAAAACATTTTTTGTGGACAAATATAAGCTATTCTAGTACACTCATCATGGTAAGGAGTAGGCAAATAGACTGTATATCTAATTTAGGACATTCTTCCTCAAATTAGAGCACAAACTGAAAAAAGTTATGAGGGAACTGAAAGAGATATTATGCACTACTGGTTACATAGTAAAAATGCACAAAACCCTGGGTTAGAACACGAAGGGAAAAAGGTTGGGGAGGAATATATTAAAGCGCAAAAAGAAGAGACTGTAGAGTTTTATAATGCTAAATTCATCTCTACAATAAACGACCCCCCAGAAATGTAAGTAAACCTCTTTCAGTCCATGAATTCTGAATTTGCAGAACAGTCCAAGCCAAGTTAATGGTGACTGCAATTAACATAATAGTGTATTCTAAACAATATTCCCAGGGAAAAACGCAGTGGGTAGCACAAACTACAGACTTGAATTTAACACCCTCAGCCCTCCCACAACAGGACTACAATAGCGTGTGCCATGTGTCATATTAATAAGCATGGAGCTTTCAAGCACATGCAACTCAGGCAACAATATCAATGTTATGTGCTAATTGCCCTTCCAGCTCTTATGTGTGGTACTTGAAAGGCTTCACTGAACTACCTCACTCCCTACAGTAAATCACTATCTGTCACTGACTATTGATAATGAGAATCTTGGCAGTAACTGATCCCTGAAAGACATACTTCCACTGAACAATGTCACCACTGTTATATACCAAATAAAATAAAAATTACATTTAGAGGGCTTGAAACTTCAAACTGAAGTGACCTCATATCTGAGTTAATGGTCTGCAAGTGATTCTAGACCATCAAAAAGGATAAACTGACCAATATGAAGGTTTACTTTGCATTAGTAGGATTTAATCTGCATCAGTTTCTGAAAAAGTGTTTGGCTGTAGTGGGTTTTTTTTGGGGGGATGGGAGTGTTTGTACACAAACATCTTCCTAGAGACAGGGAGATTTTTTCAAGGCAAGATCGTGCACCTGATAAATAAAACCACAATATCAGATGTTTCCAAACAGCACTTATTTTTGTTTGCTGCATTTAAGTCTAGCGCTGATAATATTTTAATGTCTGTCCAAAGCCTTTGGCTTTGCTTTACAGGCAAATAACATAAAGAAGCATTTGACTACATTTCCATATAACCTATCCATAAAAAATAGAAAGGAAAACTAAGTAGAAACAAAAAGTACCTATTAAATAATCATGCCCATTCCTCCACCAATGGAATATTACTCCCTGTAGTATAATGAGCAATTTGGCCAGGCTGGCCATAAATTATCTGGAAAATGAGGCTGCTTGCCTTTTCCTTTGGGAGGTTATTACGTAGTTCAAGAGATTTCACTATTAGAATCTATTTCTGATAGTAAACATCAATTTTTCTTTCTGAATATCATCCCTTTCATCTCACTGAAATATAGGACAGGAGTTACAAACTATTCCCAATTTGCTGAAAGATCTGCCTGACACTGGCTGTGATGCAACTCTGCCCAGATTTATCCATGTATCACAAAGCGAGAGCACTCACACAGCTCTGCAGTGGCCTCACTGGAGCACCATAAATCCACATTCTAGTCTATGACCCCATAGGGTCCTTTCACCTTGGCCATCTTTTAAAATGTAACAGACACCACAATACAGCAAATTCAACTAACGGAATGAGTGAAGAATTGATACCACAACACGAAGCTTTGTATCACGAGACTTCAATAAAATACAAAGTCTCCTTACAGATATTTTAAAGTCAAAACAAAGACATTTTCAGTGTTTCAAGAATTACTTAACAGATTTCTAACAAGTAAGATATAGAAGAAATAAATGGAATAATGAAAAAACAAATCTCAAGCATATCCAAGTAGAAAACTGACAAAAAAATTGTTCAGTAGTTTCACTTGATCATGTGGCAATACAGGAAACAACCAAGAAAGAAAGGGAGACTTGAAAAGGTAGTGGATTTGTTTTTACCCACCGAAAAGATAAAGGCATCTAGTCAGGAACATGGGTTTTTTTAGTCACCAAAATGAAATCCCTGCAGACACAGAGGTACTAAAAGAAAAGCTCTGGGGTTATACTGATAATTAAGATAAAATAAATCACCAAATCCTGATGCAACATACTCAAGATTTCTGACATTTCTTAATATGGAGGGTCTGAATTGGTATTTAAAAAAAATCCAAGTCAATCTTACACACAAAAATAGGGTGATTTCTGTAAACTTCCCAGAGCCCTACCCTTTGGCACAGCATTGCTCAGCACGCCTACCTTGGCCATGCATGGCAGAGCTACTTAGGAGGTTGCACATCCCCTGCACTCACACTGTGGCTGCATCTGCCTCTCTTTTGATCATTTTAATGAAAGAGTGCTTGAAAAGTAGTGGGGGACGGGAGAGGCAGCACACTGACATAATCGATTCAGACTGCCAAAAGGCGTCTGTTACAGTCTTCTTCCACAGTAATTTATTTAAAAAACCCCATAAAACTAGGCAGTAAGTACTTTTATATGGAAGATACTTCTTACTGTTATAGACCAAATCCTGCTTAAGAGATTGGACAGGCAGAATAAATGGTCAGTTTCCATCTTGGCAAAGGCCAAGTGACTACTCAATTTATGTAACAGACTGCTTAATATATTTATTAGTAATCAGAAAAAGTAATGAACAGAGAAAGTCTGCTGATGAAGCAAGTTATGAAGCAATGGCTGGCAACTTTAGCTAGATTACAAAGTTCATCACTTTGAAAGGAAGCTGATGTTGTATTTAGAATCACTCATACCACCTCAGCAATACTTTCCTCTGAAGTGAAAGATACATGCTCTTTTGTGTATGAATGAGGGAAAGGTACTTACACCATTTAATTAAGGAATGTATCATAATGTGAATGAGCCTGTCAACTAGAACTGTTATTTTCTAACATTTAAAGGGTTGACTTCAAAGCTCACCAAATTTTCTTTCCACATGAAGTTTTGTCATTCCTTTGTTCTTGGTCTTTCTAATTAAAAAAAAAAAATACAAAACAACAACAAAAACCCCCATAAAAATCCAACCAATAAAAAAACCCAAAAACCAAAACCAACCCACAAAAAAATCCCAACCCCTAGACTTTTGTTCTGCACAATTATTCTAAATCATAAGAGCAGAGCTGGAAATTTTAACAGGTTGTTACTACTGAAAAACCATGACAAAGAACTGGCAGGGAAGTTATGATGGGGTGATCTCATCTGGCTATAATTTCCCCCATTCTGCCCTTCATTTGACAGCACAGATGCTCCAACAGTTTTCTGGTTTTCCCAGTGCCCTGCATGCCACGCCATTGGTGGCAAGACTTCACTGGTACCCTGAGTAAAGCACTTGGTAACAGTATCCTTTTCACAATGCAGGGCAAACCAAAGACTGATCAGGTGATCTGTATTTAATTTCTTGTAACAAAAGAACAAGGAGGCATTGAATTATGCCAATCGAGTGAGAATTCAAATATGATAAATATTTTATCACATAACACGTAATTAATCTGGAGCTCATAGACGCTGCTCTGGTGTGCAAGAGAAACAGGGACTGGATGTGCATGTGCATAATAAAAATATCTAGACGACTAAAAATTTCCCCTTAAAATAAAACAGAGAATATAAAATTCACCTGTCTATATTGACCAGAGATATAATCAATATGAAAATTCCCATCTTCTTATTAAAGATCCTCCATGGGAAGGCATCATGAAAGAGCACCCTTAGCCATATGTACGCACACAGCCAGACCACTCCAACTGATTTCTTTCCCTTCCTGTTTCTCCACACCATTTTAATCATTTATTCAAAATACATACTTTATTAATTAATTATGCACAACCAGAAAAATGATTGAATTACAGTCTACAAACCATTTAGGTATGGGTTCATGGGGGACTATGCAGATTGCAATCCCAAGGTGAAGCCTGTAATGAACTACGAATTGTTTGTTTGGAATTTAGGATATGCACCCAGCTGCCACTCTATCCAGACCCAAGTGCCACCAGCAGAATGCTTGAACAGCCATCTGCTGCAAACAAACCTACCAACCAAAATAAGGTAGGAAGGCTGTCAGAGACTTCATGAACTCTACTGAATGCTTCACTCTCATTACTGAAACCTTTACGGATGGTGCAAGATTTAGTTCCTCTGTCAATTATAAAATTAAATTCCTCAGCATAATCATACACAAACTTGTAAATGAAAATTTCTTTTACAGAAATTCTTCAGGTAGCAATAGACATAAATGGAGTATTCCACATTCTGAAGTTTTAAGAAATGCAGCTTTCCTGGGTGTGACAAAATAAAGGACATGACCTTGTAATATCAACTAACAACACTGTAATACTCATTATTGCATGTGTAATCTAGAAGGCATTTGCAGGAAAGCTGCCCTGTGTTTCTGGTGTGTTACTCTGCTAAAAAAGAGAAAAAAAAAAAAAGAGAACAAAAAAATCTGTATCCTGACCCATAAGGCTCCTTTCTCTGTAAAAGAAATCACTGCTCTGTATCAGGGTGCTCTGCTTCACTTCAGAAGTGCCACATCTCCTCCAGTAACCCCTTTATCCAGTTCTCTGTCTTCCCCTTATTTCTCACTTTAATGTTCCGCTGACCCTTGGTTTTGTTTTCTACAGACTTTAAGATGGTTGTGTCCCTTCAATACATTCCCCCCTCTCCCTTCTCCTTTCTCTGACCTTTTATCCCAACTCTCAAATTTAGAGGGGAAGCATACTTATATCAGAGCCACCAGGAGGGGAGTAGGAATGCACTGGGATGATGGCAGTTTAGACAATGCTAAGAAACGAAGGCAGACAGGATTAGGAACAAAAAAAACCTTCTGAGATGCCTCTGCTCCACACAAACAGTTTAAACCTGAGGCAGCTACTAAAAGCACACAGGGCACTAGCCAGGCTCCCTCCGTCCCAGGCACTTGGCACTCCGTCACATCTGAGTTCACACCCCACCAAGAAGTCCCACACAGCCAGACCCACTTCCCTGTGTGAGGACCAGGAAGCATCACCATCTTATAGAGCTGCTTCTTGAAAATTTTTTGTCCAATACAACCATTTTGCAAGCTCTTCATATGCTATCAGTATTCTTCTTTTCCAATGCCAGCTTTTTAGACTTTATTTAAAATTATTAATTCATTTTGTGACACACTCTCTAAAAAGACAAATAAGCTGAAGTCTGTGTGATAAGCAACTTGCAGAAATGTATCTTTTCTATAAACTGTGGGAAAAAATAATTGAATTCTTTATTAAAATTTCTGTATTATTATTACAGAAAGAGAGCATCTTTTCATTTACGGTACTGAATGATTAATTTTTATTATGTAGGGCCCAAGTGAAAGAGCAATTATGATTAAATGCAAACTGCACAGGACAAAAAATTGGTTACTTCCAGACCCTGGTTGATAACCACTCATTTAACTCGCATCAGGATGACCTGCTTTGTCTCTTCTTTCACCTCTTTCTGAGAAGATTTATGTAATGTAAATTATTAAGTTATTAATTAACAAATGTACAGTAAAGCAGGGGTGTTTTTCCATTTTGCAGTATGCCTCCAAGACATAATTTTTTACTCCAAGCAATTTTGCATGTCTTCTTGGACTATAATGTACCCTTGCTAAAAAAACCTTGATAAAAAACATTAGTGCAACATGGTTCAATATATTTTGGTTTTCCAAGCAGAAAATCCTCATGGTGGTTTCATAAGGTACCTGCATGGATAATAAGTCTTTTAAAGTAAGGTTTATTAAAGTAATATAGCTAACTGCAATTAACTACTGGTATTAACACAAAAAAAAAAGTGAACTTAATTCAGGTCTGATTCAAGGTAGGACAAAGTCTCTAAGAAAAAGTAGTATGTTTTCTTAGACTAAGCAATACAGCCAGGAAAAACAAGGATAGAGCATGCAAGTTAAACTCAAGTACGAAGAAAGACTTTGATGTCTAGAAATTTGGCTATTTTTTAATATATCTATGATAAGCATAACAAAATAACATAAGCAATTGCCTTTTCCTATATACCAGCTACATCTTCAGACCATCAAAGAGAAAAACTTATCAATCGGCATACAGGAATGCAATTTCAGCTATTTCATGGAAATTCTATGCATTTTAACCAGGACTTTAATCACTTTGGAGTAGTGATAGCAAATAAAAAATAATCACCTTTACTGGGAAACCAACCCTGAAGACTCACATGCAAATATGGGTGAGAGAAGTAAAGGAGAACGAATAAAACTTCAGCAGGAACACAAAATTGAATCTACCTGGGAACAGTAACACAGAAACGAGAAGACACAGAAAAGGGCAGACTGGTAGAGCACATATTACTGTAACAGATGACGGGAAACCTATATTTTAACACATCCCTGCTGTCAAGTTTTATACCAGCTAGGAAATCCAAGAGCTGAGTGTCTCATATCTTCTTTTACAACCTTGTTTCTTAAAAAGCATGCAGTTTAGGAGTGGTCAAAGTTATTCTGTTTACTCAGCTACTACAGATCTGGCCCAGCACAGCCCCTGAGGTCAACTCTTTGGGGAAGAATTCAATTTATTTTGGAGATTCCTCTGATACAGTTTACATGCTCAGATTCATGACAATGGGATTACACTGACAGTTCCTGCAATTCTACTTTTTTTTGGTCTAAATATTTGATTTCAAATTCAGAATATTGCTTTAATTTTTCACACCTGACATTTACACTGAAAGAAATCTTATCCACGATTGATTTAAAATGCACAGAAAAAGTATTATCTCTAAGTTAACTTTATATGCAAACACATTCCTGAAGCAGTAGAAGAATATCTATCAGACAACAATTAATACAAATACTGCAAAATCAAGCTTCACTTGTTCCTTCAGAGGAATCTTTATCATTCCTTTTTTGAAGGTACATTCAACACCACCTTGTTATTATGGCAGAGAAAATTTATTATCAGAGAGCAAACAGGCATTTCATTCAGATATAAATCACTCAAAGCTAAGCCAGAACATAATTATTGTATTTGACATTTGACTAAGAGAAAGGAGAAGTTTATTATTTTCCTTAGGATCAGAATGCAAGAAGAAGGGTTTTCTGCATGTAACTTTATTTTAGAGTAGTCATCAGTTTTGTAACTCAGCTTTCAGCAACAAATACATTTGGACCTATGCTGTATAAAATCCTTTGGGAAATGAATGACCCTCAGTCTATACAGGAGAAAGCAGCAGAACAAACAGTGCCGTATAATTTCAATATTAGTTCTTTTCTGCAGTCAGTAGGGTTCATAGCTCATCCTCAGGCTTGTTCAGTAAACTTGTCAACACTAAGTTTTTAAGTAATTGGTACAGGTTATAAAATGCTTTAAATGTGGGACCAATTTACTTTCACTCAAATGAAAGTGTTTTACAAGTGTAAAACAATGGCCCCTCCTCTTGCCACAGTCTGGACATAGGCGTGCCTTTTGCCCATAGAGGTTCTATCAAACCACAAAATTTGCCAGCCAAACATCAAAGAATCTTAATGTAATCTCTGAAAAAGGCAGGGTATCATCTTCAGAAGACACATGGAAAATTCCTCCATACTGCATGTATCTGAATATTACAAAGAAACAACTGGCATATGATGCATGAAAAAAAATTAAGTCGTGTAATAGCTTCCTCTTATTTTTAATATGAGAGCAAAACTAAAGTAAACAACAGAGAAATTATCACCATGCAGAAACCATTAATCATATCTTATGAAACGGCTGAGCAAAAGAGAAAAATGACCATTTTTGAACATTTCATTTTGGTGACACATAATTCAAATAACTGAATTTAATACTTCTGCTGTTAAAACAAGCTGTACTTACAGCCTATTTTAGCTGGAAGAAAGCATTTGCATGCCATACCATTGCCTCTTCTAAAACCAAAACATTATTCTAGTTCATCATGATACAGAATTCACCTTTTGAAACACAATTTTCTTAACACACAAGTAATATGTGAAGATTTTTATAAAAGTGAGCATTGTGCAGAAACCAAGTGAAAACATCCTGCTCAGTGAGACTTGAGTAATTTCTGCTTCTCTTCTTGAATGAGATCAGAATGATCAACAGTAAGTCCTGAGTCGGAACTGTGTACAGATCATTTTAATTACAAATTAAGAAGTCAGAATGTTACTGATACGTTAGTTGAGAAGAGCTAACCATGTTCATAGCAGATTTCCCCTTCTGGAGGGGAGATAATAGTTCAGAGCCTGCATTAGGAGATATCCAATTCACTTGTGAAACTATCTGTCTTAATCTGTTCCACAAATCCAGAGATCTCCTACAACTGAATATCCACTTTCAAGTAGAATTCTGTATTCCTGGGAAAAAAAGACTAAAATCCTGAGAATTTGATATTTGATGCTTTAACATTCACCAAAAGAGTGAAGTGCTTTTGTAAACATCTGTGTGAAATGATGGTTTTGACATGCAGAATTGAGAGGGAAAAAAATAAAATCATGAAATTCACTATGCTGTTTTACTCTTCTCATTCCAATCTTCTCTATCCTATAATTAGAGATATACACATTATATTTAATTTATAATCCACTGATAAATATTTGCTCACAGTGCAATCTTTTAATACTTCGTGAAGAAAAGGCTTCAAGTATGAAAATAGCCAAAGATTACAGCTTTGAAAATATTTAGTTGTTATAAGGGGGAAAAATGCCATCTGCTGGGTACAGCTGAGGACTGTCCTTTTCTTACCAACACACCATGCTGTCCTGAGAGAATTTTCTCTCCACTTCATAGTTCATTTTTCCCATCTTGAAAACTGATACAGATACATGCATTGTTGCTGAGGAGATGTAACAGCAACCTCATTAAAACTCTGTAACAAAAACTTCTTACCATATACCTCTCAGAGGCTGGAGGCCTGACAATAGATAGGATGACTAGCAAAGGAATAATAATGCTTTTAATCTTTCAAGAACATTAGAACTGTCTCTAACACCCCTCCCCCATCCCCAAATACTTCACATACTTTTGTATCTTCACTTACATAAACTTCACTATCAGGTGATTAGAAAGTTATTCAGCTTATACATACAAAGCCGAGCAGCACACTGGTGTTCACTTCTCTATTAATCATACACAACTTCCCTGCCATTTATAAGCCACGGAACACTTGGTTGGTGCAGTACAGGTGAAGAACCACTTAGTTACCTAGCTTAAAAGCACTAAATCAAGGCACTGAAAACCTCATTAATAAAGCAATAAAATTTGAAAAGGAAGTAGAGAATGTCCAGTTAAGAAATATATTTGTATGAAGAAAGTGAAAAATTAGAAAGAGCAAAGTCTGATTTAGTAAAATGGATAAACTTTAAAATTTAGAAGTGTGCTAAAAGGTATACAGGGTTTCCATATGTAAACATGAAGAAGAAGAGAGAAGAGTTGTTTTGATTCATAACAGACAATGAGATTCCTTTACATTTTTATTTGTTGTTAATTTTACAATGTAAAGTAACTGTAAAGCTGTGTGTGTATATACACATACACATATGCATATAGGTCTGTATATTTATAAATTAAAAATTCAGATTAATTTCATATGAAGCTGAACCAGCTTACAATTTTGGAAATCTGGGTTTCAAAGTCAAAATAAAGGCTTATTTCTCATATATACAATAATGCTAAAAATCAAGTAACTCCTGTGAATGTATGTATCTTCCTTGCGTTTAAGACCACAGCCTTGAAGTTGATTTCAGAACAGAATTCAGTACAAACCCATGTTTGTACTTTGCACTCACTGTCATGACTGCTTTGTAAAAAGCAAACAAGCATAAAAGTTACAAAAATAAGGAATTTTGGCCTTTTTAAGATCCTCTATCAGGATGACACACTTACATCTGTTGTCAGATGGAACCAAAACTCTTCTGAAAACTATTAAATGCTTTTTACAGATTCCCACTCAAAGTGCAGTACATGCACACGCTCCATAGGCCACAGCTACCGTTCTCTTCCCTATCACTCAGGTAAGCAACAACACGGATTCTCCACGACCATTGACTCATCAGGCCTTGATTATGCAAACTGATCTCCCACTGACAGATACATGCACCCATAACCTCATTGATTTTAATGTGCTTCCATGACCGGATAAACATCTTTTCCCAGAAAAAAAAAGCTACAAGATGGGTGTTAAGTTAAAAAGACAGCAAGTGTGAATTACGAAACCTATGGCACATCCTAAGTCATTAAACAGATATCAAAAATCCAATTCATTTCCTCAAAATGAAAATGTCCCTTAAAATGCTAATTTTTAAAAACTCATCCTATACGTATAGAGTTTTTTTAAAATCAATCATCACAACATGAATCCCTACAAAACCAGAGATAATAGATAATTATCCTGAAAAAGGATTAAGTAGGTTTCTTTTCTAATGTCTCTAAAGTTGTAAGATAAGCGCATGCACCAAGAGTTTCTCTTTTCTATCAACAAGGGAAGGTGAAACTGCTGATAATCTCCCTGTATTTCAGAAGCCCACAGTTGCATGCATGCCATATTGATAACACTGTTATGGCAGAAATGCAAACAAACTGCATCAGGGTCATTTATTTTGTTGACACATTTTACTGATTCCAAAGTACTCGTGAATTCAGTAAGACACAAAAAGCTGGGCTTCTAACTCCTAAACCAATTTCAAAACATTCTGATGGTATCAAAGCAAACTGAACAGTAGTCTTGGAGCTATGACTGTCATGAATTATTTTTATCTTTAATATATTCATTATTTAGTACTTATATCTATTCTTTTGTGATTTGTGAGTTTGGTGTTGTCAGAAAATTAAGTAATAAAATGCTCAGAGTAAGACCAATGAAGAGTAGAAACGTGTACAATATCTTTGTCTGTCCAGACTGTTTGCTCTACTCTACCACGGTGATAATTTCTTTTCCCTTTTAGTTTGCTTTATTCTCCTTTGAAATACACCACAGAAGGCAAGGAAGTAATCTGAGGTGAGCTTTTTTTCCCTTTAAATGCATATTTCATAGATTCACAGAATGGTTTGGGTTGGAAGGGACCTTCAAGATCATTCAGTTCCATCCCCTGCCGCAGCAGGGATGCCTTCCACTAGACCAGGTGGCTCAAAGCCCCATCCAACCCGGCCTTGAACACCTCCAGGGATGAAGCATCCACGGCTTCACTGGGCAACTTGTTCCAGTGCCTCACCAGCCTCACAGTTAAGAATTTCTTCCCAATACTTAATCTAAATCTGCCCTTTTTCAGTTCAAAGCCATTCCCCCTTGTCCTATCACTACAGGCCCTTGTAAATAGTCCTTCTCCAGCTCTCCTATTGCCCCCTCTTGAGGTACAGGAAGCTTTCTTGTCTCCAGGCTGAACATGCCAAACTCTCAGCCTGTCTTTGTAGGAGAGGTACTCCAGCCCTCTGATCATCTTTGGGGCCTCCTCTGGACTCACTCCCACAATTACTTCTTTAATTTCAAACACCATGGAAAAATAATTGTTTTTCAGATCTGCAATAATCCTATACTAATGCTCCTTTTTGAACATAGTTTAAAATGTACAGATCTGTAAACTCAAGAAAACAGACGATAAAATCTCATTAAGCAACAAACTAAAACCATGGACACATACCACAAAAAAAACCTCCAAACAACTGAATAATAATTTGTACTGTAAACAATTAATGGAGAAAAAAATATTCTGAGTACCATTCATACATACTTTAAAAAAATC
Source organism: Pachycephala philippinensis (assembly GCA_013397055.1). Classification (NCBI taxonomy): domain Eukaryota; kingdom Metazoa; phylum Chordata; class Aves; order Passeriformes; genus Pachycephala; species Pachycephala philippinensis. The sequence continues at coordinate 761,602 of VWZT01016781.1, forward strand.
TAGAAAATACCCCTTGTCTGAAAAAGACCAAATAGTCACTACATGCAAAAATGCAAAAAATGCATTTCAAAGAAGCTCACACCAATTTCAAAAATCCATTTAAGGCACTTTGAACAAGATGTTCACAAATACTCTCTAATAAGTCCTGTAATTTAAAAAGTTTCTATGTACTGGTGGGAAAAAAATGTTCACAACTGAGTTCCAGTTAAGTCTGAGAGCAGCGTATCTATTTCAAGCTATAGCAAAAGGAAGATGAACATTTTTTTCTATCTAAATTAGATGGCTTTTAAATTATACATCTGGCAAACCTTTACAGTGTATAACATAGAACAATATCAAATTCCTGTTTATAAAAATGGCATGTTATTTTACTTCACATCTCACAAATCTTCCGAAAAAGGACAATCTCACAATTTGCAAATTAAATATATGTACAGTAACTATTCTTACTGTAAGTACTGCACTGAAAAATCTCTACAGTAAAGAAAGCATGAAGAAAGAAAACCAAAAATGTTTTAAAATACGTATTAGTTTAAGTGTCTAACAGTTCCATGTTATTTGGAAAATATTTAACATCTGATCTACAAATTATGCTAGAATAAGTCAGATTGGCAAGGACCATTGCATGTCATCTGCCTCATGCTCAGGACTGGGTCAGCTTCCAAGTTATATCAGGTTGCTCACAGGCTCATCTAATTAACTTCTGAATGCTTCCAAAGATGGAGACTCCACAATTTGCCAGCCTACTACAGTGTTTGACTTTCATCACACTGTTTCTTCTCTTGACCTTCTACAATTTGTGTCCTTTGCTTGTCATTTCTTCAACACAAATCTCTGAGCAATGTGGTTTCATCTTCTCTATCAACTGCCATTAGGGAGTAGTAAACAGCAGTAAAGTATTACACAGCCTTCTCTTATTTGGACAGAGGAAACCCAGTTCTCTCAGCCTTTCCCTATATGCCATGTTCCTCAATCCCCCCACGGTCTTGGAGGCACTCCACTGGACTTGCTCCAGTGCATCAATGTCTTTCTCAAACAAGACACAGTACTCCAGATGCAGTCTCACAAATGCTGAACAGAGCTGAAGAATCATCTATTCCACTGCAGCCCAGCTATCACATTAGTTGGCTGCCTTTGCTCCAAGGGCTAACTCTTGCCCCAGTTCCAAAGTTTTGCCTTCCAGTATCCTGAGGTCCAGTTTGCCTTAGTAGTCCCTAACTTCAACCTCCCCGCACTCTGCCATGAGGTTCAGGGACCTCAAAAGCCTGAGAACAGACCTTGCCAAAGCAAAGGCTGCAGTGTGTACCCTCAGCCTATTTGTATCTTTTTCACTGTGTACTGCTGCATCAGCATCACACCATTTCCTTAAGCTTCCTTCCATTAACAAGGTACCTACAGACATCAGTGACTTACCTTCAACTCCAGCTGAGTTTTGGCTTTCCTAATTCCTCTCTCTACACCCAAACACTGTTTTTACATTTTCCATGGAGGTCTGTCACTGTTTACAGCTTCCATACATTTCATTGTTTGGGTGAGTTGACTTAGGAATTCCCCATTCAAGCAAGCTGTACCTGTTTGTCATCCCTGCTTGTCTCCTTGCACAGGGAAGAGGATGTCCTTGTGCATTTGAGGAAGCTGTTCTTGAAGATCAACCAGCTGTCCTGGGTCTCTCTACAGTTCAAAGGGACTTGAAGTAGGATACTACCTCTATTACATGAAAAAGCCAAAGCCAACCATTCTGAAGTCCCACATAATTTCTTCACTGCCTGCTTCTCTCACTCCTTTTAGATTCTACCACCTTACAGTAGTTTCGTTGAGGGTAGCATCAGCCCTCCATTTCCACATTCACAAGTAGCAAGAAATCTAAGCTACACGGACAAAGAGAAATAAAATATCTATCAAAATGTAAATTAGAAGAGAGAAATACAGGGGAGATAAGAAAATTTTGAAGATGTGATACTTGGGAGCTTTTCTTCATCTCACTCAAGAGATAGAAATTAATGTTAACAGAGTGGATAATCATGATGGTAACTGACACAAGCAACTGGAAAGACTACTTTAAGGCAGCAGCTAGTCCAAGAAAAACGAACAACGTCTATAAAACATACAAGGCTACATTTACATTCCAATTTGCAAGCATATAGATAATTTTAGGATGATATGAGGCAAAGCTTTTAAAAATCTGGAGAAATGAGTAGCTGAAGTAGAATAATTATCTGACAGATGGAGATTGCCCAAGGCTGCCACTTGAACATATAAAAAGATGAGGCTGAGTTCATTTTTGAAATACAACATTAGAAATTCCAAGAGCATCCTGCGTATTAGTTGGGGAAGGTACAAGACTTTATTCAGTGTACCAGAGTATAAATAGAGGTTAGATTCAAAGCTTTACTTTGAAAATAATTTTTAAAGCCTGAAGTTTTACAAAAAGATTTTAAGTATCCTCATATAAGCAATATAGCATATATATTTACAGCATAGCACTTGGCTAAAATGTCTGTCTACCACTGTCCTTTGCAATGGCCATGTTGCAGCTGCACATGCATATTTCTACCATGGGAATATTTGGGCTTCCCCTTCCTGCGCCATCGCATTGTTCTTTCTACATACAACACCCTCTTCAATCTGTTTGCACAACCATGCCCCTACATTTTCTCTTCAGAAGATCAACTCTAGTGTCAGTTGAATGCCTGAAGGTAATAGCTAAGCAAACTACTCCTTTACTTTCACTTGCAACTCCACAAAAAGTAAGCAATTGCTAAGCACATGTGCTTCCTTTAACAACAGTACAGCCATAAATGCATGTAACACATTGAAACCTGCACTCCACCTGCTGTCATCCCCACACTGCAGATCTTTGCCTCTATTTGCAACATCTTGTCCTTATTTGTTCCATCTGCTGTACAACTTCATGTGCATTCTGCCTCATAACTCCACTGTATGCAACAGCAATGCAGCCCCAACACTGACTGTGATCTTTGGAGACATGGGGAACACAGGATTATTATTTTTATCACCAGGATATTACTTGTAAAAGTCTCTGTGATGGATGGCCCATGTAAGAACAAGTTTATGCTCTTTGATAATGGACATTCTGCAAACAGATGAGAAGGCAAAGACTTCGCAGCCCCAACTAACAACTTCAGTATCACATAAAATGGGAATCGAAAGAGATGAAGGAGCACCAATACCTGGGACATACAAACTATCACATCAGTTCTGCTATCTTGGCTGATTCAATTAACTTATATAATTTTTCAGCCAGTTACTAATTTTTTTTTCAAAGCAGAAGCATGAGGAAGACTAGCTTATAAAAAGGACAGAAACATAGCTATATGAGAGCAAATCAAGAACATCACAGCCATTTTGAACTATTTGCAGCTTTTCTTCTCCCTCAGTCCTTTTTAGTTTATAAAATTAAAAGGAAAACACCACTTCTAAAAAAAAAAAAGAAGACATCCACTTGTCTGTAGTCATGGTATCTATATCTGGTTGTTGATTCATAATTTCCAGTGTATTCAAGGATATCCCCACTTTTCCTTGAATGTATTGTATTTTATCTCCCATTTTTTATTACTTGACAATGTCCAAGCTAAACAGAACTTTGCCTAAATACTTTGTTTGGGTTTTTCCCCATATGGTCTAGTTAATCATGGATACAATAAAAAAAAAAAACAAATTTAACACTAATAAATAGTTCATGTCTACTTCAGACTACTAATTTTTTTTTTTAGAGGAGTACATCTTCAAAAATGAGTAAAATCCTTGATGTTTTCCACCACTTCAAGGTACTAGATAGAATTTATATTATCCTGTGACTTGAAATGGTATCAAATTGACCCAGTAAGATAGCAATTCAAAGCAAATAAAGCCAAAACTTTGCTTGTAATTTGATTTTAGCAGCCTGATTCAGATAAAATTAAGGGACTTGCACGGTCTAATTAAAAATCTGTAAAACGAAGCATGGACATTTAAGAAATTCTGGTTATAGAAGCTACAGAAATACGGTACTATGTGACATTTTCAGTTGATATTTGTGACATTTAAGTAAGAGTTAGTTTGGGGTTTTTTGGTTTTTTAAGAAATATTTATACAGTCAGACATTTTGAGAAAAAGCATCTCTACTATTTAAAAGCAGTCTTCCCTGTAATATAACTGAGATACTGCACACAGCAAATAAATATCCTTCACATCCTCTACCGATAAGGTTATTTCACTCACAGATCATTGGGAAATGTAGTTAATGTGTTTAAGACCCTTTTATTTCATTTTTTTGTGAGTATCATCGTAATTTAGGAAAACACAAGGTACTACTGTTCTACGTGAGACCATTGTTCTAATAAATCTGAAAGGAAAGAGAAGTGCTGGCAAGTGGGCCAACCTTTTTAAAACACGTGTAATGTTAGGGCTTTTCAGTGCAACTGCTGTGTTTCACAAGAGACAAAAATGAAGTACTCTTGTTTAACTGCTTTAATGAGTTGCTGGTTGCTATTGCAGGGCTTTTGTGTTAGGGGGTTTTGGTGGGGGTTTTTTAACTAAGACTAACTATATTGATGTAATGAGAAGAGATTGAGAGAGCACAGACTGAAATTCTTGCAAACACAACACAGAAAGAGTTAATCTAACCATCATCCTGATGCTTGGAAAGGCTGGACTATGACAATACACAGGGGACAATTACCAAGGCTCAGCTGATAAGATGTAACTCACTAAGGTGCAATAATGCAATTTCTTTCAAATATGTGCACGAACAGGAGTGTCAGTATCAGGTCACTGAGGTTACAGAAACTCTGCCTTTCTTTGGGATGCAATAGTATCTTTTTTCTTTATGTTTATTCTTTGTTATGCAGTCTTCATCTCTATCGGGCTTATTCTAAAAGCACTTCACAGATCATAAGACCAATCCTTTTTAATTCAATGGCAGAACTCCCTCCAATATCAAGAGTGAAATAACTGAAGCCCAGATAAAAACAAATGGTCATTCATCCATAACAGGACTACATCTGGGGTGAAACAGCAGCTATTTTGCAGTTAACATTTCTATTGCAGACTGATCTGTGGATGGAAATGCTCAACTCAAAACACAGGGGAATTTATATAGATGGAAAATAATCACACCAACTAAAATCTGGCAAACCCCCCAGAGGTAACCCCTTTATTCAGATGAAAAATGCACAAGATTGTTTACAATTGCTCAGGATCTCAATTACATATGCTATCTAAAAGACATGTCCAACAGCTGACAGAACTCTAATCTCATGCTACTGAATAAATAATGCTCCTATATGCTTTTTTCCACTATTTGAGTGAGCAGGGAACTATAAATGCAAAGGCTGCATCGTTGGAGCTTTGTGAGTTGGTTCCATTTGTATCACTACTGCCCAGGCTGTAAACTGTGATAAGATCACACACTGCTGTAGCACAGGTTTAGTTATGTCTGCATTTCAAGATTTAAAGATGAGCCTGTAAATCAGAACAGAAGACTTCGAAATTACAGACAATCCCTCTTCACATTGTTTCAAGCTGTTAAGTATTTGAGATCAATACTTTAACTTGGGTTTCATATTTGTCTGTAGATCAATACAAAGGCATACCTTCTATTACCGTAAATATATTATTTGCCTAACTGTGCCAAAACAACATGCAACTTCTGTAAATTCTGTACCAGTACTTCAACCACAGCGGTAGTACTCTGCTGTCAAATCCCTCACAGATTTACTGGCTGAATCCCAGAGGGATTCAGATCCCAGACGGTCGTGATCAGTGGCACAGGGTCTAGTTGGAGGCCTGTCACTAGTTGTGTCCCCCAAGGTTCAGTAGGGGGCTTGTCTATTGTTTAACTTGTTCCTCAGTGACTTGGATGGAGGGGCAGAGGCCTCCTCAGCAAGTTTGCTGATGACACAAAGCTGGAGGAGTGGCTGATACCCCAGAGGGCTGTGCAGCCCTTCAGAAGGACCTTGACAGGGTGGAGAGAGGAGCCATCTGGAATTCATCAAAGGCAAATGCAGGGCCCTGCACATGGGGAAGAATAACCCCACGCACCACTAGAGGCTGGGGGCTGATCTTCTGCAAAGCAGCTCTGCAGAGAAGGACCTGGGGGCCCTGGTGGACAACAAGCTGTCCATGAACCAGCAGTGTGTCCTTGTGGCCAAGAAGGACAATGGCATCCTGGGGGGCATTAGGAAGAGCATTGCCAGCAGGTCAAGGGAGGTGATCCTGCTCATCTACTCTGCCCTTGTAAGGCCACATCTGGAGTGCTGTGCCCAGCTCTGGGCTCCTAGTGCAAAAGAGACGTGGAGCTCCTGGAGCAGGTCCAGTGGAGGGCAACAAAGATGATTGAGAGACTGGAGCAACCCTCTTACACGGAAAGGCTGAGGGAGCTGGGCCTGTTCAGCCTCGAGAAGAGAAGACTGAGAGGGGACCTCACCAATGCCTGCACATGTCTGAAGGGAGGGTGTCAGAGGTTGGAGCCAGGCTTTTCTTGGTGATGCCAAGCAAGAGGAAAAGAGGCAATGGGCAAAAACTGACGCACAGGAAGTTCCATCTGAACATGAGGAAGAACTTCTTTACTGTGTGAGTGACCAAGCACTGGAACAGAGAGTTTGTGGAGTCTCCTTCACTGGAGATATTCAAGAACCATCTGGATGCAATCCTGTGCCATGAGCTCTAGGATAACTGCTTGAGCAGTGAGGTTGGACCAGATGACCAACCCACTGTGGTCCCCTCCCAATCTTACCCATTCTGTAATGCTGTAATTCCTTTCTGGATTACTGAAGAAGAAAGTTTTCTTTACCTAAAAAGTTGAAACCAGTATAAATTCTTGCTTTTAATCTCAGTGTGGTGGGAGGAGGCAGGAAGCCTAATGTTGTCACATTAGAACTGCAGTAGCAAGACAGTTCATCAAATCAAACAGAATTTTAGTTAGTGCTCAGAACTCAGGAACTGTCTTTATACAGGCTAAAATTAAAGATGCTTCTTTTAAAACTCTAGTCAACAATTTCAAAATCTGTTTCATTCTGAAGTTTCTCCAAATAAGCATAGATTTTACCCAAAGTAACAACCGAAGCAGGCAAACCTGGAGTATTTCATTCACAGTTTGTGTTTCACTGGGGAGAAGCTACTGTCTCATTGGACATTATTTAAGACAAATACCTCTCTCCCAAGAGTGCTAAGTTATTATTTTCTGCCCCATACTTCATTAAATTTTATTTTTGTTGGATGAATGCACATATATTACTAGTATTGTCATGTATGATGGAGTAAAACTTACCTGGAAGAACTGTACTTTATTAAATATCAGATTTCTAGGATTTTCTATATGCATGTGAGAGCAGCATAAACACTGACATATTTAAATATTACATTAATTACAGAGTAATTCAGGTAGTTATTTCCATAATATAAGAACTGCTCTCATTTTCACATAGCTGAAATATGATAGAACTTTTCTAAATGTTAGAAAGTGATTCCAATTCTACAACGGATCAGCCATTCTTTAATAACTTGTTATTAACTACTACTAACTTTTTAGAAATAGCTTTCTGCTGGCTCATATTTCATAACCTTTTCATGTTCCAATCAAATAATCTATGATGTAATATATTAAACATAACACAACAGCACTGACAGTTTTGTATTTGAAATCAGAGAGAACTAATCAACCAATACTCCTTTATTAAGGTGAAACGAAAAATGTGTTGCATTTTGTTTCTGAATCACAAGCTAGCACTGTATATTTGTAAACTCCAGCAGAAGTCATAAGAATACTCTTAATGAAAATAACCTTCCTATCAAATAATGGGAAATTTTTAAAAGAACTTTTACATACATCTTTCATATTACATTATCCTGTGACTTAAATAAATTGCAAACAAACATAAAATGTTGTAAGGAGCTGATTATCTGAAGTAAAACAAAGTATTTCTGTTTATTCTCTGAAATAGTTATCTTGTTACTGAGGACATAATATTGCATTTTCAAAGACAAAAATTCGAACAGATAACTGACCTCATGAAACCCTGAGAACTTGTGAGTTGAGCATATTTTGCAGAAAAAACCTGCATCCTTAAGATTCTCTCTATTCACCAAATGTTTTCATTAATGTAACATGCAGATGTCTAAAAGTTAAACGGGCCATTATTAGCACTCTGGAATATGCAAGCAATATATTAATTAATTGTTTCATTATATTGAGTTGCTTGTGGCACCAAGAAAAGGGAAAGTTAAATGCCAGTATTTCACACTGTCAATTGAAATGAGTCCCAGATGTTAAAACACTAAGCAACCTAAACATCATTAATTTAATTTTAAACAAAGTCTTTTCCAAACCAAGCTTAATCTAGTAATTCAATCTTTCCCTTCCCCTCCCTAGCACAACTAAACATGGAAATAACCCCTATTTAATATGTGCAGTGATTGAACCAGGCAAATACTACATAGGACCAATGTAAAGATTTTCATGTTTTCTGCCATTAGAACTCACTGGTTTTGATTAAGATTTTAATAGTTTTAAAGACAATACCAAAGAATGCCTAAGGAGTAAAAATGTCAGGACTTGTTTTTTTCTCTAAGAAAAGAAGTGGTGTTTGTCATTGTGCACAATTCTGAAGTAGAAGAAAGCTTAGGTTGTTAATATTTTGTCTAAAATCAATGAAAAATAGTTTTAGGAATTTAAGCTCATACAGCCTGCCCACTCTTAAAAACATACGGGCTAGTACCAAATCCAAATGGGACTTTTTTTTCCATAAATTTGATGAAACTTAATTTAAGAATGAGTAAATTCACAACATAAACATCTGCCATTGTTTTCAGTACAACACTAATTACAACAGTTGCTTGTATTTTGAATGAACAAGTTCTAGAGAATATAGAAAGGCTTAGCCCCAGGAAGTGTCAAGAAATATCAGAGGAGAGATTAACTGCTAAGGGACATTCACACGAGTGTTATAGATTTAAAAAGGGAAGAGATTACCTACCCCTCTCCACCAATTCTTGTTATCTTTAGACGAAAATCAACAGAGTTCAGGCTGGGTGGCTTCCATTTCAAAATATCATCACATCGACCAGGCTTGTATTTCTGAAGTAAATTAAAATGCAGTTTAATTATGCTTATTGGTTTTCACTGGTTTTAAAAGTAACAATTCAGCCTTTCAGACTCTATTAGCTGTCTCTAATGAATTACAATACTTAGTGACTGAAACAATGAATACCATTACCATGGAGGTAGTTGTGCTTCACTACTTTATTTGCTTCTCCCTTTTAAAACTGCTTAGCAATGTAGCTATGCCATTGCATATAATAAAAAGCTGAGAATGGAAATAAAAATTAGCATACTTCATTATCTCTCTCTGGCTAATGGAAAATTTCAAGAAAGAAAATAAGACAGCACAAAAAGAAATGAAAACACTGACAGGACATACAGAAAAGATACATTTAAAATAATCTCAACATTTTGGAACAATTTTATGAACAATATTTTTGTTACCCATGCTGTTGGCTGACACAATACAAAAAAGCCAGAAGCCACCATACTGCCACCTATCAGAAAGGCTCATCAGCAACAAGTTCTTTCACAGCAAATGAATTTAAGTTATGTAAAGATTAAAGAACATCATGATATACAGGAACATAAATAAGGGAGTATCTCTTGCTAAAGAGAGAGGGTACACATTTGAACCACAAGTTGAAAGGAACAATTTTCTCTTAAATTAGAGCTTTAGTTCCTCATGGTCTCTGCTATCATCTGCTTTCATTTACTAAGCTGCCATTTCGTTCATCCTCAGTTATCAGTGAGAGTTAACTTCTGACCCTTTCCTTACCAGAATATCTTTCATGGCAATGGAGAAAATCAGAATTAAACTGAATACGGCAAAAGTAAAAGAATAATTTGGAGATGCATAGAATGAGAAATTTTACTTCTTTATTTATATACAGTGAGAAAATTTATGCAATTTTATATGAAAAATAAAACCAACCAAGAATATCCACTCTCTTTTGGTAACAGAACAGTCATCAGCATCACACTTCACTCATGCTGTGTTAAATATTTTCAAAAAACACACTTTACTGATGATAAACTTAACAGTTATAGATCTAAAATGACAAAAGCAGATGAATTTTCTGTTTTCTAATGGAAGAATGTAAAGTTACTCTTTCCAAAACAAATGCAGCATACCTTACTTATTATTTCTTGATGAAAAGATGGTCATTAATTCTTAGTGATACAAAAAGGATGGACCAACCTCTCTAAGTCACAGCACTGAAATTCTGAGGAAAAGCTGTATCTGATCTATATAAAAACCTTCCTCACCAGAGCTCTTGTATGCTGACTCTGACAACAGCCAACAGCATGTGCTCAGGGAAGATGAAAAGCAAGGCAATTATATATGATATTTTCTACTACTACTCTTTGAGAAACTATCCATTTTGAAGCCCAAGGACTTCCTGATGTGGATGTGATTCAAATGTGATTCCTACCTATTTAGTTATTTTCAGTTTCTCTGCATGAGCTTGTACAGCTCCCCAGTAAGACCATGTAAACCTCCACCAGCTGTAAAAGCCCATGGCACAACCTTTCACACACAGCCTGACTACCTTGCAGGAATAGAAACACCACCTTTTGTTTATTTTGAACAAGTTTTGTTCTTTTTGAAGACTTGCACTTTCTAAGGATCATACTAAGAGAGATGCTTAACAATCAAACCCCTGTGACTCATGGTTTCGTATGCCTCTATATGCACAGAAATGCACTCAGCTCAGAGGCTATCATTTTAAATGTGCTGTTTGAATATTTTTCTCCACTTATATTACTCTACATTTATCTACATAAAAGTTTATGCACTCTTTTATAACTCAGCCACCCAGTCTTGTAAGAGCTTACTATAATTCTCCACATTTAGGACCAGCCTTTGCTGATCCATCAAGAAAACATCTCTCAATGGTTCATCCAATTTTCAAATTTGCTTACGTGCACGACAGGTGACTCCCTTCCCTGGTGAGGACTGAAAAGTACCCCATCCTTTCACTCCTTCACTCACTTTTTAACCAATTAGATATCTGTGCAAGAACTTTTTAAGTCTCATATTACTTTAGTTTCTTCAAGAAAATTTTGACAAGAGGCTTTCTGGAAGTCTTGGCAAGAAAGACCACATGATCCTTACTTTAATGAGTTTTGAATCCTTTGTTGGAGATGCATAACCTTCCTTTCAAAAAGGTATGTAATTTTCACCAACTATATCAATCATGTTCACCCAGATACCAACTACTGTATTCCTTATTATTTCTACTCCTTTGTCCAGTCCAGGACTTATTTCTTCCCTGATCTTCCATGATACCTGTCCTCACCTTTGGTTTTTTTAAATTGGTATTGTATTTTCTACCCTCACCTTAGTACCCTCAGTACCCTTAGGTATTAAGGTATATTTTTCACATAGGATCTACTATCCAATTTTTTCAAACTCTTTTTCCTAGACGGACAAGATACATCCTCCTAAAAGAAGAAACCAACTTCACAACAGACAGGAACAACTATTCCAAGACCAGTAGTGAAAAGCAATGTTTTGACAGAATATATCTGCATACCTGTAATTACACTGCAGGATCCACAATTCTGACTCAAGTTTAAAATTAACTGGCTGGCTTGCTTGAAGGGAGTGGGGGAGGATTCGTTCATTAAGATGGAGTTATTTTCTTTACCTCTAGAACCAGCATGGTGTGAGACAAGCCTCAGATAAACATTTTGTTCTATCAATAAAAAAATAATCTCTACCACACCTCAAGTTAGTGAAAGATATCTCACTTAGAAAGCAATGACAATAAATATATCCTTTTGTCTATTACATTTAGTTTCGACTATTGTCAAATAACAGCCTTCTCACTTTGCAGCAATTTGTTAATACCAAACACAAAGTAAAGGTTAACAGGTAAATTACAGATATCTTTCAGAAACAGTTACAAAGCCTTAGATAAGCCATCAGAATTCAAAGCTTGTACTAAGAACAATTTATACAGCTCCTCCTTGGCCTCCCTCAACTTCTTCTGTTACCATGAAAGACAGAAATTCACAGAAGTCTAGCTCAAAAGGAGAATTCATTCAAAAGCAATATTAATAATCCCTAAGAAAGAGATTAGTTTTTGTAACAGGTGAGTCCACACACACAAGACAGCACTAGTAAGTTATTGAGTTTGAATGCTAAGTGCTAAATCAATTTCTTTTAAACACGAGCTGAAGCCAAACAAGAATTCTGCTTGTTAAATATGTGAAAACTTCACCTTAGATGAATCACTGCATACTGCAGACCTGTTCTGCGTGAAGTTACTCTTTATTTTAATTCCAAACCAAAATGTGAAGCAATCTGTTTGAGATCGAACTACACCCTAGCATTTTAAATATAGCATTCATAGCAATGATATCCTCACCACCACTCCCCAACAAATGTGTATGTACACGACTACTTCTGAAACATATCAGATCCCCTATCATCTCAGATACAAAGTTCATGCTTCAATCTGAAACCTGTCAACCCAGCCTAAGCACAAAAATTAGAACTCGACACCAAAAAGGTACATTGACAAATCAGAAACTATCTCAAATAGCTTTAAAGGATTGGACTAGGTGACCTCCTGAAGTCCCTTCCAAACTAAATTATTCTACAAAACTGTGTCTCTCTTTGCTTGCTTGTTCTTTTAGCAGCCATATTGGGTGCATTTTAGTTTGCAAAAACAAAGAACATTCAAAACAAATCCCCCAGCTGTTCTTATTTCCTATACTTTAGTTGCAATAGCTGGGCAGCTCTGGTGCATGCAAACTGGATTCCACCAATGTAAAACCAAAAAGTTTCACTTCAGGGACACACTTAATGCCCTTCACAACAAAGTACAGACACCAGAGGCCAAGACAAAGGCTGTTCCATTGCATTGCTGCCTTGCATCTATGGAGCACAAACAAACCTGAGCTGTGAAGATATCCTGCAACATACTGAACTGCTGCTTCAAAGAAATAAGGGTATCAGTGCCTTCAGCTGGCTATGAACCCTAAGCTCTCCAATTTTTACATTTGTTTTACATCCACTCACCATCTAACCAACATTTCTTCTATCTTTTTAGTGGTGGTGGTAGTAGTAGTAGTAGTAGTAGTAGTCGTATAAATGCCCTATCTTCTGCGACCATTCTCTCCTGGCAAAACCTCAGGCCCTTACTTTCAGGAAGAGGATGAAGATCAGGGACAACAGATGTGTCAGAAGTAGCATCACATATGTGTCCCTGCTATGGAGATCTTGAACTTCAGGCAAGAACAGAATAATGACCCTAAAACTCAGGTGCACATCCAACACCCCGGGATGAAGAATCATCACTGAAAACAGTTCAACAGAAAGCAAATCCTCTGGCATCCCTCTTAGGCTGCTTAAACCCATTGATTTCTCACCTCCAACTCCATTCCATGGGCTCAAGTGGGTCTAGTCAAACCACTATGAGGGTTTTATTAGACCCCTGTTAGAACCATTTCAGCATGGCAGGGCAAAGTGATGGGTTGCTGGTCATGTTGAACCTCAATCCCCTGCCCTGTCCCAGAGTACTAAGTCTAGTTCCCCCCTTCCTCCTCAGCTGCCCAAAGAGGGGGCCACTCTTTTCTCCTCTCCCATCAGATCAAGAGAAAGGCTGGCCCTCAAAGCCTCAGGTCCTGTTATCTTAACTTTTGCTGACACATTTCTTGTCAACTGTAGATAGCCTCACACACAGGTTTGGGATTTCCCTAAAGCCATGTGCCAGCCCTTGCATTCAATGGATGGCACAGCAGAAAGCTGAAAGCCTAGACAGTGGAGATATCAGAGGCCCACAATGAGGATAAACTTTAACTCCAAATAGCTGCTTCCACATGGGATAGATGTTTCTGCTTAGTATTTTGTAGGAGGAAGAGCGGGGTTAGTTTCTGGGACTGCATTCTGGGCAGGCAGTCTGGGGTGTGGGGTGGTGTTGACTCACCATGAAGACACCCACCTGGAAGACTGAGTGACTTCAGCCTAAAGTCTAGACAAAACAAACAGTTTCTCCTAGCGACTGAAAAGGAAGAGGTGGTGGGATGATCAAGAGAGAAGTTCGTGCCTCAACAAGAAGAGGAAAAGAAGGTTTCCTTTACAAGGGTGGATGTCTCACTATCCTACAAAGTCTAATCAGCCAGCTCTACCTCCCATAACCCTTATTAAATACCTTCTTCCTGAAGTGCAAGCAGCAGCTAACATAGGCCACCTTACATTTCCCTTCCTCCGTATCTTCCCTCACTCCCTCCAAATGACAGGAAGCCAGCAAATAACCCAGCTCTTTCTCATCTCCTAAGTGGCACAGTGCTGCTGCTTGTCAGCTCTAATTTCTCCTCAGTAAACTGGTCAGATCCAGCCCTGCAAAGTATCCGAAGGGCTGCAAAGGTGGCAGCTGCAGGCACACACCAAATTAGAAAGAAAGCTAAAATAAAGGGCGCAGAAAGCTCAGGAAAGGTTTGTTTGCATTGTCATGCTTGCCCAAGAGTTATGGAAGGTTGAGTACCTTTGAAGAGTGAGGGCAGAGCAGGTGGGAGGGCAAGGGGTTAACCAAGACAGCTACTGGGAATCTACTGGAGTTCTTTTAAATCATTAAATGTAGTTTGCCACATTGCAAATGATATTAGCATCTAACCACGCTGAAAATGTAATAAAGTGCAATTAAGTATCCTTGAACATGAAATATAAATACTAAATATATAACTGAACTACAACAAACCTGTAATGCCAACAAATCTGCTCCTCTTACCATGCAAAACAGTGTTAAACGTTTTATCTGAAGAGCTCTACTTAATTCTGAAGCCTCTTAATCCATAGAGCAGCTGCTGGCCTGTCCAATCTAATAGTTTGCATTCAGCTGGGTAAACATAAAGACAGAATAATTACCCAAAATGTGTTTTTATTTTCTTGCACTACAGACTCTGGATCATTTTAAAGAACCAAAAGGATTTATTATAATCAATCATTTCAGGCTAGACTTTATAAAGAAATGAGCTGAAGAGACAGAAGTTGCTAACACTGTTGACAGATTATCTGAATAAATCACAACAATGGATCAAGAGACCACAAGATCAAAGGCAACCATTGACTCAATTGTATATTCATAGATTTTTAAGACTGGAAACCATTACTGGGCTCATTGAGTCAGTTCTGTTGCACATAGGACAGAGAGAACAGTAATGTTTCTATCAAGCTTATAACTCCTATCCAAACTACAGTAATGTTTACATCAAGTTTATAACCCCTATTCGAAATACAACACACCTTTATGAAAGATATGATATAATGAAGAAATCACAACATGTATCTTAGGGAAGTTACCACAGCCATTTATTACACTTGTGTTTAAAAATGCTTATTTCTACACTGAGTCTTGCTAATGCCTTACTTTAGACTGAAGCCTGGCTCTCCATGTGATTACTTCCCTTTTTAAGATAAAATGAGTAAGTTTGAGTCTCACTGCATGGGTAATTTCCCAGTTGGCTAACGTACACATTGTCATAGTGTAATTTCACAAAAGCCTTTAGAAGAGTAGGCAACAGGACTGAACCTACTATTCCAATATTCTTTTCATTGCTTACACATACAGCAGTACCCAAAGCGTATTTGTGTTCTTCTGCATTGCACTGAGAGGTATTGATAACTAGCTGAAATAATTCTTTTCAGATTCATGCCTTTAGCTGGGACTTAATACACTTACTCCTGAAAATACAGCCCACATTTCTGTATTCAAGCACCATCATAAGATCAAATGATCCAGCTTAGCCTACATGACTGATTTTTCAGGAAAACAGGTAAGTTTGCTGAAGAAGTTCAAAATATTAACAACATGACCATGAACACATATGCAAAATCCCAACGCTATCATTAAAAACCTTAAACCCTTCATGGTAATGCACTTCTTTAAATGTCACAAAAAGAACCCCGAAAACCAACCAACCAAAACAAAACCAGAAACAAACAAAAACCGAAAACAAAAACAGAAAAAACCCAAACAGAAAACCCAAACAAACAAAACAAACAAAACAACGACAAAAAAAACACCAAAAAGCCCCAAACACAACCAAACACAAGACACTAAAATCTACTTGACGAAATAAGTTATTTCACCAGCAGTTAAACTGCGACCCTTAGCTCCTTCAAAAATCCTGCCTTCTGTCCCTTCCAGCTTCCCTTCTCAGTTCCAACTCCTTCTGTTCCTCAAAGTGCCCATACAAACCATTTAAAACCTCCCCATATTTCCCACAGACCATCACTGCAATTCCTCATGTATTCTATTTTCTTCGCCTAGGAAAAAGCTAAGCAAAAGGGAATGTGGCATCAGAAGTTTCTTGGTCATTGATGGGTAAATGTGATTAATGCTTGTTCTTGCTGTATATTGAGCAGGACACTGAGAACTGGAAGAAAGGGATATACTAGTCTGATCACAGGCCCACTACACTCCCCGGCTGAGGAGCAGAAAGCCCAGCTTTTCTTTCTGAAGCCGGAGGCAAACAGGTTATTTGAGAAAACTGCTTGGACAGCAGTGGGCTCACCCCAACTCACATCTCCAGAGGTGAAGACAAACTATGTTGTACACTATGGCATTTATGGTGTTCGGTGGTGATACTGGTCATCAGCAAACCAGTTTCAGAGATTATCCAGCACACCCACAGAGAAAGCTACTTTGTAT
Source organism: Pachycephala philippinensis (assembly GCA_013397055.1). Taxonomy (NCBI): domain Eukaryota; kingdom Metazoa; phylum Chordata; class Aves; order Passeriformes; genus Pachycephala; species Pachycephala philippinensis. The sequence continues at coordinate 778,306 of VWZT01016781.1, forward strand.
GTTGGTAGTCTAGGAGATAAAGGAGAACAACGTCCAGGAGCAAAAGCCTCCTGATTCAAACATCAGGGTCTGTGACTACAAAGACTGATACATAGAAAAAGTGACTAAAGTTAGTGCATTGATCTGAAGTGGATATTGGAAATAAACACCTGGACAACACTATCTACTTAGACCAAACATCAGACAGTAAGAGAAAAATACTATTGTTCATTCTTGCACTAAACCATCATATTTACTTATTTAAAATACGTGAGAGCTGGCCAAATTGACTGTCTTTGCCAAATACATTCCACATACCACAGAGGCAGAAAGAGAACTCTTAGAAAGTCTGAAGAATTCAAAGGCATCTAAGAAACTTCTATGAATGAATGCAATAGATGAAACTTTTGACAAATGCAGGTCAGCAAGGGAAAGATGCATAACCTCCACTGAAAAAAGGTGCTTTGAAAAAAATCTCTTCAATTGCACTCAGTGTCTCAAAGATTACCAGGATTCCATTGTTCTTTATAAAAACAAATCAAATGGTCCAAATACTGATTTCTTTCTTGTAGACATTTGACATAATTTCTGTATAAAGTCTGGAAATAGTAAAGCAGGCATTTCTTTTAATAAATGTGAGTCAACTGTTCCTATATTTGTAAAGGAAATACAGGGAGATGTGATTTGTAATACTCCTAAGAGTGTTCAGGCTAAGAGAAACTCCTGGATAAACACTGGTACTTTCCAAACACCTGTCAGTTCCGAAAGGCATTTTCATAGTTGAGACAAAACACAAGAATCTAAACACTAAATGGAAAATACGTAAGAACACAAAATGGCTGCAAACTTTGTACAGCTCCAAAACACAATTCAAATGCTTTCCAATTTCATGCAGTTTTCGCGTGTTGTACCAAACCCTCCACCAAGCACAACTTGTGTCTAACCATGGAGAGATGGCCTTTATGCCCTAATTAAAAGATGACCAAAAAAACCACCTAATTCCTTCCCTTCAAAAAAACTCTTTTAACTAAAAGAAATTAATAAATGCTGCTTTAAATGCTTAGTGTTCTAAATTAGTGATTTAAACAAACAATCAAAGAGCTGCAGTCCTCATAAACATCAGCTTTTTGCCTGGTTCAGTGATTTGATCAGAATAGACACACTGATGCTCAACAAATATTTGCTCAGCTTGAAAATAAGGTTGTTAATGAATTCCAGACATTATACAAAGTAATGCTGTCACATCATTGAAAGCAAATCTGCAACAGTAACTTTAGAGGCTCAAAAAGATGTGGAAAAGTCAAGTTCCTTGGCTAAGCTCAGCTAACTTAGGGTCCATGGTTAAGCCAAAAGGATGATGAGCCAACTCCAGATAACACAGTTTTAAATAACTCATTACTTGACAGTGAAGACTCCATGATGCTTTAATTCCATGTAGTCAAACAAACTTGTGTTAATTCTTCCATTCCTCCACTTTAAAAAATCAAAATAAGGAAAACTTAACATGTTTTAAGACACAATCACACCTGTATTACAGAAATTTTTCCTTTAGAGAGTTAAAGGAGTTAAGTAGGAATGATACTTTTTAATGCATTAGGACTGATTAGCTGTCAATAGCTGTTTTGGAAGAGCTGTTTAAGAAAATGTTATTGTACCACAATTTGTCTTTTATGAAAATGTGACTTGAAGCTATATGAAGTAGAATGAAAACTATTATAATCAAAATTACCTATGAAATATTAAGCTTAACTGTCATACAGACCAAGAAGCAAAACATGCACCCATTTAAATACTGTTAGATTATGTTTTATACTAAGGATTTTGACACTTGAATGCAAATCAGGTTTAGAAGGTTAACCTGAATACAGAAATTATTTTGTTAATATGTTAATAGAAAACTGCTTTTTCCAAAAGTGCCTCTGATCCTCAAGCTAATGCAATATTTATACTGGACTTCTTTGGTAATTAGTGGGCTAAACGTCTTCTCCTCCTGCACTTTAATTTAGCTTTATACCTCCAGCTTCATTAAACATCTTGTTTCACGGCTATACTAATAACTTTTCTCAATATTCCATTAAGCAAGGAGAAAAATATGAGGACATTTTATTCATAACTAACATCATTTACATATTAATCCCATTAATATTTGATAAATGAAGTTCAGATCACAGCCAAAGCCCTATGCTTATAGCTATGAGAATGCAGCAGCCATAAATTTCTTTTTCCTCCTCCCCCCAGCACATTATTATAAGCAGCAGAAACCTATTTTTGGTAATTTCTGCCCTTTCACTGAATAGAATGGTCTGGACCTAGAAACTCCAATACTTCGGTTTGAAGCAAAACCGAAAAAGTAAATGGGTTCAAATAATTGGCTAATGTACATATGATCCAAAATGGACCAACTGGTGTCTGCCTTCGATTATAAACTCTGCTTTTGGCAAATTAAGGTAACTGTTGAAGAGCTACATACTTCTACCTTTGTCACAAATAAATCTCCTGACAACAGAACTATAGTGCCTATGGTCAGAGGAACTGGTGATGGTTCATGGCTGCTGCTTAAGATACTAGATTTATATTGCTATTGATTATTTTGTAACCTTCTTATTTTTCACCATCACTAACCTCATTTATAACCTCATTACATATGCGCAGTGTAAGTCTTCTGAACAGTTAACACAACAACAGAAACACTCAAGATACTTCAATTTGTCTTCTATTGCTGTATTTCACTCTATATTTCACTTTGTATCACTAAGTTGAACTGAGATGGCCTCAGCATGTAGCAGCAGTGTAAACCATCACCAGGAACTATTGTATTTACTTCTCCAGATGAAATTTTCTTTCCAATTCAGCTTCATAACTCATGAACAACCTTAACCAGAAATTAATATAATGGAAAAGCTCATATCTACATAACTTTTCCTCAGCCATACACTGTTAATTTCTACCTGTCTAGAAACACAAATAAACAAACCCAGACGTAAGAAGCTAAATGGCTTAAAACAACTGTCCATAAAGACAGACGAGAATTAGATTAAATTAAGAGTTTCACCCTGATCTCTGAAAGACCCTATGATATATGGACTGAAATCAATCTTCCTTCATTTCCATCCACTTTTTTTCCCAAAACAATCAGTCACTTCCTCTCATGTGTCAGGAAGCCCTTCTTTTCTTGAATATTTCAACACAATTCTTGCTAAAAACTACAGGAATTAGCTTGGCACTAAGTCCAAAAGTTATGTTTACCTTTAATTACTTTTAAGGAGGCCATAATCATTGCAGCTTGTGGTGAAATCTAGTCTAACTTCGGCACACACAACAGTGACACTGGTGTTTTAAGTACTAAATAAAACACCTCTCCAACAAGCACCTGTTTCCCACATGGTGAATGGGGACAGATCTGAAGCTCTGCACACATTTACGTACCTAATTTAGGTGGAGAGGATTCCCTAGGACTTGTTCCACCTCACTGAATATGTGTAGAACTTTGGTACCTCCAATACAAGTTCCCTGACAAGATTATACGCTGCTGTCTGTATTTTCAGATTCAGACACTCTTCCTGAAGTCATTACATATCTGAAAGATTCAAACATTCTTTAAATAAGAACATTTGAGATCACTAATGCTGCTTTTCTTTTGCTATTCTTTCAGACCTGAATGGGGATTAATATATCTAACAGAAATGCATGTTTGGAATGACAAGCCATGGTGTGGACCGTGAAAGGCAGGAGCAATTTTAATTGTTGTTTTATTTATTAGATGACTTGTATTGTTTTCAGTCAGCACTAATTGAAATTTAGACAGCAAATGGAAAAACCTTTGGACAACTGTATTGCTAGATACCATGACAATGTTCAGCTGATGCTTTCTGTGTGTACAAACCTTTGAAAAACTATTCTAGAGTTGACAGCACTTCAAATTTTAAATGTTAATTTTCTCTTTCCATTGCATGTTTAACATGACCCTATCCAAATTCATCCCCAGGGAGCTGTTTAAGACTTCAGTTCTTAATTCACAGCAACAGAAGTTGCTGAGAAAGAATGATGGGATAACTCCAAAGTAAACTGTTGGGAGAACCAAGATAATACTCCTTTAATGGTTTTTCTTTTCTTTTTCTCTCTTAAAGCAATGCTTATTATTCTTCTCTCTGCCCCAGCGACACAACAAATCTTTGAAAGACCCTTGGGGAGATCATCTTCCTTCTAATCTTCCTTTCACACTTTTACTGTGAGAAAAGCCTTGGTCACATGAAGCCAATAATGTTGGAGAACACATCAATTTTCATTGTATAAAGTGGTAAGTGTAGTTGCTCCATTGCATCACTTGTTTTATGAGCCTTACTGTTTATGCCTCTTTACAAGTTTAAAGTGTTGTACATACCAGCCAAAACCTTCTCTCATTTCTCAAACCCAATGGCACCAATCTCTCTTCACCTTCGGTCCTTTCATTGTTACCACTTCTGTCCCAACTCAAGTGTAGTCATCACTTACATTTACACCAGAGAGAGAAGGTAGTCAGTCTCTCAGAGGACTTATTTCTTTGTAGGTAGATAGTTTGTGATCAAAGGCTCCTAGAAGTCCCACAAAAATTGGGTTGGATCAGCAGGAAGTATTCAGTGCTTCAAGTCTGACAGCCATAGCATCCCTGGTATAACAAAAGAATCTCCATGAACTGAGCAGCAGTGCTCTTGGCTGACTCACTACAATAACCCGATTTGGAAGCTGGATAATTTATCAGTATTAGAGGCCACGTTTGCAGAAGCTCCAACCTGTAAATTTAACGCTTCATCACAGCATCGGTTTTGTTGACATTTTTAGCAAGCTATGATGATAATCAGTATACCAGGGAATAACATTTCAGAAAATCCCCTCAGAGGCCAGGAAGATTAATGAAAACTACCAATCCTAAACATAAAGATGCAAAAATATACTTCAAAATACTTCTTGAGGAATGTCAATCTTAAAAAAAAAGAATGAAGCCTTACATCAAAAGGCAGTCAGTAGGCTGGAGCTTTTAGCTAATCTGAACATAAGGAGAAATGTGCAAGTACTAACTAAGAAATTGCAGCATGTTGGTCTCAGACGTAGCCCAATTTCTCTTTATAATTCCAGAGCTAAAAAGCCCCTAGAGCTGAACAGATATGCCTGAAAAGATGATGCACAGAATTGCCAGCAGGATTTTTTCTACATGTTGCTAAATGTATGCTACACAAAATTGTCATTAAGGGCTAGCTTATTACATCTTACAGAGCTACAAATCTCCTTGAATTAAATATTCATGAGTCTTGCTTGGAATACTGAATCCTGTGGTATTTTATAAGAAACAATAGAAACTAGCCTTTTCAACTACGTGTTCTAGTATATAAATTATAAAATGATGAGTTTTAATCATATTAAATTCATCATTAGCCATTGACATTAAAATAGCAAACCACGTATTTCACATGCTTATTTTCACAAAGAAACACACATACAACATGGGAGTTAAGTCCAACCAGTAGAACTCAGCATGTGCTTTGCAGTGCTTTTACTTTGCAAGTAGCAAGCTGACAGGCTCAGAGATGAAAAGCAAAGTCGGAAAAAATGTATATTGAAAAAAAATCAGTATGTACTTTCTCTTTCAAGTCTCCTACAAGACTAATACAACTTAAAACTGCATTTTCAGGAGACTAATTTGGATAATGAGCAGGGAAAAATCCTTGTCTAAGAAGAAAAAAACATCCCATGCCAAACAAGAAAATGAAAGGATCCTGCCCACTCTTTGTGTGAAATTAATCCTTGTAGTTCTGACTTAGGAACAAACAAGTCAGTGTCTCTGGGTAAGAATAGGTTAAGCTGAATAGGGTAGCTATTTGCTGAACACTGTAAGTAAAGGGAAAAGAAATACAGGTTGTATTTTAAAAACATTACTCAAAAAATTCCAGTTACTGTGAAATTAGTTGGTATCCTTCTTGGCAAGGACATTCTCCCAATTAAAAGCAGTGGTTCTGATGTAAGTTGTTAATATTGCCTTGTAACCACATCAGATTTTTTTACCCCTTCTACAGAGCATGACCACACAAACACACAGACATGGAACACAAAATCTCTGGTTTGAATACTGGGATTGAGCAACTGGCATGAAGAACCTGTTCCAACTTCTCTGCTGCTGGCAGGGAGCTTTCATTCTGTTACTGGCAGAAGGGTTAGAGTCAGACTTTTTTCTCCTTTCCCTTTCCTCAAATGTTTCTTCTTTAATTATACCAAGCGTTTAAATGTTAATGTAGCTATGCTTTGAGCAGGCAAGCAGCTGAAGGGCCAAAGAATTAGGGGAGGGGGTAAGTGACAATTACCATTTGCCAAAACAAATGTCATCAGGTTTAGCTGCTATTTAACAGTTTAACATTTTAACAAGGGGGAATAGAAGGAGTAGTTAAGCACAGCTTTTCCATAAACAAATGGAGAATGTATTTTAAAAACAGAATTATATTTCTTAAGAAAGAGAACTGCAACTCATAGCGCCAATTCTCCGGCATCCATCAAGTGAATTGAAATGTTCGATGTGCAGTTACTGGGAAATTCTGGGAGAAGAAAGCAGACAAACCTGAGCCAGTTCAGGAGAAGCTTCTCTCAAATCTGATTTCCCTCCCATGCTTCCTTTTTCCTAATGTTATAAAAAGACAACAGTCCTTTCCTTAACCTCTAGAACATAAAACACAACTGAGAATGCAATACGGAAAAAACAACATCACTGGTTCAAGCACAAATATGTGATGATGTTTGGAAGATAGTTTAAAAATCTCTTACCACCTGCAAGATAAAGTGAGTTTATAATTTCAATGTAAATGTTATTAAAATGCAGAGATAATAATGAACATGCTAGTATGAATTCTGAGTGAAGAAATTAGATCTCTGTGAAGCTCAATCCTACTTGTGAAACAACTTCAATAGAATCCTTCAAAAACTTTCTTAAAGCAGAGCGAGAGGTACAGAGATGACAGCAAAGTGAACAAGTCCACCAGTCATCGATTCAGCAGGTACTCCAAAAAAAATGTGAGCCACGTGGAACTACATCTCTCTTGACCCCAAGAACAGTAAGTACCATGCTCATTTTACGAGCTGTCTTGTAAAAACCTTTTCTGTTGTATAGTACATCCTCAACAGAAGGAGAACATGACTTTTATAAACCAAAATCATTCAATAAGCTATTAGTTGAAATTAAATTCTAAAGTTGGGACAAAGAATATGAATCTTAGCATTAGCAGATGGGAAGTCAGTGGTACCAGTTTTGGCAGAAAGATCTAGAAATTCAGTTCAAGTGGAAATCAAAGCTGTAACAATGATTGCAGTGAAAGTTGAGGGAGAATATTAGGTGAAGCACCATTCCTCAGTTACCAAAATATTAAAATAGGTGTACCAAAGTTTTAGCTGCATTACATAGACAACACTTAGGTTATTAGGCTTTTGAATATACTTCTCCCTCAGTTGCACTTGTGTACTTGGGCTTTCGAAATGTGTGAAATTGGGAAAAGCTTGGAAAAAAATGGATTCCAAAAGGGGTAGCAGCTCAGGTCCTGACAACTGTTTATAACTGTTGCAAACAGACGGATTACAGAATAATATGCTCCAAGAACGTATTACAAAGGATCAAAAGCTTTAGACTCCCCCTCACAACTGGGGGTAAAAGAGAAAGACCATTGAAAAACAAAACCACTCTAGGACACTAAAACCTAATTAGAGCAGAAGAGTGGTGTACAAAGGGAACAACAGTCAGCTGTTCATTAGGAACAGAAGGAAAGCAATTTTGTCTTGGGGTGGCATAAGAATACTTAATGGTGTTTAACTCCCTGCATCCTTCCTCCCCAGCACCCTTTGTACAGGAGAGAATAGGTCACACGGTGGTGTTCCTTAACTCCTTCTATTCCAGCACCTGGGGATCACACACACCTGCATTTAAGTAAGTGCAATCTTGCAGAAGAGAACTGTGAGCACCTGTGACTGCAGTTAGAAATGTAAGGGAACAGCCAAAAGCTGTCTGCAGGTGACCGTGACATTGCCCTAACAGTTACTAAAGAAACTCCCCTTTATGAATAGCTGCCAAGATTTTCATGTCTCAAAACCACTCCTTTCATCATAAGAAAAAAAGAGTTTTTGTAATTTACCCCTAAGCCAATAACCGATTCTTAAACAGTGAGCTACATCATGACTTGAATTAAAAATTTACTGTTATTCATAATTCCCCTCCAGTACAAGGCAGTTCTCACAGTATAAAGCCATTAGCTATACAGCTAAACATACTTTTTTTCTAAAACCAGCAAAACTCTACTTCTTTAATAGCTGTAGGCTTTTTTAAGCAACCAAAATGTATACAGGCAGAGCAGTATACCCCGTTAAAACCAAGCTGGAGTTTCTATTCTAGTAAAAAAAAAATTATCAAAAAACCCTTGCTTTCTACATGATCAAAATTTTAATAACTTTTTTCCCCTCCATTTTTTTCCTGGCCCGTCACCATTAATATTCCTAAGGAATTAATTCATACATCTTTGCAGTGAGACACTGTGGAGTTTCAGAAGTAATGGAATAACACCCACCAAATTTGATAGAGGACAGAACCCTACTTCTTTTGAAGGCCTAGCAAAATATGCAAGCAAATGTCATGGAAACAGAAGCTCTCTCCATAATAACACCATTTGTGGCACTGTAGCTAACCACTCTAACATGCTCCAAGACAAGGTATTAGCTTAAACTCAGTTTTCATTTTGTATTTGTTCCATAATATTCCATATATCTAGCAGCCATAAAGATTTATTAAAAACATTAATAGTTCACAAGAATGCAGTATCAAAGCCAAAGTCAAACATAAGTATAAGGGCAAACTAATTAACTGAGATAATGCAAGTCTGAGTAACACTGTCTTTTGGGAAAAAAGCCAAGAGACTGATGGCACTATAAAGAATCATTATATTACAGCTGGTTTCTACTACACTCTCTGACTCCATGCAACAATTGGCAGATGTGCAACAGCATCTTATATGAAACACATAGAAGGAGCTACAGAGTAAGACACATAAAAAATGAAAGTAAAATAAATTTTAAAAACCCCAACATAATTACACCTAAGCAACCCTTGTTACCTGCTGTTACACAAAAATTTAAATTTTTTATCAACCAACCCAGCAACCAAAACTCAAAACTAGCTGAACAAAGACTCCTACTAGCATTGTAGCTGCTCTCCATGGAGATGGACCAGCTTAGTGTATAGCAATCAGAGCCATGGGAATGATTTTCAATGAAAATTAATTTGATAAATTAGGTCCCGTTTGCAAACTATCTGTATGCAGTTCATGACTCTGATAAAAAAAAAAAATCCTGATTTATTTTGTGGCAATGCTTGTTGGCCCATTTTCTGATCTGATGACCAATGCAAAGTTTCACTTCTCTAACTGTTACTAGACACAAGGCATATGGTACTACGTGTCCCTTCCATCCAGAAACTGAAAAGGGTCAGTAGTGCAAATGGGTACAAAAATACATTACCTCTGACATTTTTGCAAGTAAAATATCAGGTCTTGCAAGCATAGAAAATACAACTTATCCTGCAGAAATCTTTGAAAATGTCAACAAATAATCACAAAAATAATTTATCTAGTTGTTCTTGTTCATATGCAAATTATGAAAAGTTACACTCATGTCTTTACCGGTCCGAATATTTTAATGAAATATAAAGTTTAAACCAAATCCTGTAACAATGAAAAGCATTGTGATTGTATTACAGTAATACTTAAGCTGTCCGAAAATAAATTTAAAAAAACTTTACCAGTCTTCGTACATGGAAGTACTCCCATGTTCTATATATATTTTAGAGAGTAGAGCTGATTCTACTCAAAAATCAAACATACTCTTCCAAAAGCAGACTAGTGCTCAAAAAAAAAAGCTCTGAAGGTTTCAGAAAGACAATATATCCAATATGGTTCACTACACACGTTTGTCTTACAGAAAAATCTGTATTCCTTAAAACTGGTACTTTTAAAAACTATTTTGTAAATAACAAAGCAATAATGCTTTTGTCTACTGGCCTTTGAGCCAGCTCTGTAAGGGGAGTAGGGGGCAGGAACCCCAAAAGCCAAATATTAATTTGCTTTGCTTGATATTAGTTGATGGTTAAGACTGCTGCAAAGGAATATGATGCCTAAAAACTAGCAAATACTGACCTCTGCCATTCTCTTCTCCAACTAAACTTACATTTTTCCTCAGCATCATATCCATCAGACATCTTGCAGAACAGATGAAAGCAGGAAACTGGAATTTTACACTTTATATTTGAAGACAAAAGGAACAACCTTGAAACTCTGATTTTGTTAACTACATAGCAAACTTCTTTTTTCACCTGGTTTGAGCTCTGAGCACTAAGAGCACTGGATCCTGTGATCAACTTACATTTGTTAAAGAGTTGTTTCCAAAACTATTTAGAGTTATCTTTTATTCTTCTGGTTCCTTTTTCTCATTAGCAACAGAACAAGCCATATTTTCCCTTAACAATGGCAACATCAATTCACTGTCTGACAAGTCCCAAAGACACATATTTCAATTGCTCTCATAAGTTAGAAGTTCTCTCTAGAGAATCTCATGTTGCTTAAAACACGTTTTGTTTCAGTGGTTGGATGAATATACAGATGCAAGATCTTCCTGGGATTTCCAGTGATCACTGTTTGGAAACAAGCAACCTACTGTTTGTCAGTTCAAACTTGTCAAAACTTTCAGATAGGATGTGACAAGTGTACTAGCTGTTTTTTAATGAACAATTCAAAGCGTACAGAACATCTGCATTTTGGAAATCAGAAGTGTTTCCAGCTAAGACTTCTAATCATTTTCCCCTTTCGGAGCAAAGCAGCAGACATATCACAGTTGTACATTCCTCTATTTCAGTGGAAAGCTTCTAGAGTAAGGTGGAGGAAACCTGAATTTCATTTCAGAAACACAAGTAGCAGCATTAAAAGAAACTAAGCTTTTGCTTTAGGAATATCTGCACTAATTACATAGGAAACTTTCATCAGGTTTCTGATCTCTGACTTCTATAATCAAGGCATGAAGTCCAGCACTGCCCTTCTACCTCTGGACTTAGAAGACCTGTATGATACAATCACATCTAAATTATTCACCACGCACCTCAGTGGAAGACAATGAAATTTTCTTAGAAGCAATTTATAGCTTTCATATCAAGCTCAAGACTTTCATTTTTAATCATGTTAATGGACTTCACTATTTTTGTAATATCAAAGGCTAGGACAGCTGATGAAAGGAACAGAAAGTACAATTACAACCGAAACGAAAGTTACTGTCAGTCAGAAGGAGACTGAATTATCACACAGTGTTCCACTGTACCTCTTGAGGACAGAATACTATTCCACAGGCACCTCTGAGCCTTGCAGAGTACTGTTCTGCACAGTACCATAAACATGATTATTTTAAACGTGCAGTCACCAATATACACAGTTACCTTCAAAGATTTATCTAATAATATATGCTAGCACCTAAGAAAAATATTTTTATAATTAAAAAATTCAGTTACCCTTTGGTGATATTTATCATGTGTTTTCAAAATTGCTGTTTATAAGAACAATGACCCAGTAAACACTTCAAATTACGAATAACAGGGTAATGTAGAATAAATCATTCTGCTTTTAAAGAAAGGGTCTTTAAATGTTTTGACCATCCAGATAACACAATGCAAGTGCTGATACTCCTCTGAAAGTCATCCTGTTTTCTTACATCTCAGGTATATACATCATATTCCTGAAATGCTGGGCTACTGCTTACACTAAACAGCAGGATAGAGATCTAGCTAAATATTCTGTTTATCCACTGTTTTTGTTTTACTGCTGAGCTCCTGCCTAATAAAGAATATGAACATTTTATGAAGGATCATCATGAAAACTTGAAAGCTTTGTTGGCTGTCTTGTTCTGCCATGTACAGAAAACAGAACTCGGAGAAAACAATTACAACAACATAGTTCTTCCAGATACTTTGCTAAATCTTTTCAGTTTGATAGAAAGAGGGATCATAATTTAAGCACTCTGTTTATGGATATCTATTCTGGGGTCTGAAGAAAAGAGTGTCGACAAAATACTTCCTACAACATTGCCCAGTTTCCAAATCATTCCTGATCTACCAGCTTCTCAGTCCTGGAGAGACTGCTGTGAATTTCAGGATGAGTCAGAACACTGCCATGAAGACAAGTGACCACTTCATTAGCCTATTCAAGAGCTGAATCAGATGATTCAGTAAAGAGTTCTCACTGATTCAAATCAAAAGTTCTCTTAGATTTCCCTATCCAGCTATAAAAGAGGGGTTTTTTTGAAAACTGATCCACAACACATATAAATTAATGTAATTTTTGGAATACAGACCTACTCTTTTAAAAGCAGGTAAGTTTTGCAGAAGCTGAACAATTGTGTTAGTATTCTGACCTGAAATCCCACTTACAGTATATATTCCTAATATTTACCTATTTATTTTAGTTAGAAAGTACATGCAACCTGACATAGTTAGAAGCATGACAGCAAGTGCACTCCACAAGATCCCCGACATCAAGCTTCAAGACAAAGAAACTGTGCAAAAATCATTTTTGAAAACCTTTATGAATGATGATTCTACACCTTTATTTTCCCAACATTTAAAACAGTAGCTGGCAGAGAAAGTGTTTTTTTTCTTTTCCCAAACAACACATGCACAGACACCACCATGTTAATGTCAACTGACAATCCCAAGGATGACCACTACATATAATGTAGGAAAGACCTTTCCTACTGCCACTGGCAGGCAGAATGATTAAACTGCACCACAGAAGTTCAAGAACCTCTTAAGACAGCACCCATAAATGCAGGTCACTGCCTGAGAAATCAGAGAATGTCAGGCAGTATAGGTCATTAGCAAGCAAATGAGAACACACACCAATTACAACCAGCACTCTCCTTAGGTAATCAGACTCAAGGCACTGACATCTATTCAGGCTGACAGAGTAAGGAAGTCAGGTTAAACAATTCTGGCAAATAGCAAACACCTTCGCATTTCAGTCTGAATGTACTAGAGGAGCAGCAGCAGAAAGTTAAACAAGAAAAACTTTTGCTACAGCCCAACCTTACTATATTTAGAGCTAAAAATGACTCATAGAGGGAAAGTGGGGGGGAGGATGGCCATTTTTTTTTTCAACTCCGGATGCTAGGAGTTTGCACCTATAAGAAATGTAGAAATTTTCTGGGGTGTGAATTACCTCAAGTTCTTGGAAAGTAAGTTGAAATCATAAAAATCTGCTATGTTTAAACATCATGGTACTTGTATATAGGAGTCTAACAATTTAATTAAATTAGCTGTAATTAATTTATTTAGACCTTACTTGCTGCTGTTTAGGTTACCATTTCTTAATTTTCTAGTTTTCTGATTTCAAAAAAAAAGTAGAAAACAAATCACCCCAAGCAAGCAAAGACAAACTTGAATTGTTATAAAAATTTTACTTCTATAGTCACAGAAAACCCCTCAAAGGAATACTGTGTATTGCTAATATATTTGGGTATGTTTGTAAAGCATATGAAAAAATGGTATATTTGAGATAGGAATAGCTACTTAAGAGATGAATTGCAAGGAACATTGCCATGGAAATTGAATATAACAACTATTCCTAGGCAGAAAAGAGCTGCAAACCTCAGTGGCATTTCAGGAGATTGACAGCAAGTTCTCTGTTAAAGGAAAACCTACAACTGCACAAAAAGTGTGCACTGATATGACAACAGCATCCCCTGACTAGTAACAGATTCAGTCAGGAACATTCCTCTCACATTTAGCAAAGAGATACTCTAAAGATACATGAAAGGTTTTAGTAATGTGGATCAACACAAAGACTGACAAAAATTATTCTCTCCAGATTCTCCTTCCTTCTGCTGCAAACTCCAGAGAAAAAAAAATCAGGTGGTCTTAGAATCTGTTTTAACAAACTGAGGTGCTGATGTCTTCTCCCAGTGATAGGATGTGTGGGAACAGTTCAAAGCTGTGCCAGGGGGTTTTAAACTGGACATCAGGATGCATTTCTTTACTGAGAGGGTGATGAAACACTGGAACAGGCTTCCTAGAGAGGTGGTAAATGCCCCAGAGCTGTCAGTGTTTAAGAGGCATTTGGACAATGTGCATAAGAATATGCTTACATTTTTGGTCAGCCCTGAAGTGGTCAGGCAGTTGGACTAGATGATCCCTGTAGGTCCCTTCCAACTGAAATAGTCTATTCCATTCTATTCTATTCCATTGCCTTCAAATTTTACATGAATCACTACAAAATTAGAAAGCTAAATCCAGAAACATGTATTTGTTAGAAGCAAAAAATCTATGCTATTATATGATTCTTCCTAAGCCTTTATATATCAGCTTTGGTATTGAGAGTATATCTGAGTCTGTCTGAAGCCATTACTTGCTATTGCGCTAGAAATACGTTAACAGTATTGCCTCATCACTGATAAACAGGATGTCTGAGTTTCAGAAATAAGCCAGCAAGTGACTAGGCCTATGATTAAAAATTTCCACACCATTTGATAAAATATATACTGTGGAAGAAAAGGCTTTCCAATTATATAGAATTATTTAGGACAAACTGGCACTGCTTAATGAAACAAATCATGGAGATATTTTATTTGGTGGTATCTTTTGGAGATATTTCGTTCAGTTTTAACTTCAGTGATTTTGGATGAACTTTTACAATGACAGAAAATAACACAGCCTATTATACAATGGGAATAGCACAAATAATTAACAGGCAACCAAGCATTTCAGATCACCACTAAGTCTGCCAAGGGAAGGGAAGAAAGATATAGCAATAACTCATGCAGTGTTATTCAGTTATAAAAACCTGTTCATTATTCTTTAATTTTAAAGGCTAAGCTTTGCATTAGTATTCAGTATGGAGAGTTGTGTGTTAAATAATTCAGCTGTTCTTTAAAATAACATTTATCTTAGAAGAACAGAGCTCTGCAGCTGCCCTTCGTCCTTCCCTCTAAAAATCCCAATTCCACACAATTGGACTTTATTCCTCATCCAATATAAGAGCATGGAGGAGTACCAAAGAGAAATCAACCGGAGCCAATGCAAAAATGTAACAGAGCTCCGGAGGCAAACACAAAACAGAAGATTATAAACTGTGATACAAGCTTTCCACAGATGCTCAAAAGCTGTCCTTAGGCCTTCCTAACTGATGGCCAGTGAGTCTTCATTTAGTTAACTAAAGCAGGAAAATAATTACTACATCCTTTCCCAAAGCAAAGGAAAAGCAATAGTTTTAGTCAGCAAGAAAGCTGATTACTAGGAGACTACTAGCATAAAAATTAGACAGTCTAAGATATCTAGCAAAGGTACGATTTACAAGGCAGACATGAAAAGTAATTTCACTGATGAGTGGGAACAGGCCAGAGAACCAAGTATGCCATCAGAAGAGGCCATTTCTGAGATTTTAATAAAAGACATACAGTCTGGCAACCTGCAAGTGTTCTAAAACAAATGGAAGAAGTTTGCTGTTTTGAAGTAACCTTTCAAAAAAAGGACTGAAAGCTTCCAATCTTTACACGAGCATTCAGAATCTGTAAATAAGGCATGTGGCTTTTACCTTGAAACTAACTCACTCATTGTCTGGGGCATGATCCCAGGGTGAGATACCTGTCATGAAGTTTCCTGATGCTCTGTTTTACTCCTGCTTAGCACTTACCTTCGGGCCCTGCTCTGCCAACCTGTTACAGGTATAGGAATCAGAAAGTTGATCAAATGGAACAGAGCTGATTTAGGCACATGGAAGTTTTAGTGATAGGATCTTAGATGGCTAGAAAATGATGCAGGGAAAAGAACTGTTAGGGAGAAGCAACATAGAAGGGAAATCAAAAGGAATGGGGAAATGGGCTGCTGGATAAAGAGAACACATGAAGAGAAAAAGAGTAAAGGAAGAGAGTACAAAGAGAAGAAGAGAAACAACAGTAAGAAGACATTTTTCTTTTGCAATGGAGCTGTTAAGAGTATGATATGTTAATGCAGGAATTGCATAAAAACCACACACCACATCAAACTACCAAAAAAGCATTCTTAAATCATAATTGAGGCAAAAACATCCATCACTTCCACTAAACATGCGCTTCTCATGATCTGTGAAAGCTTTCAGAGGGAGAAGGGAGGAAATGGGAAGATGGGATGTCTCAGCCATTGCCTTTCAACTTGTTAGTGTGAAATGAAAGCCTTTGTATACTCCAAGCAATAACCAATATAAGTAACTCAAGTAATCGATTAATTAGGAATAATAATGCTCAGTTAGTATGATCTTGCAAAATAAACTAACCTGCAAGAAGAAAACAATCTCCTTACGCCTTAATGTTGTTTCTACCATCATCAGTCACAGTGCATAATAATTTCTGCTTCAGTACAAGAACCTTGCTATTCATAACATGAGTTTTGATAGGAATATTAACAGAAGAAAACAAACCCTCTTACATGTAACTGAAACCCTAGATTTTCACAAATCCCTTTTCATTAAAGCATACAAATTTCTCAAAACTGGACTAATACAGAGGCACTTGATGCCAAGTCCCTTTAAACCAAAGAGAAAAGTGAGAAAACCCTGAGCTCTTAAGAGGCTAAAAGCATATTCACAGATAATTTTGGATATTTTGAGTTTTACTGCAAATCAGAATTAAACCAAACTTCAAAGCAACAAAATACTCTTTCTCCATCCATGTCAACTCCTGGTACCAGTGTTGCCTGTAGCTAGTGGGGGACATATACATATACTCAGGTCTGGATGCCTTTGTCTAAGACCAGACAACAAGAGGAACACCTCTGAGTAAACAGGGACAGAAGGCAAGAGAAGCTCAGAAAAGACTTTCAAACAGTATGAACTAATAAGCTTAACATTCTTTGTATTAAATAGTTAACTTCTGCATTCTACTTCACCCATCAAAAATATGGTAAGTGTGGGTAATTTTCCCCAAAGAATTTTCTCTCTGTAAATGTTGACATTCTGTTTATCCTCTTCTGCTGCCGCTTCATCCTTCTTTGTGATTTTGCTTCAATTCCTGTCTACATTTGTGTACTCCTCAAAACACACTGGATTTCAAGGCTCCCAAAAGATGTTCTTGAATTTCCCTGATCTTCTAAAACTCAGCATCATTTCTGTCTATCCTTTCTTTCTGCAAGATCAATTATGTCAATAACTGTGGTTCTTAATTTTCTTCTGGATATGCCATGGTCTCTTCACTTGGGGCAAACAGGTTTTATAAAGGTCTCTAACTTTCACAATAACCAAAGTTCAGGGCTCTACACCCCAATCAACAACAGGGGGTTGTTGTTTTCTCTCCGAAAAGACATAATACATAATGCATTCAACTACAACACAAAAATTATTTCAGTTAGTATTCTCAAGGGGTCATTTATGCACTATTATACTGTTGCTCTTGTATTGTTGCCTATTAATTTATTCCCTCTGTATCACATAGAATAAAAAAAGCCATTTCTATCAGCTTCATCCTTTTCAGTTAATCAGCTTTGATACTTCTTTCCCAAGTAACAGGTCTACAACAATATCTTTCACTCTAAATATATTATTTATACTTTCTCAACTAATTACACTGACAAAACTGCACATTGCTTCATCCAGGAAAATCATTTTAATAACAGATGGAACAAACTTACATTCCATAAACTCAGAAACAATACTAAAATTTGAACATTAAATTAAACAAATACATTAAAGATTAATAACCTTTATAAGCATTTATAAAAGAAAATTGTTTTAGTTGGGTTATAAATTTTTTAGTGTGCTAAATCAGAAAACACAAGTTCTAAAAAGACAAAACACATCAGATATTGATTTCCTGTAGCAGTGACTAAGAGACACATTCTTCAGTAAGTTCATTTCAACTAGAAAAGGTAATTTCAAATGTAGCTGTAGTTACTCTGCTTAGCTTACCCTCTAATTTTCAGGGAAGTGTTTCTGAGAAACTTTATTGATTGCTTTAGATTCTAACAATATTCTAAGATATCATCACGACTTCTTATGAAAGCATGAACCTTCTTTACCCTAGTAGTTTTGCTTTAAATTGGAAATAGCTATGTATTTAAAAAACCAAAAAACTTATGTGGCCTAATTGCTTAGTTAGCTCATGTAGAACTTGAAATAGAGAAGTTTATCTTATTTCCAGATGGGAGTGTCATCACCCCTTGCTAAGACCTACAGTACAGGAAGTAGACCAGGAAAAATATGTTTCAACTGGAGAAGTACACACATGTACTTTCCACGAGTAACTGTAAGGGTAGAAATATCTGCCAAATTTGAAATAATTGAAAACAATGCCTTGCTTGATTCTGTCAACCCACTGGAGGGAAGGGATGCTATCCAGAAGGACCCTGACAGGCTTAAGAGGTAGGCTGGTGCAAACATGCAAGTTCAACACGGCCAAGTACAAGGTCCTGCACCTGGGTCAGGGCAATCCCAAGCACAAACACAGACTGGGTGGAGAATGGATCAAGACTTTCTCTCTGGGGAGAAAGATTTGGGGGTGTTTGTGAACGAAAAGCTCAACATAAGCTGGCAGAGAGCACCTGCAGCCCAGAAAGCCAATCATACCCTGGACTGCACCACAAGAAGCGTGGGCAGCAGGGCAAGGGAGGTGATTCTGCCCCTCTACTCTGCTCTCATGTGACCCCACATGGAGTGCTGTGTCCAGCTCTGTGACCCCCAACATAAGAAAGACATGGACCTATTAGAACAAGTCACTGAGACGATCACAGGGCTGGAGCACCTCTCCTATAAAGACAGGCTGATGGAGTTCGGGATGTTTAACCCGGGGAAGAGAAGGCTCTGGGGAGACCTTATAGCAGCCTTCCAGTATCTAAGAGGGGCCTACAAAACAGATGGAGAAGGACTTTTGACAAGGGCATGTATTGACAGGACAAGGGAGAATGGCTTCAAATTGAAAGAGAGTAGGTTTAGATTAGATATTAGGAAGAAATTCTTTACTATGAGGGTGGTCAGGCACTGAGACAGGTTGTCCAGAGAAGCTGTGGATGCTCATCCCTGGAAGTGTTCAAGGCCAGGCTGAATGGGGCTCTGAGCAACATGGTCTAGTAGAAGGTGTCCCTGCCTGCCTCTGGCAGGGGATTGGAATTAGATGACCTCTACAGTCCCTTCCAACTCAAACCATCCTATGATTCACAAGCTAAGAAAAAAGCTAAGATGGATGATGCTACAGCGATGATCTATTCCAATACACAATACACATTCCAGTTTATCCACTGTATCTGATTCAACAGCAGGAGTAATAGAATGGATGAGGCCATGCTATTGACTTCCTTTAAAGCCACCTTTCCTGCTTGAGAACCACTTGCATTATTTTTTCTGGTTGTCTGCAGTACTTCTGGTAACTTCTCCCCAGGCCACTCATATACCTTTACACTGGCAGACATGGCTCAAGAACTTCTCATGCTTCAATTGCACTAAAACAATATGAGTCACAGATTTTAATGAAATCTTAATGTGTGAACATCCTTGAAAAATCAAAATAATATGAGAGCTCAAATCTGTGGTTTAAAGATTCATGAAACCCATGCAGTCATAGAAAATTCTTCATTATTTAGCAGCATATATCCATAGTACATACTCTAAAAAAAACACGAGATGATTCCGGAAAACTACCACCATCAATTAATAAGAAATCACATACTACAAATGAGATAGCAACTAGTCAGAAACAACACCGCAAAGTAATCCTGACCAAAACAAAGATTAGCTAGTAGATGGATGAGTGGGGAGAGCGAGAATTTCATCTGGGACTAAAGGGAGAAAAATCCATTCTTTATGCTACTTACTCCTGTAGGCTGAAATATCAGTCCATCCACTTCATGGCTAACTTCTCTGGCAAAGTTTCCTTCCAGGAGCTGTAGAACAAAAGAGAAAGAAATCCTTTTTCCATAGAGAAATGCACATCAAAGTGAATAGTAGAGGATTATATGCTGCTACTGCAATCGTTTGCCGGTAAACAGCTTATTTATGGTTTAACGTTAGAACTTGGGAAATGTCAACGTCAACGAAGTTTTTACAAAGAATACTCTAGGCTAGAAAATGCCTTTGTCCAAAAAGAAATACTTAGAAACCAAGATGATTCCATACACTAGAAAATGAAGAAATCTCAGTTCTAATACAGGACACTACAGTCTTCTGTGGGCAAATTAAAAAATCCATTTGCCATTTTAACACACAAATAGCACTCACTTTAGATTGAACTTATCTCCTGAAAAATACTTCAGGGCATCATTTGAAATTCATGTCTGACAGACTTCCTAACTAGGGCATAAACCAGTAACACAGCTACGTGACTGTAAAACAACTCTTTGAATTAATTTGTATCTTGAATATTCTACTTTATGCTTTCAAAGACTGTGAATTCCATATGGAGGTACATATATCCATCGAAATACATTTACCAGAGAAAAAAAAATCTAATTAAACAAACCACTAAAACCAGCTAGTCAACAGTTATGAGAATTGATTATATACTTCCATATTAAATTATGACTTGCCTAAGGAAAAGCAAATAACCAAGGAGAATTACGACTGACAAGTAAGAGCAAAAATTAGGAGAATCACAAAAATATCTCTTTACTAATTTCAATTTATGTTTTACTGTTGAGATGAAGAATCTGTCCTGAAGTTGTAGGTACTTTTAGTAATATTTGAAAAAACTTTGATGTAAAAGTAACCATATGGTGATAAAACATAGCAAATAGAGAACCAGCAGATGACAGTCAGTTTTAAAAGCATCATTTTGGCCTGTTCTGCTAATTTTGTACAATTTCCTTTCTAGAGCTCAACTTAATGACCTGCTGACCAAATTATGGCTAAATTATTCAAATGAAGTCAGTAAGTATGAAAGGAGCTGAGAATTAACATTTGTATCCTACTAAGGCTGTACAACTAAAAGCAATGCACTTTCATGTTTCACGGATGAAAAGCCTGATGGCCAAATACTTCAAACAATAGTAATTCAACATATTTCACTTAAGCCTGTAACTGTTTGCACAGAACAACTGATCATTTTGCTATAAAAAGCTAGTTTTTTCTCCTACCCAGTCATTAGCCTATTTGTGCCTATAGCTCCAATAACAAATAAAGCTTTCAGTATTCAACTTTTAGATACAATTTAACTGGAAAAAAACCACATTATTAGAGTACTCTCAAGTGGAAAAATACTTTAAGAATATTTACTTCTGAGTAAGAAACTATCCAATGAAACACAATTTTTCAGAAGAGAAAGCCCATAATTGAAACTTGAAGCTGCACCTTGCTGTTATAACCTGTTGCTATCTTGAAATTTACAGCTGAGACTCACAATGTAAGGCATCTGTTACCATACGTCTACACAAAGTAACAATAAAATAATCCCAAATTCTTTCATAAATCTATTGTTAGTCTTTGTTTTTATTAGAGCAATGAGTGCATTGAAAAAATAGCTAAACAAATGTGAAAAAGTTTTTTAAATTGTGGGTTTTTAAAATTTCTACACAAGCTAAGTCTTCTGTGGATCACTTGCAAGTTACTTTGCAGTTCCAAAACTGACTGGCCAGTCGTCTGTAATAAGAATATGTTTCAAACTTACAAAAATGCACAAGATTGATTTCATTAAATTAGGTACCTCTCACCAAATAATAATAATATTAAGGAATAACAATATTTAAAAAAACAACAAAACCAAATAACAGAAACTTCAAAGTAGTTGAGACTATACTTTTTATAAATTTCTGGCTAACTTATCAAAAGGCATTAACCGACACGGCAAAGAAAAATCAATCACCTCTGTTTCTGTTTCTGAAGTTCTTATGGGAGCAACAATTTGAGGACACAGTTAGTTCAGTGTTGGAGCTTACATAACTGAATTACGTATTCCTTCCATAAATAAGAATACAGAAACAATCTTTAAATTTGGAGTATGTGGAAAAGCATAAAATAATTATCGTGCACTGTTTGGCCTGCAACTCTCTGCACTCTGGTGAACGTGTAGTTTTAGAAAACTACATTGAAGTACTATTACAACTTGATAAATGGAGAGGAAAATATAAATTAAAAATTTCCTATTTCAGAAATATATTCTGATGCTTTTCATTCGCTACTTAGCCAGAATTACAAAACGTAAAGGAATCCATCTCATCAAGCTGCCACCCAGTTTCAGAGTCAAACACGTTCTCAGTTTGGAGGTCCACAGTGTTCTCACTAAGATAGGTCTGCCCAAGTCTCAATTAGATATCAAAGACAAAAGGATTTTAAATCCAGAGCAATCCTCAACAGATAACTACAATTCTTTGTACTCCCAGTTATTCTGCTTTCATTCTCATTATGCTGCTTTCATTCTCATTAGGTCAATTACATGTATTTGAATGATAACACTCTCTCTAGAAAAGGAATTTTGACTAGAAAGGATTAGCAGTTGGGGGTAGGAAATGCAGGAAGGGATGTACATTTTCTCTGACCTTATTCCCATAAAATTTTTCTTGAGAATTAAACTGTGTAAAGGTTGTCTGTGAACAGCAGAATACATAGACATTGAATATTGCAGAAGGTTTGGAATGACAAGGAAATGAGCAGAAAAGGAATGTTTGACATACAAGCAAGTATTTTTGAGACTAAAAAAGTTTCATTTTTCAGTTTATGAACTTCAAATGCAAATATCATGGTTCATCTTTTAAAAAACGTTGTTCAACGTTCCACATGTTCAAATTTCTAATTAACTTGAACAGAATGGTCTTTTTTAATCAGCGCCATGATAAATGGCACACCTGCTTGACTGGGATGACTGCCATGGATCAGATAAAGTGCAATGCATCTCAATGACATTTTATAAAAGATGGGTAAATGATGCATGTGAACCAGCTCTTCTGGCATCCAATTCCTTGTAGCCTCATGGCATCTAGTTCCACCTGAGATCTCCTTTGTTCACTTCTTTCAGCTTCCTTCTTCCCCGTGAACATTGCAATAAGCCATATACTCATATTACAGTTTATTATTTAAAACTTTTCCTTTCACACTTTTTAACTAGATTTAAAATTATTGCTACATCTAATAACATTCCTCTAAGCAAAAGAATGGTATAATTGCATGGATTGAGTGGAGCTGTATGACGAGTAACAGCATTTCTCCTTGCTCCTTAAGCGCTGAGATGAAGAGCAGAAGTATGTCACCAAAAGAGCACTAATAACTTGCTGAAGCTGATTTTGCTAAAACACTGAACCAGTCAGCAGTTCTTCTGTGGATAATTGAAAATTCATGCTTTAGAGATCTCTCTGTACTTATACCAACAAAAAAATCACTTTGCTCCTTCAGCAGGAAGGGGAGAAAATTGACGTGCATACAGATTCCATACAACGCTAGTAGGTTTTCATTAATGTTTCAGTATTTCTGAAACATTACCAAAAAAGAAATAAAAATCTCATGGAAACACAACACAATGTGTGTTATGAGGATTCCAAAACATAATGATGACTCTGCAAAGTCATATTGACTTTCTACAAAATAATTTTACTAAGGTCCTTGCACACATATAACAATTATTGATCTCCTGTGTCACAATATGCAAATACTGCTAACCATTTTGTCTGTATTTCTGATTCAAAACTGACACTGCTTGTTAGTTTCCTGAAATACTTGGGGATACAGAAAAAAATCCCTTTGAATGTTATAATACAAGACAAATGCATGTCCCTTTTCTTTGCTTTTTCAATTTCAGATCTGCTATATGCTTCACTTCAAGTCAAGATAGAACAACTCTGCCTGCAGTCCCTATGGAGTTTTCCGGAGCCACCTCCAATTACTGATCATCTGGACTGGCTCACTCTACAGAGAGAGCTGTGACAGGGAACATACTTCACTCAAAAGTATTAGTTACAAATAAACTATTAATTGAATTGCCAGTTAGCCAGAATATGAAACACCTTCAGACATGGGCCTACTGTCATTCCTGACTTCACAGAGCCAGCATCTTCACCGGCTCAGGCTTCAGCCCAATTTAAAGACAATCCCTCTCCCGAAGGATGACAGCCCTCACCATCAGCCTCAAAGAAATTCCCACATTCTGACAACTGTCAAGTTTTATAAACATGAGTTCATACATCTCTGTAGATAACCTACTACATAAATCTTCATAAATCCTGGTTTTGAATGACATCAGAAATCCCACAGAATGATTTTTATGTTAAGATCAGTTAAAATAATGCAAAAACAGTCTGACTCAGATTCATCCCAACTATCACATTTCTCAAAAATAAATCAAACTGTATCAGGCAATCATGGAGCCACCATTCAAATTACTAACATTCTAAACTCCAGCTTTCAAACATTACATTTTGAAAAGGAGGCCTCCTGGAAAAGAATTAAGCATGCATTTGGTGGGGTATAAACTTCCTTTCAGACAATACATGGGCTACTGTGCAATGCTTGAAAATATCATCAAATGCAGCTTAATGTCAAGTGAGGGAAGCTGGTCCTCTAAGCTGTGGCTGTGGTCTCTGCTCCCTCCTCCTCACCAGAATCTTTCCAGTTTCCCCTGTCCTGCAGCATCATGTCTTCTTTGGTTTGTTCTGTGTCTAAAAGCAGGAGAAGGTACCAAGAACAGAACAGCTGCTTTCAGTCTCAAAGCAAAAAGGCATCAAACAGCATGTGAGTAACTATGCCATAGGGGGGAAAAGTTTCATATATTATTTAAAAATAAAACCCAGAGTCTCAAACTTTCCACAAATGGAAGCTGGCTAGTTCACACTTTAACAGAAATAGAGCCGAAAACAAAGTGTTAAGAGACGCTTTGATTTTGGTTCACTGACTGAATTACTACCAATATATGGTAAAACTTTCAAAACAATCTTTAGTGACTTTGGGGAATTCATGGTTTTGGGAACTAAAGAGAGCACACACCTTCTGAAATATAGATAAAAAAGGAAACAAAAACAAACACGAGACTCGATCCATGCAGACTTTTGTCTTTTTTCACATTCAGGATACCAATCATCTCATCTAACATTGCATTGGAAGTAAAACAGCTGATCTAAACAAACCTAGTGTAAATTAACAATCTGGGAGCAGATGGGAGAGAATCAAAGACACACCTCTGGCAGTTCTACTGCTTCCTACCCTCCCTGCTCCAAGTCAGACATAGACTGGATCACCATTTCAGACTAACTTTCAGACAGCTATGAGGATGAAATCCTCTCCTCCCACGCATATTTAAGTTCCTCTCCAAGTGATATGCTCAAGTGCCAAGTAATTTATTTGGAAAACTGTGCAATCTCAAATTACAGCATGCTGTGATGGAGAACCACAATCTTCATTAAGCTGTCCAATGAAGTACTGCCTGCGCAATTATAAAATTAATTCCTATTTCTCAGTAATTTTTTTCTTCCTTCAACTTTTCTTCCTTGTTCCTCTTTTTAGACTCTGACCAAGACATCTCTTAGAGATTTTTTTTAGAAACAAGGTTCACATTTCAAACATTTCACAAGGAAGCAGATGTAACTCTTCAAATATTTCAATGTCTCCTCAAAAGATATCCCACAGATACCATTTTTTTAATCAACTGAAACCATCCCATTTAGACTAGACAGAATATTCCAGAAGGGCCTCAGCAGCAAGAAAAAATGCACTCCCTGTTCTCTTCCACAGGAGTCTCCTTTCAAGGAGATCTCTGGATACATGAGTACTTGCCAAAGTATTTGACCAGCCAATGGCTTATGACAACTGGCTGTGTGCCTCAAAGTGGCTCCTTCCAAGTAACTCCGAAGGTCCTGAAATCACGGCCCATGGTCTCAGGGGTGTGACTTAACACATGGTCATAAAGCAAAGGTTTCTGCTTCAATGTTAACACTTATTTCCCTCACAAAACCAAAAGTGATCTCTCATTTATAGGATTTCATGTTTTGCTACAAATGACCTATAAAGCTGTTGAAAAGCAGGTTTTCAATAATTTAACATGACCCGGTTTCCTCTGCATTAGTCTCACTTCCTAATCAAAATATGATATGCTACCTTACGTCAAATAAATGAGTAAGAACAGTATCAATTGAAGCGTATCTGCATCAGGGTGAAGTCCAAGTCTATAATGCATCCTCCTCCATTATTCATTGTATTTAGCTATATTTATCTTACCAGCAACAAAAGACAAGAAAGAAAACACATCAGAATAACTGAGAGTACAGTCAGAAAACCACATCTTATACTAAATATTCTTAAGCTAATATGCTAAGAAAAATCACGAAGTTACAAAATATTTCCTGACCCACGCCAATGATCTAAAATACGCATAAAGGAAAAGTAGGATCAAAAAGTGTAGAAAATACGTTAAAAACTGAGCTCTCTAAGAAGTAATTGCTTAAAGAAGTTTCTTATGCTAATTAGGAACCAACACATATTGAAGATAACTGCTACATTTTTAGTAAACCAGAGAAATTATCTACTTTGCCCTAACTGCATAAGGAACACAAAGTATAAACTTCTCACTTGCTCATTACTTAAAAAGAAATTTCATGGTTTTGGGCTGTAAAATCCAGGCTGTAAAACTGTATGAAAATCCTTAAAAAAAATTCATGCTCAAAGCTCAAATCCTAGCTTTCATACAGCCATCCACTCAAGATGCTAATTCTAGACAAGAACAGAGAAAAGCTGCAAACATTATTTTGTCTGTATGAATAAGTACATCTTGAAAGCACTTGATGTCAACCAGTAACTCAGTAACTAAACAAAAAGAGTAAAACTAAACTCCAAAGGTTCACCTGTTTAACAAAATCACCACTATTTTGAACTGTATAATCTCTGGCAACAGCTGAATCATATAGTGATGAAAAATATACCAAATGACTGTGTAAAGATGCCTGGGAATTTTTTCAGTTAATAAAGTTTAAAAATATATACTTTTTATAAAATATTGTTGTATGGAGAGCCTTTCAGTTTGTTAACTTACTAGAAGCTCTGAAATCAATCATACTGAAAGACTAAAAATAACCTCTTTACCAAGTTAATCATACAGAACATTTTGGCTCAAAAGATATGAAAAACACCTAATTATGGCAATAGATTTGTTCCCTATAAGAATGAAAGCAGATAATGGCAGCATTGTGGGACTGATGTTCACTAATATGATCAAGAGACTAATTATTATCCATGAATCATTTGTAGCATTCAAAACTTGATTAATGTCAGGTCAAGTTTAGCATGTGATAGGTTTTATTAGTAATGCTCAGCTATCCCACAGCCTGTCAATGTACACGAGTGCCATCTGTTAGGTGTGGGAATAGCCAACAGCCACAACAAAAACACACTGGCTACAACTGGTCACTGAAGTACGTTTTAAGAATTCCATAAAGAATACCCTAATAATTTTAAACACACTAGACCAGAATCCAGCACAAAAGACCTGCTAAAGACAGGAAACTTGTAGCCAAAAAAAGTGAGCATGCAAGGCATGTTTTCCTTATTTGAAAGTTCAGTCAAAGGTGTGTTTAATAATACTGAATACTTCACAGACTGACCAGTTTCTAGCAACAAATACTCTTTTGCAAGAGGAATATGTAGAGCTTCCTCTTTACACTCTTCCACGGATCTTTAGCAAGCATTCCTGTATTGAAAACAGAATACATTGCTTTATCCATTGCTCATGGTATTCAAATACATATGGTCCTAATGGCTCATCTAGCAAAACATTGTTAGAGGATGCTTAATATGAAATTCATATTCCACAAAGAAACATTCACTGACAGCCTTCCATTTGTTCTAATTACAGATAATGGCAAGAAGAAATCCTTTTGTGGAAGGCTCACTTTCTAGTATTTCCCAGCATTTTGAGGGTGGTCAGCTTTACCAGGGGTCACCTCTCCCATGTACAGCCCGTTACAGCAGGACAGGAGGTCACCTGGGCACTGAACCTCCACAAGCTCTGCACTAGTAACAGTGTGAGCGGCAAGGCTGAAATAACATGAAGTGGCAACAGACAGGTGCATGCACAGAGAGGAAGGAAGGTGACCTAATTCGACCTAATTCTGGGTTTGCTCCGGCAACTACATACTGTCCTCTGGTCTACAACTAGCTAGAAACTCAGCAGGAGCATTGACAGAAACATTTATTTACCTCATAGCTACTGCAGCCCTCTCAGATGTATTATAAACATGTTCTCATTTGATGGGCCTCTTGCATTCCAAGTGGATGAAGATGAAAGGCTGCAGATCTCAGCTACCACTGCTATCTGGGGTCAGTACTTTAGCTCCAAGTATTCTGTTTGTGAAAAGTGTGATGTGCAGCCTCCTTGATGTCAAAGTCAAATATGCTGAACACTTGGCACTAGCAGGCAGGCCATAAACCAAAAATAACATAATTCCAAGAACCACAACTACTGTAGAGCATCTTCCTCAACTATTTGCCCATATAATTTCATAGCCAGTGACTGACTAGGGCCCAAACTACTAGTGACTGGTCGTTAGCATTCTAACTAATGACACCACTCTTCATTATCTTTTAGAACTGCAATTCTGCAGAAGAGTCTTCACTGGCATCCATATATTCTTTCCAGAAGAGGAAGGCAAATGAAATTCCAGTTCATAGTCATGCGATAGCGAATGAGCAGCACCTCCAAGCAAGAAATCAAAGAATCATCCCTTCTGTCTACAACTTGCTTTGTGTCATGATGCACCTCTTAGGAAAAAAACAAGTTATTCCACACAGTGGACTTTAAGAGCTTTCCCAGTTTCTACTGGAACTGCTGACAGTTTCACAAGAGAGTTTTACAGTCTGCTTTTTTCATAGAGAAATTAAGAGAAATCATATATATCATCTACCGAAAGCTGTTTCTTAAATCTTTTCCACTACCTCTCTAAAAGATTCAAAGAAAAGCCACTTCGAGATATATGCATAGCTGGAAGTCACTATGTGTGATGGGATGCAACCTCAGATGTTAAGAAAGTCTAAGAATCAGCTTAGCTTGATTTCCCTACCCAGCCACATGGGAAAAGAATGCTATTGTGAACAAGAGTAAAATACATTGTGATGGTGGCAGGGAATAACGTCTGATGGTTCTAATTTTATTTTTAATATCTTTTTGGCTTTGTAGCTAATTCATTAACAGCACTCTTCAAATATGCTAATAATGCTAGCTGTATGCCATGTTTTTAATTATTTGGAGACATTTTAGAAAAACCTAGAGCATGCTAGAGTAAGAGCCCCACTGAGCTATCACCCATGTGCTGGTTCTGAGTGAATAACTCCAAAGGTCACGTACCTAATATATTCAAAACAATACCCAAGAATAACGCAAGCACTATGTGTGTTAATGCTTAATTTGACAGCACATCTGCATTCCTGAATTCAAAACAAGCATGAAGCATTTCTCACTGTCAATCTCTTCTCAAAAACACCATTGAGAAACTGACATCAATTAACTATGATGTTTTCAAATGCTTTTTTCAAATAAGAGAAATAAGCCGCTTCAAGAAACTTTAATTGACTTTTGTGATAGCTTCAAAATGAGACAAACATGGACTCCTCGAAGCTTTGCGAGAATGACCCTGCCAATATTTCATATTTATTTTTCCTGATGAAGAAACAGCAATATATTTCATAGCTTGGCCATTTCATTTACTGTGATCTTCACAGTTCTCTGTTTCAAACTGCAAGGTGCCTTCATTTCTTTTCTTTTAGGCACTGGGATGCTGCCCACATCACTCTCCCCATGCTCTCCTACCTGGCAGAACACACCCATCTGAGATTACAGTCTTGCTGGAGCTGGAGGAGGTTTAATCGGTTCCACTAGCAAATGCTTTGATTTATTTACAAATTATCTGCAATCTATGACATTCCTGAATGGATGAAAGATGTTCGGTAAAGTCTGTAATGTCTTCAACTGAGCAAGGCTCTCATCACACTGATGCTTGCAAGCTCCTTAATACTCTGGGTTTGACCAAATACTACATTCAATAGTTCTTCTGATGCCAAAGGAAAGAATGGCACTGGGCTGAGTACAAAGGGGCCAAGTACATTTTAATTTGTTCTCTGAATGATCTTCCACTGTTACGTACTTGAGAGGGTTTATCTGCTACCAGCCCCTGTGTAAAACTGTTATCCAGCCCCTGTGTAAAGGGTTACAACATAATCCGGTCTCTGGCTGTCAAAAACATGGATAGGTCTGTTTTAATTAAATCAGATAATTGAGGATTTTGTTTTATTAAGCATTTCTAATAAGACTTGTCAACAAAGACAGAACTGTATATACAATAATTAAATTAGACATAAAACTGATATACAAGAATATAAAGTCTTCATACATTTACTGTTACAATTCCTGATTCAAACTGAGTATTTTGCACTAATATTTTGTAAAGGGCCCGAAGCAGTCATTTTAACACCAAAATTAAGGTTTATATTCTGTATGTTTAAAAAAATCTGATTCTTCTGCTATGCAATGGCACTTGAGGGCTTTATTTGCTACAAAGCTGAAATTAAAACTGTAAAGCCATAACAGTAAAATGCTAATATTTTATTGTTTCTTTATTTTAAAGATTAATTTTGTACAAGGTCTGGTTTGGGTTTTTTTCCTCAAAATTGGGCATATCACAAGAAAAGAAGCAGCTACCAGCAATGTCCTATAACCTTGCATCGTAATAAATTGCTGTAAATTTCACCCCCATCTTTACCATTTTCTTTGTGCTTTTATTCATTTTATCCAAATTAAGCGCATGTCTCTTGAACGTCATTCCAATACGAGAAGGCTGATGGCTTCCCTGTGGAGCTGCATTGCCAGAAGGCAGTTTGGAAAGTGACAGGCTGTGAAGTGGCACAATGGACAATATTAAACAGTTGCCCCTCAATTAATGAGTGGAGTGACCCACTTAGTCACCACAGCTGAGTCTTCTAACTAATTCAGAAGATATCAAATATACAATTCAATTGCCCATACTGGCATACCAACTGGTAATTAGGTCCAAACAGATTTGCATTTCCCTGGTTTGGTAATACACCATGAAACTGAAAGAAGAAATCACTGTTAAAGACCCTTTTGCTACTTAGAAAGGTATATAGTATTTCCACTGCACAAAATACAGAAGAAATAATTTACAAAAATGTTAGAATGTTCAAATCTATTGTTAAAATGTTAAAAGCTGAACCGAATATGTACTGTCCTGCTGTTTAAACTTACAATGTGCACCAAGCAGAACACTTCATCCATATGTCTTTATTTTTCCACTAGTTTCATTGCTTTCTTTCTCACACTAGAGTTTGACAAGTCAGAATTTAATTACATATTCCACATCTGAATCATTCTACATTAATTGAATTTGTACCACTAGCAATATCTAACATGGACCACAAGTTATGAAAATAATCCTTCATGGAAATATTCAAGATTGTTTGTTTTAACTTCAGTACATCACTTTCTGAAGAATGTGAACTGTAACTAATGTGTGAATAATTTCTTAAATGAAAAGAAAAAAACTTCTTTCCTAACCAAAATTCTACTGTGCTGAAATATTGTACTTGACCTTCAACATCACAAATAATAAACAAAAGCAAGTAGCCTAATCCTCTTGTGTTTACTCTAGGAAATGAACACAGATTCTTGTTCATGAATGGGTCTCCTTAAGTGACTCCAGCAAAGCAAGAAGGCTGAGAAGTTAGCTACAGCTGAGTCAGTGTTTTCCCCAGCATGAGGAAAAACCTTTTGGTGTAACCCAAATCTAAGCAAGTAGCTGCTGTCTCCCTGTCCCACAGAAAGCAAAGGAACACTCAGAGGCAGCTGGACACTGTACCAGCACTGGGCTACAAAGCCTCTGCTACCCTCAACCTCCCACTGACAGAAAATACTGTTTACCAAATAGTATTCACATCATTGCAGTGCTGCAGCCTGCTGCACGAAATAGCTCCAGTTCAAGTACTGAATTTCAAGTGGCAGTAACCTACATTCAGCTCAAGACCTGCAGTTTAATCACCTATTTCATCTTACAATTTACAAAGCTTCCACTTGGGCTGATTGGCTGTACTTACCTTTACAATTCATATGGTAAAATAACTTTGAACAATCAGGCTGAAGTACTACATGCTGGGATATAAGACAGCTGCCAAGTGAATATTTCAAATTCTAGTATAAGCATAAGGTAACATCCTTCCAGCATCTTATTCACTATTTGTTTACTAGGTTCCTCAGGTCAATGATTATTTGTGTTTACAGGAAGAAAAGCATGCCAAAAAGAAGATGTAACTGACGGTAACACCAGCACAAAAGCATTTAAGGGTAGAATAAGGCAATACTGCTTTTACACCATTAAACTTTCCATTCTTGGGGAGATGGAACAGGGCAAAGTGAAGAATTTAAGAAATAAAGAAATAAAAGCAAACAGAAACAAAATGGTACAGGGGAGATGGGTTAGAAGACAGTTAAAAGGTGATGAGATGACAAATAGGCCAAAACCCTGGAATGGAACAGATGGAGTGAGGAATATGATATAGGCCAGACAATGAAGAATAGCTGCCAACTCTAGGTTAGGAAATGCAGGATTGAAAGGTGAGCAGATTAAGCTACTCCTGAAGGCATAGAAAATCAAAACAAAAATAAAAACTGAGGAAACAAGTCTTCTTGGCAATAAAAAACCTCCAGATGGTAACATTCCCTCTCCACTGAGATACGGAATTCAAGATCTTCAATAAATAAACAGATTATTTGACACTTCAGCTTCTGCCATTGTTGCCATGCAATTCTTCTGTCCCATGACTGCAAAGCTTCTCCACATGTTGTCTGTAGGCAACTTGGAGATACAAGACAGGGCTTTGTCATTTTCTGTCAGCTTTGGTTAACAGCTCTCTTGGCAGACACGGATGAGCAATGTCTGCCTATTCTGCCCTTTATCAGGGTTCACTCTTTCAGGGCATGCAAACACTAACTTACAGCTGCCTCAGCTGCCTGCAAAATACCAACATCAACATGTCAAGCAAAGTGTGCACTTACAGAGTCTCCTGCATCATCAGAGATCCACAGCTGCTTAATTTTCCAAAGCAAACCATCTCAACAGGAGCTATACCTTTATTGGCATAAACTCTAAACATTCTACCTCTCCTAAGTACAACAAAAGCAGTTTTAAAAAGTAAAAATAAAATTCCAAATGTCAAATGAATCAGGAGAACAAAGTAAGTCACCTGTCAGGTCACAGATTTGACTGAAAACTTTAAAGAAGATCCTAGACCATTTAATCTTCTAGCAGAGATTACCTTCTTTCTAATCCCTCTAGGACAAGCTGTCATTTTAAAACCAGATAATAGTCTAAGAACTGACAAGTCATTGACATACAGCATGCTAACATTTGAAAAAGGTTGTTCATTTGACCTGTATCATTGTTTAACCTTTAGACCTATTGTTCCATTGAGAGTGATGGGCACAATTCTCCATGGGACCACAGACTACACAGAAAGGAACTTTTTTCCTGCTCCTACTAGACAGAATTTTCATTAGACAATGGGTTTTAGTGATGACATCCAGACTGAGACTGTCCACACAAAAAAGCCTTGCAAGAGAACCGAGGTGGTTTAAGCAAGGAAGGCCAAGAGTTGGACCATTTCCAAGAACATAATTATTTCTATGTACCTGTACTTCCTGTTCAATATAATGAAAATAGTGTCTTGTTGAAAAGCCTAAAATACTGCTATAAATAAAAGGCTACAGTTCAAAGGCTAAGAGTATGAAGCATTTAAAGCACTAACCTAAAATTCAGCTTCTTCCACTGACTACTGCTATCCTTACGCAATGCATGGGAAAACTGGCAGATTTGCCTATGTCATCTCCTTGAGTTCTGATGCAAACCAATAAATGCAAAGAAACCAAGCTACGCAACAAAAGTGACCAATTACACAAGTGTAATGACAAACACAAAAATTCAACTTTGCTCAAAAATATCTAAGAGAACCTGGAAGTTACATTAAAAGGAAAAATTTATCATAGAATACATGTGTTCCCAGCTAACACTAAAAGAGTAATCTGAGTTTAATTGATTACAGAGGAAAAAAATTTTAGTAGTACTGCTTTCTCCATCAATATCAGAATTCAACAGGGCAACTCTGAGAATACACAACCTGCTCCCCAGTGATTGCCTCCTCCTTTTCTTTGTCTTACCACTAAAACTCAGTCTTACAAAAAATAAAGTCCATCCAAACAGCTTAAAATAACACTGAAGGCAACATTATAAAGACACAGCCCTTATTTCCAAAATCCAAAACCAAATCTCAAGGCACAACTACAAATGCTGCCATACTTTATAATTGCACTTTTAAAGTGCATTTCATTTCACAGTAAATTGATTTTCAGATTAGAAAAAAAACAGTCAGTACCTAACTCTGCTATTAAAGTTCCAAATCCATAACTCCAAGAACAATTTCATTATTGGATGTATTATATAACACAGCACAAAGCTTACTGCTGTTTCAAGTAATTACTTCCACTTTTTCACTGAAAATAACTAAGTCTACATGGAAAACACTCATTTTTTCTGGTATAATTAAAAGTTTTAGCCATTTTTTCTGTTATTAAATATAGCGCTGAGACTCCTGGCCTTTTGAGTAATCTTCCTACAGTCCACCCAATCTAACATACATTTATTGATACATTATTTTTAATAAAAAGAATGGAATGGAATGTCTTAACTCGGATCATAGAAAGGCATGATGGAGGGAGGCTGTGAAAAAGAGGTCTACAGTATTCTCTTTTGTGAGGTACAAACTGCATCCTGAGAACACGTATAAAAATTAAAGCTTCTCGAAACAACAATAAGACGTGATGAAGTAAACTTGATTATTTTTTTTATCTCAACCAAAACCCTGCTACACCTAAAAAAACCCCCAAAAATGAACAACAAAAAAAACCCCAAACAACTCCAAAACATACTGCAAAAATTTTGCTGAAACCAATTCTGACCAGGCACGGGTTTTCCACTTTTTCAGTCTTGAATATGGTGGTGCAATCAGAGATCCATCTTATCTGTGGCCAAAGACTGCTACCTCCACTGATCTTTGAAAACAACAAGCCTTGGGGGTGACTTGAGAAGCCTTATCTTCTCTCAGTGATTTACACTGGGAAGAAAGTAGGAAAGAAACCCAGGCTTAAAAAAACCACAGCTTTCTGAGACCACTCAAGAGTGTAAATCTTTAAAGATCTTGTCATGGTTCAACCCCAGCCAGCAATTAAGCACCACAAAGTCACTCATGATAGTCAAGAAAGGAAGGATCCAGTTAGATCCTTTCTAAAGATGAAAGGATCGAACTCTTCTTGGAAAAGAAAAGAAAAACCAAGAAAAATGCCTATTTAAACATAAGGAGATCTACCTAAGCAGGTCCCACTTGTCATCCTCTAGCATCCATTCAGCAACACCTGTCTCTGGAGAGGGATTGATGGATATGAACAGAGTTAGAGGATAGAAGGAATTCCTTGTCTTCTGCAGACCTTGCTGTGCTGTACACAGAGTTGGCAAACCCTCTCAAGACATTCATCATCGATGCAAGAGGAAGTCTGCTCGCTTTTTCAGCTCTGCTGATGAGGTATTCATCACTACATTTGTTGCTATAGTTGCAGAGATGACTGAATAAAAATAGGATAAAGATCCTTTGGGCAAAACAATACTATTTTTAAATAGTCTTTTTTCAGAATAGGGTAATGCTTCAAAACAATAGTCTATTCTGACCATACATAATGAAAAATTCACAAAGTTATGATGAATATGAAAATGCAATCCCTTTTTCATTACCCTAAGGAAGTGTTACAGGAATCACACTCATCAAGTTCACAGAAGTAATGAAACGAAAAAGATATTTTGAGGTAAGTAAGAGCAACAATAATTCTTAGTCTATATATTGATCTTTTGAGAATATATTTTTACGAACACTATTCTTTTGAGCAGATATAGATTTGAAATCTATTTTGAACCAATAATTATTTCTCTGAAGTGTTTACCAATATTGCCTTAGATAAAACTCCACATGGATACCGGTATTGCAACCTAAAACTCCTTGCAGTTATCATAGAGCATACAAACAATTCTTAAGTGTTGACATTTCTTACTTATTGAAAACAATTATCAGATTTCAAGCCTCCTAAGAGGCTTTCTGTTGTAAGAGTAGTACGAAGAACATATTTCTCTAGGTAAGAGTGATTTAAATAAGGACAAAAAAAACCCTAAAATGTACATTGTACAAAAAGAAAAATGGGTAACCTGAACTCTAAAATGTAGAAAGGTTCAGAGTCTGTCATGACTGACATTTAAAACACCTACCTCAAATGAACCAAAAAAAAAAATCCCCAAGAAAAAAAACATCAAGGAAGCCACATCAATCCCAAATATCCCAATAAATTAAAAGTGTATGGACATTCTTATCTCAAAGACGTTTTTAAGGTGGTGGTAACACATTAGGGTGAAAAATTGTTGACTGAACTGCATTTGAAACACAATCATCTCAAATGCAGATTGCAATGTCCTAAAAGTTTTACCTGGTACTTTAGATTTATTGGTATCTTCAAAAACTGTTTTCTAAAAGCCTGAGATAAGTAATAAAACCAAAAAAACCCCACTTTTCAGAATATCCTAAGCTGGCAACTGCCCCACAACCACTGCTGAACACTTGGTTAGCAGAGGAACTCAGTGGAAGACACAACAAAAATGCTGAGGGAAAACCTATACCTACCACTGTTTTGCTGCCTCCAGTACCACAACACAAAACAACTGAAATGAAGCTTACCTTTCTGGAAGTGTAGATGTCAAAAAACGGTTTGTTTCGAACACTGAACGGTTCCTGTGCTTTGTCAATAAGACCACTTTTCATCTTTTCATGTCGTGGAAATATAATCTCTTTCTCTATGCATGCAAGTCGAACATTAAAATCGCAGTCTCCAACAGGCTGTCCCTGCCAAGTTACAAAAATCAGTATTAAAATCAAACACCAAATTATTCGAACAATCTAAGTTTTCCTAACACAATATTTAGAATCCTACAGATACATAAAAATATTATCAAATCACTAAATTTTTCCCAAATGTGTGGTTTTCAAGCATCTGTCTCAGGCTATAAGAAGTTTAATTGAATCAAAGTTCACAGAAAGCTAGAAATCTGTAATATGCATTCAGGCACACATGAATTAAATACCTAAATATCTTTAAAGTTAAGTAAAATAATTTAAATATTCCCTAATTATAGCTTTTATATGGCAGCTACATACTTCTCCACACAGCTTTCCTCTGAAGTACTCTAGCTCATTTTGTTCACAATACTTTTAATGACAAAGCAACAATGAGATTTACACATTTAAGTGAACTCCTTGCTCTGAGTGCAGTATATTGATGCCTTGAAAGAAACAATAATTAATGTTCATTTTTCTGTCACAGAAAAGAGAAAAATAGGTGCAGTTGAAAAATGTGCCAATAAATAATGGCTACAAAAACTTGCAAGATATTTGACAGCTCAGTCACAAAAAGGCACTAAACCCTTCGCTAAGCCTCAGCAGCACACCCTGACCTTTCAAGATCTGAAATAAAACAGCAGCTTTACATTGCTCTTTATACATTTGGTGCATTGCACCAGATCAGCATGAGCATTCAAAATGCGCATTTGTCAGATTAGTAACGGGTTGTAATGGAGTTTACTATATTTTGAACATTAGATAGTGAGGGAAACACGCTATGGATATCACCAGAACAAAACAAGCAACTGTCAACTAATAAATTTGAAAGCTCGTTTCAATCAGAGGTGTCACTTTCACAGCAAGGAGACACAAAAGTCGTAGATTTGCATTGTTACAAGCGTGATACAGCACAGAAAGTTATTTACATGAGATCATCCCTCATTTTGCCACCCCGTTCACACAAGAAAATAATTTTCAAAACCCATTCCTTTCATGGCCTACAGGGAATACGCTCACAGAGCCTTAGCTTGCAGACCAGAATTCTTCAAAAATTGACAGCAATGAGCAAAGGAAACTGGGAAGACGTGGGACTCAAATCATCAATGGCAGCAGTGTAGCTGAGCAGAACTGGCCACCAGGTATTTCCTGTACTAAATGCAGCTAGAAGGAAAAAAGCACTGCTCCAACATGCATCCGAGAGGATATGAACTGGTCAACTGGAAAGAATGCCAAAAAAACAAATGGCAAAATGACATTTTGATGAGGCATACAAAGGTAAGAGGCTAAGTAGTATCTGAACAGGTATCTCAATTCGGAGAAAAACAGAGTGCCAACTTTAGACCAACATGAATTTAATCAGTTCTTTCCAAACTCATATTGGCTTTCACCAAAATCTTTTGGCATTTCATGCTCCTAAAGGGGCATTAAGTTTGTCTTACATTTCTTTGCTAGCATTAGATCCTACTAGACCTCTATCAAAAGTCCTCAGTTATTCACGGCAACGGCTTTAAGAATTATGCATTGCTCCCGTACCACATGTAATCCACAACCACTTTCTTTCAGGACTCTGCTTCCAGTCTACATGAGAACAGGCAGCACAGCCACCATCCCTCTGTGGGGAAGCACATCTTGTACAAAGCGTGTGGCAGACACCGTGGGTGAAATGTCTCCTGATCTCTGTTCAGTGATCCATGCTCATGAAAAAGAAAGCTTAGCTGGCTGTTACTGTTGCCTTCAGTGTTATCTTCCTTTCAAATATGAAGGTGTTATTAGTCAAGAGCCATTCAAATGAATGGAAAATAAGGATTATGGAAAAATCCAAGGGGCAGGTGAGTGGTTCACTCTTTATTCATTTCTCACAGGATATAGATGCGTGATCTACAGATTTTTAAGTGCCACAGACAAAA
Organism: Pachycephala philippinensis; assembly: GCA_013397055.1. Lineage (NCBI taxonomy): Eukaryota > Metazoa > Chordata > Aves > Passeriformes > Pachycephala > Pachycephala philippinensis. The sequence goes on from VWZT01016781.1 coordinate 817,133, forward strand.
TGCTGGAAAATCAATCAATCTTGTCCTTCCTACTTCTTTCCTTCCTTTCTTTCTCCCCCCATGTATAGCATACTTGAGTACTCATCTACACAGTGACTGGGCTCATCCTGGTCTGTAATTAAAACACAGAAAACACATCTCAACCCCTGTAACAACTGACCGAAGAAGTGACTGAAGAATTCTTTCGTGGGAAAAGTGTATATATATATTTTTTATTACTTCAAAGAACTCCATAATTCTTTAGGTACATTTCAGCAAGATCTAGTGCACATGCTCTCTTCCCTGTAGTACCTTTTCCACTCAGCCACATTTTATTAGTAGGTCTGAAAGAGCAAATTAACTAATTAATATTTCATACATTTGAGCTTCCAATAAGCCAATAAGCAGTAAGGTTATTTAGAAAGCTTTTTTTACAATGACTCATTCAAAAAATGGTTTTGTACAGTGATTTAAATTTATTTCCATCCCTTAACAGTTAAATTAAAAGCTGAGGCAACTTCATATGCACCATAAACCAGCTGAATCACTTTCTTTGCCTTTAAATATTCCTTTCACTTTTTCATCTACTTGGAACTAATTATTTCCTGCAGTTCTGCCAATCATATATTTCTATTTTAAAGCTTGTTAAGCAGAAGGGTATATTACAACTAGATTCCATCACAAAAAGGTCAAAGCTAGGTTGACATAAGATTATATGAGACAGAAAACACGGACAATGCTGCCAAGCTACTTTTTCATCAGACTAGTAAACTAAGCAGTCAAAGAGTATTTCATTCTGACAAAAGCACAGGCCATTAGCAATAAGAAAATTAGCACATCATTGAATTTAACTCAAGGACATACTGAATAAAAGCAATATTGGAGGAGAGCGGCTCTTTCCTTCTTGTTAGACATTTCCCATAATTACAAAAAATGTTGCTAATATACAAGGCATTTATCCCAGACATATCCAAAATCTTCAAGTGATAAAATTCTAGCTTTTAGCAAATAAGTAGGAGGGTAACGTAGGCTGCAATAAATAATTCAGAGACCCTGACAAAAACAGGAAGAGATTATTTAGTGTATAAAGCACACATTTAAAAGTTGTCAAAATCCAAGACATTGATGCACGTTTAGTCTAAACCCAGACATTAAGTAATAGCATGTTTTTAGGCAATACAGATGTTTTATTAATTTAGGCATTCAGACGATAAAGATTTTATTCCAATATGTAGGTTTTTACTTGTCTGAGAAGGATGAGGGTCACTACTGCTTGACAGCATAGTTACTGAAGTGCATTACATGGTAATTCCTGTTCTAGACATTTTTAACCTAAAATACATGTGTTAGCAAAGGGTAAAACAAAACTAACAAGTACCATGTATCTCCTACCTATGCTAGAAAGTTACACTTCCCTCTCACTGTAAATAAAATATATCCTAATGCAATGTGTCATTTAGACAAGCCTTAAGAGAAAAGTCATCTGTTGAATCAACACCTCTTCCTCGAGCAGCTGAGTTTTCTTCACCTGTTGAAACTGTGCATTGCACTAAGGTCGCAGCATGGAGTGGGCTTGCAAAATACGGTTTTGATGTTAAAACATCCTCCGCACAACTTCAAAACATAACATGAAATTTCTACTGCACTTTGAAACCCACCCAGGAGTCAAAACTTCTAAATTTAAACTTAGGTTATTTCAAATTAATTTCTCAACAGAAATGATACATAACAAGTCACATAAGGACCACAAAGAAATACATGTTTAAACCCACTAAAAAACAGGGTCTGCAGCTCATTTAATATCCATTGTCTTGAGCAGATGGGGGAAGGCAATTTATTTGCTGAATGGAGATTAAAAACAAAAGGAAAAAAAAAGAAAAGAAAAAAATGCTACCACCAAAGAAAAACCACCCACCCACCAAATCCACAGTCCCTCTAACAATGCTCCAAATGGGTGCCAAGAGACTGAATTTGGACAAGTGTCAGGCTGTGCTCCTGCCCTCCACCCGGTTCACAGAGACCTCAGTGCTGAAGTCACAACCTCATGCTACATCTGGTAACTCAAATCCCAGGTCATTACGTCCAGGAAGATGGCAGGAGTTGCTGACACGGGGATAAGAGGATAACGTGATTTCTGTTGCACATCCTGCCTGTCTCTCCACAAGGAGTAAGGTATCCCTGAGGATCTACCATCACCCTCCATGTTTAAGTTTCCTTTCCCTTGTCTCTAAAGTTACCTTGCGGCCACAGGTCAGCAAATTCCATAAGCCTTACATGGAAAGTCCTGTACCTAGATGGATGCAGTGAACACACCATGCTACTATATAGGTGCTAAATTCCATAGAAGTACTTCATCTTTGATTTCAGTATTTATGTGGTTTTTTTCCCCAATGCAGCTACAGTAAAAAGAAAAATAATGCCTGGGCCTCTGCAAAAAGCTGATAACCAGCATGATCCAGGATAAACTGAGAATATTTATTCTTTTCCTCCAAGAGATATGGCTGAAGCCTACCCACCAGCAAAGCACGCTCCATTTGCTTCTCCAGAGCAGTACCTGAGACATGAATAATTCAGCACACGCTCACAGATATACGTTCCATGCACATCTTCACTTACTGAGCCAGAGTGGAACATATGTCACAACTGTCTTTGCTTTAATGATTTTGAGAGAAGAATAAAGAATAAGCTCAGCCTGATATTCTACCCTGTGTTTAATGTTATTATTGACAATTCAAGGCACCCACAGCTGACATCTGCATTTCCAATGAAAGGCCATTATTAGTTCTTCCAACTTCTGAAGACCACGCAGTCTAATATTTTGCAGTTTATATTAATGATCTGGCACATATTTCTTCTGACCATGATTTTATAGATGCTTTTTTTATACACATAGTTTTATCTAAAAACAATCTAAAGGTGCTGTTTGAGTTTCCAAATAAGATTATTACTACATTCAATCACCTAAAAGGTTTTTTTCATTTCCTATGAAGTTTTCTTTTTAAAGCAGGATTAAAAATAAAGTATTAGAGAAATGAAAAATTTTATAGAATTATGACCCTTAAGTTCTTAATTTCTAAAAGGCAAAAGGCATGACAATAAATATAATCTAAAAATTAATTTTAAAATTTTGGGGGGTTTCTAACTTTCATCACTCAAATATTCAAAACATATATGACAATGGCAAGGAATTCAGCAGTTTCAAAAGGTTTCTAAAATTTATCTTAGCATCAATGAGGTACAGCGTGTGAAATATTGTTTCAATTGTAACAATACAACCAGTGTGCTGCAGGAATATAATTACTATTTACATGTTGTTGTTTTGTACAATGGAATATTGCTTTGATTTACCATGGAACAAAAACAGTTTGAAGGATCAGACCTATTAAAAAGGTTGCTTGAGACATATATTAAAGTACTGGTATTTCCTTAAAAAATAAACACTAAGAATAAATTTTAAAATGTACAAAGGAAAGAAGTCAGTAGTCAATGGATAACACCAAGGTCTAACAGAACATACACAAAGAGCTCCATAGCGTTTTTTCATTAGTAAACACAACTTGAACAAAACAGCAGGACTGTCAAAGCCGTGACTAAACAGATATGATCAAACCAGGAAAAGTAGTTTGTACTCCAAACATTGCTCCCTTCCTTACTCTTCTTGGATTGCTCAAAATTTTAAACAAATTCACAATAAAAACCATAAAACTCTGTAAATGCAACTGGGTGATAAATCTGCACCACCAGTGTAACAGTAGCGTATACAAAGGAGAATATTTACAGTCAGTTGAAGTGACTGAATTATGATTCTCATCACCAGCACTGGGCAACAAAGAGGCAGAATTATGGAAACAGGCATCTAGCACAGATGAACACCTAAGCCCTCTCTTTTGAAAACAAAGCTCCAGTTAGGCACTGAAAGCTTAGTAGCTGCTATTTTCGGAGAACAGACAACTCAGTCAAATTCATCGATTGCATGTACAGTCACTTCATTTAGAAATCCTTCTGAGCCCTCAAAAACAGAACTCAATAAGGGGATTTTACTGGGACATAAATGATTAAAACGAAAAGGAATCCTGTTCCGTCTAGACTGGTTGCCTCCCCTCAGGTAATCTGAGTAGATGAACTCCCCACTTCAATTACAGAAGGAAAAGTCATAGTTCTAATAAACCCTAATTATAAAATAGATGTGACATTATCACCATGGGGTATTTACACACAAAAAGATTGCATATGGGAATACAAGTTTCAATAATTTATTTTACACTGAATTTAGGCTATCTTCAAAGTCAAACACAAGATTTTACTGCTTTAGTTTTCTCTAATTATTTTTCCTAGTTCTTGTGTTGCATGTAGTATGGAGACATTCTTAGCTTAATTGCAACAGATACTAGGTGGTCCAGGCAATATTTTCTCTTTCTACTTCTACTTTCCTCACATTCTCTTCCTTTCTATCAGACATTCACAATGACTCTTCATAGGAATAGCTACTGCTGGGTTTTCACACGGCTGTCTTTATGATAAAGAATTATCACTCCAGTGAATTAAAGAACCGTGGGAAAATTCCTTCATCTTAAAAACATTATTCAAGCCATTTCATACTTGAAAAGATTGTGGCACTGGTGTTTTTAGAAAATAAATCACTTCATGGTATTTAAAATAAGACTGTCTAGTACAGTTAGTATGAAGTCTTGTAAAAACTAGAAAAGAGGGGGAAAAAAAGTAGTAACAATCAGCACTTATTCACAACGACTGTCTTAGAAAAGGAACCACCTACGTTGCCTAAATCATGATAGAACTAAAAATTAAATATCAGCTTGTAACACCTGAAGACTTTTAAATATCCATCATTTCAGTACATAATCAGTCCTTAGATACCTAGATTATTGTGTACATGGTTAGCTTACGAGTAAGGAATACTGAAAATGCAATACTCATTTCAAAAGTGGTATTTTTCTTCATATTTATTTTAAATAAGAGAAATATTCTAAAAAGGATGAAAATACAGCCTTCACATTCTTTCCTAGACCATAACAGTCAGTCAGGCTATTTAAACAAGTTAGAATCATAGAATGGTCTGGGTTTGAAGGGATCATCTAGTTCCAACCCCCTGCCATAGGCAGGGACACCTTCCACTAGACCAGGTCACTCAAAGCCCCATCCAACCTGGCCTTAAACACTTCCAGGGATGGGGCATCCACAACTTCTCTGGGCAACCTGCTCCAGTGCCTCACCAAGCTCACAGTGAAGCATTTCTTCCTACTATCTCATCTAAACCTGCCCACTTCCAGTTTAAAGCCATTCCCCATTGTTCTATCACTATAGGCCCTTGTGAAAAGTCCTTCTCCAGATCTCTTGTAGGCTCCCTTCAGGTACTGGAAGGCTGCAATAATGTCTCCCCTAAGCCTTCTCTTTTCCAGACTGAATAATCCCAATTCTCTCCCAATTAGGCATAGAAATGAAAATACTAGCGAGGTCCTGCTTTCAACCTTCATGAAACCAACCCTGAAACACATATTTATTGTATTTGCTACATCCTTCTGATTAACTTTGACTATTTCTTTTTCTTCAGTTCTTTTCCCCTAGAAACAGGAAAAAGATGGGAAGAGACAAGGGAGAAAGCTGAAAAAATTAAATATTGTCACTAGATTAATTGTAGAAAAGGAGTAACTAAAACTAAGTTAGGGAAATAAGACATTACAACATTTGAACACTATCACTGCTTCCATATGACATTTCCCTAATACTCTATTTTGCCTATAGATTTCTGTTTTGAAATACACTGGACAAGAAAAGCCCTGTTTAAGACTTCATTGCCAGTACTTAGAAAACTGGTCATGATAATGCAACTGGAAAACCTGCTCCACTGTAAAGTTTTTCACACCTTCCACTTCAGATGTGATTACTGCCACATTTTTGAGAGATTTGAATATTTGCTTGAGACAGATGCTGGGTTTAAGTCCACTTGGCAGTTCCTATGGGAATGACTGTCATGAACTGTGAGCTGAAGGAGACAGGTTTTCTATTTAATCATAAGTTTCTATAATGAACATGAAGATAAAAAGATACTGCAGATAAGAAGTGAGGGTTTTTAAAGGCTAAAATCATGAGAGGCAGAAAATTGTTTTAACAAAGATACTGAGAAAAGCTCTTTAAGGAGACCCCCTAAGAACAAAAAATTTGTTTGTGGACTTTATTCTGCAAATTGTATTTTAGGTTGGAAGTATCTCAGTTATTTTCATTTACAACCCAACTTAAACTTTCAGGTGTAACTTTGTATTTTCGTACAGCAAGTTTCATAGTTTGCTGAAAAAGTATCACGTCAGGGTAAGCAAGTAAGAGTAAAACCTACAGACACAAATACCTGAAAAACATAAAGGATTTAGTATCATCGTAACTTCTAAAGCTACTCTTGGAGAACTACTTGTCCTGTATCTCTCTCCCAGGAGCAACACTTTGTGTCTCTTCCTCTCACAATTATGCTAGTGGTAATCTGCCATTCAAAAAGTTTCCGGTGAGACATGCTTCATGTTAAGGTATAAGAACACTTATATTTTGATAATAAAACAGTACATGACAGAATTTAATTAACTCCCTTTTGCTTTTATATAATACTCTATTAAGCATTCTTTACTTTGGAAAATTTGGAAAACAAACCACCTTCACTGTGATCCATGGTGCCCCCTGGGTTGGGAAAAGGAGGATCAAAGTCATAGATGTAAGGGAAAGAAAGAAATCAGTGGATTTTTTTCACACAATCTAACCAGCAAGTAAAACAGTCATGCTTCAAACTAATTACAACACCTGAGAATGCTCCCCAACAACAAGCACCTTGTTAGATAAAAAAATTAGAGCATGAAAACAGCAAAGACATCCTGGTCAGCAGGTACTGATTATCACTCTTCAACAAAAATTTACTTTTTGCGTGCACCACAGCGAAGGAGATCTTTTTTAAAAAGGCATGCAAAAATGAACAGAAATGCTACTTTTCAGTTGCTGTGCACTTTACTGAAACAGGAGTAACAGTAAAGAAAGAACAAGGTAGCTGTCTGAGAGTTTACCAAAGAGGTAAGAAGATTTTCAAATTGTGCTGCTCAGACATACAAGTCAGGTTTTTAATGACGGGTAAAAGATGATCAACAGAGAAGGGGAATAAGGCAAGAAAAACTTTGAAATTACAACTATGATACACCAATCCTACTTCACAGACCCAAAAGCTTCTGCAGCATCACTCTCTTACTGCATTGATTCTCCATCCTATAGGCCACCATTTGTTGCTCTTCCTATACAGTAATGTTGCCCTTTTGTAATTTCAGGATACTAAAATGCATTACCTGGCCAGGCTGCCCTTGCTCTCAATAAACAGCACCATAAAAACTGGAGGAGGAAGAAAAAGCAAACTTAATGCACCTCTCCCAGGGTGACAGCAGAAAGCAGAGCAAGACACATCTGAGTGGATGCTCTGTATTTCATTTACCTGACTGCCCTGAGCCATGAAGGACTGAGGTGATATATTCATATGCTGAGAACATAATATGCAGCAGGAGCACCAGTACAAGCATTTGGGTGTTTGTTAGATAAGTCTCCACAAGAAATAATCAAAAAGGTGCAAGAGCAAACATGCCCATAGCATCCTTACTTTCCAGAGTACAGTTAGTAACAAAAGCATTTTAAATCTGTATTTTCAGGTGATACCATTTGAAAAAGAACCTCAGAATTAAAATTAAGAGCAGAAGGGTGACTGGCAGCCAGGTGCATTTGTAAACAGAAGAGATGCAATTAAACACTTGCATCTCTGAATTGTGCCCTCAAAACTTTCACAGTACAACTTTAAGGTTAATAGGCTAATAAGTGAGCGACAGCATGGACTGTGAGCTTTACATTGCTTTAAAATGAGGTTTGTAACAGAAAAGTCAGACATGGTAATATTTTACAGGGACTTAAAACAAACTTTTTTCATGCATTAATTCAATGAGCACATTGGCTGTGGGCAGAATTTACAACCAGCATATCTGTTTATCATGACAAATTTTATCTAATAGCAACAGCATTGCTACGCATAATGACAACCAAAGAAATCTTGATCTTGACTTAATTCAATGCACAAAGTATTAGGAAATTTAATCAAAATTCTACCTCTTTCCTAAGCATTTAAATAATTATTCTTTTTCAAGCATTCAGTCTATTCTTACCATTGCAATCTGGTCTCACAAAAACTTGGCTAGAGTTTAAAAATTTAAAGGCCAGGGTTAGAAAGAAAAAGGAAAGTTGTACTCATTTTCAGCATCTTTGCTAAGAATGCATTAATTAGATCCTACATCATGCCAGTGTTACTTTTTATTACTTAACTAAGGAAAAAAATAGTTGCTTAAGTTTAGTGTCCATACATCTACAAGTAGCTACTGAATATTATCTAAGAAAACACTTCTCAAACCAAGGTCTTTCAGGAAGAGCTGTCTCCAAGATGACTGAAGAATGAAAACACAATCTTTTGTGGACTGTTTCAGATGAAAAGGGATTTGGATTTACCTGCATTTGCTTCTGGGGCTATTAATTATTCTACTGTCAGCTTCCTCTGTTACATTAGAATTATCCACCAAATTTGAAATTGTAGCTATACAGCTGCAGTTACTTTAATGATGAACTCAACTACATACAGACACAAATCAAGAAGCTGAAAAGCAACATACACTGCGGGGATTTAGCACTGTACTCATTAAGACTAAACACCGTAAGGAATGTTGGGTCCTATTAGCCTTTTATGTTCAGAGGAATATGAAAAATCCAGATTTCTTGTGTGTGGCGCTCACAAAGGTCGAAAGGCAGGCTTATTACACTAGGATACAGCTTTCTTTCTATGAATTTGATTTTAGCAGGTGAGATGAAAGCAGTGAGACAGCAATGTCATGTTTTGAGTTGCTATTAATAACAATCAATGCCATGCTTCAAACGGAAGAAAATTACAATAAGAAAAATCTTTTTAAATTTCCTGAAGAATAATTTGTTTTTCTTGACACAAACATCTCTTGCAACAAAATGGGATGTGTTACAAGCTTTTAGAAACTGGATGTCACAGAAACAGTAACTAAAAGAAATAGTCAAAGGATTCCATCAGCATCCTTGAAGACAGACTTTTGCAGTAGCTATACATGATAAGCATCAGAATTCAATACAAAACTTATCATGGAAAAAGAGAACCAAGATAAATGACATGTTTTGCTTTAAGAACTCAAGTATAGGTTTCTCCCAATCACTGAAACTCAATTTTTATGTTTCTGTCCTCCTAAGACTTTTCCTGTACAGACATCTAGAGCCAAATATACACTACAGACGTCAATCAGTTTATTCTCACAGTTTCCTTTGTTTCTTTCTAGAATGCTGCTATAGTTTATCCCTGAGACACTACAGCAAATAAGTAACAATAAGCCTCACCAATAATAATGTGGATTAAAATCTGTAACAGGTAGTTCCTTGTCCACTCACTTTCTCTGCATTGGGAATGCAATATTTCAGAAGGACTATTCTGACAAAGCCAGAAAACTTTGTAATGCTTAGCTAGCAAAATAGGTCAAACATTTGAGAATAAGCTCAGCTAAAAATATCTTAGTTCACAAGACCTGACTAAAACATGAGGTTTGCCTGAGCAAAGTGTTCATCAATGGGGTCTGAACGTGCATTTCCCCAGCTGCAAAGCTGCATCTCCAAGAGCAGAGTAAGCCGAGTCATGTGGAGGGTGAGACAGGGGACATGCTGCAAATCTTGTAACTCATAAGCAAGTACAGTAACTCCATCAATCACCTTCAACACTCAATTGCTTTCCAGGTCAAAACAAACAATGCCAAATTCCAGCACAGCCTCTGTTTTGGGGAGTTTTTGGAGTGGGAGGTTGTTTGTTTGGAAGGTGGGGAGGAATGTTCTGGTTTTGAACAGGACCAGTGCTCTGTGTATTTATTTTATTTCAAGATCTGCTAAAGAAATGAACAAAAATCTAACTTATACAGCTTAAATAGGAACTTATTCTTTCTTGCCATTTACAAGTTATGTTACATTTACCTCTCTTGGTGATAAAATTCTGTTGATCATTTCTTGCCAAGCCAAACATCCTTGGGTGCCCATTTTTATAATTCAGCTTCTAAAATTAACCTAAAAACAGCTGTGCTTTTTAATCTTTGTAGTAGGGCCATTGTTAATGACTTCTTGCAGCTAAAGCCCTGCTTGTACTCATACCGATAGCATTATCTTAATTTGTCCTTGACTTTAAAAAAGTATTACACAGTAACTAACTCCTCTCTCTCATTCCCATGGCAGTTAAAAAACAAACAAAACCAAAGAAGCTTTAAAGCACTGCTCAAAAGTAGACTTTTCCTAAACACTGACAATCCTCTAGAAACCCACTGATCATTTTTCCTGTTTGCCAAGTGGGATTCATCATTTTAAGTCTGGACACTTCACTACAAATGAGGGTTTCCTCCCCTTCCACCAAAAAAAAAAAAGGTTTAATCAAAATAATTATGAGTTTTGAAAACTGTTATTTTGCTAGTATATACACATCCCAAACTGAATGACTGTACACTTCTTACATTACATGTTTACTTCAAAGGAAGTGTAACAGCAGTGAATGGCAGGTTAGACTCAAAAGGAGAGCAGAGACAAGGCAAGACATGAAGGTAAATAAACACAGAACCACAAGAGGAGCAACAGGTAAGAAAATGTAAAGGAAAAATGAGAACTTGGGAGTGGTTATAGAAGACTGTATTTTCCAGAAGACTACATGGAATTCTTGCTCAGGGAAAAGTCTTAATTGTAGGAGGGATCCAGGAAACTAACACCTACTTTTCAGAAAAGGTTAGAGAAAGGACATCCAGATACAGAATTAAAATGTGTTAACAAAAAGCTTCTAGTCCTAATCTAACATGTCTTCCCCACAAACTACTCCTTTTAAAACTAGCTGTCCTAAGTCACAGTATGACTATGCTTCCAAGAATACCTAAGTAATTTCTAGTGACTGGTACCATGCCTACACTTGCAATTCCCACTTAACACTGAGTGACTGAGCTGAGTAGTATCTTACTCAAGACTGGAAGAGTCAGCTGTAGTTTAGAAAGGCTGAAATGCCCTGTGGTTTACTAATATTGTTTTTGTCCTCTTAGGAGCACTGAAACAATAATTTTGCTTTTCCAGAAGCATTAACAGGTACTAGTGTTTTCTCTATGGGCTATTTTTACTAAATTTAACACACTATTGTGGTTTAACCACAGTAGGTGCTAAGCTTTCCACAGACCCTCACTTGCTTCCCCTAGAGTAACATGGGGGGAGAAAATCAAAAGGGTAAAAGTGAGGAAATTCAAGGTTTGAGATTAAGAGAGTTTCAAAGCTACAGCAAAACCTGCACATGTAAAAAAAGCAAAGTAAGGAAGTCATTCACCACTTCCCATGGGCAGGTGGGTGTTCAGCCATCCAGCGCAGCAGGGCTCCATCACACGTAATGGTGACTTGGGAAGACAAATGCCACCACTACAAACATCCTTCTTCCCCCAGCTTTATATGGGGAGAACGACATCATATGGCAAGGAATGTCCCTTTGGTCAGTTGGAGTCAGTTGTCCTGGCTGTGTCCCCTTCCCTACTCCTTGTGTCCCCCATGCCTACTCACTGGTGCAGTTGGGTGAGAAACAGAAAAGGGCTTGAAGCCGTGCAAGTACTGCTCAGCAATAACAAAGAACATCCCTGTGTTATCACCACTATTCTGTGCTGATTTGCAAATCCAAAACACAATACCATGTGAGCTACTATGAAGAAAACAACACAAAAACAATCTGTAGAAGACACCAGCAAGAGCCCTTTGGTGATATTCAAACCTTTACTGTATTTGAAAGCTGGTTTACAGAAAACAAGTTTCCTATTTTCAGTACTGTTCAACAGCTCTTTCTTGTGATCACAAAGACTTTATTCCTAGACACTATTCTCCTTTTCCACAACTTCTGCAATATATTTCCTTATTACACATTTTCCCTACAGCCTGTGCCACCAGGAGACCCTGCTGTTGAGGACTTAGCAGAGGACCAGTTGCTTGGTTTCAAACAGAAGTTTGAGAAGGAGGTGACAGAGCAGCCTAACAAGTACTGTGAAGCTCTGGTAACAAATACACCAGCCTAACTACTCCATCCCCTCTTGTTTTCACTGCCTAAATACTTCAAACATGCTCTAGAAATGGGAAATTTTCCAACAGTGTCTAGCAGACTGTTTCAAATGGCCATTTTTTTCTTGAGTAAGTGGGAATAAATCAACATGTACTGTAAGGCTGCTTTCAATCTAAATTCTGATGCATTGCTTGTTATCAAGATGCAAAATACCCAAACACTTTTGGTGTTCATATTTACTCTGAAGCTCTTATATAAATAAGATGAAAATTGAGGTAAGAATCAATAACTAATGATTAGCAATAAAATTGAAAGTACTTACATTAAACTTAATAATGTCATATATCAAGTACCGAGGGACAACCTGTCCATTAACCTTGTCGATGATCATTTCCTTAAAAGAAAAGAGAAAGCGTTGGCATTTTTTTCATAAATATAGAAGAAGAATGTCGACACATTTATACTTAGTGCATATACCTATAAGCATGATGCGGTCAAACACTGCCCACGTCTTTATTACAAAAAATATTTTACAACAGGTCAAGATTATAAAAATATTATTGTGGTCTTAAAAGTCTCTCATGAAACATTCAATGAAACACCAGGAAGCTGTGCTAGGGCTTCCCATTCTGATTTGCAACATTTATACATTAGTTTTCCCACAGCTTTCAAAATCTAGAGTGAATAATGAGTTTTTAGAAACCTCAATAAGAACTGTCATCCTAAGTCAACCAAGCACTACTGGAAATCTCACCCACAGTCAGAAGTACAACAGAGAGGATGTAAAGAACAAGCATTCACATTCATTTTCTATGCTCAGGTTGGATCTTTTCATTTTAACAGCGTCTTAGGCAGCAGTGAGATCTGCAATTTGCTTGAACGTTGCACTGTGACTAAACAGTATGGCCCCTTCAAACAGAAATATCACAGAGACTCTCTGCATCACATGAAGTCAGTTAACATTCAACATGTACTGGCAAATCATATTGAAAATACGTCAGGTAGGGGAAGAACATTAATGATCAACATCCAAACATAAAAATGTTGCCTGAACTTGATGGTACATACAAAAATACATATACCTTACATGGCAGTGCTTACACCTGTAACTCAGGCTTCCTATGATGGGAATCAGACGTAGTATCTAGAGTTCGATGAACTAACTAGGAAGACTGAAAATGGTAACAACCAACCACTGGAAGATCTTTTCCAGAGACAACTCTGAAATAATCACTTCTCTAAAAGCAATCCAACTTCTCCCTAACTCCCTCCCCCACCTGATTCTTGGCTAATGAGCTGTATCAGCTATGGATTTTTTTCTAAAAATATCAAGTTAAAATTCCAAATTCACACAAACAAGATAAAACAATTGAAAAACATGGAAACAGTCCACTATGACATGATGAAAACAAAATCAGGAGCTCAAGAATTATTCCAAAAAAGAACATTACATCAACTCAAATTAATTTTTAGTTAATGTCTTGCTATGTTAGTAGCATTTTTATGTCTTACAACCTTTTAATTTCTCTCAGAATCCATAAATTCTACAAAATAAACCCAATGAAGTCCGATTGACTCATGTAAGATTAATTTTCAGTCTGTACAACAATAACAAGATTCTCTAATTGTACCTAGCATTTAACCACAATTTGCTTTGAAAAATAAGCAAGCAGTTCAGTTGTAAAAATATAGATTTGTTTTAAAGCAAACACAAGGCTTGAAGCATTTAAAACCAAACCAGAAAACATGAACATGTTCTCAAAAACCACTGGGAAATCTAAGTTGCCTGCTTAATATTTTGGAATCTCATCTTCTGCGAACACAACACTGAGATGGAGATTGGGATTTCAAAGTCATGTGCAGCATTCACAGGTGTGAATGACAACCTGAGCTGACCTTACACATTGCTCCACATAATTAAAAAAAAAAATTAAAAAAAACATAAATCCAATGAGTGAAAACTATTCCTTTGTAACATTACAATATCTTACTCTTACCTCTAAAAATTTAGTCAGAAGCACTGTAAAATAACATGAACAAAGAAAGTCTACATAGAAGTGATGTAACAAAACGCCATTCCATTAGTTCCCAATACTTAGGTAGGACACTGGTGGGCTCTCAAAGGAACAGCAGACACAATGCTGCAATGCCTTCTTTGACAATAAATTTTATAACTAACTACAAGAACAGATGGGTACGACTCAAGAGACAGAAGGCATGATATGCAAACTTGGAAGAGTGTATAAAGATATAATGCAACGGGGAAAAAAACCCAGGATAAAAAACCCCACCTGAAATTCTTGATAGCAATCAGCTGAAACAAGTAACAAAGTAACAGTGAAACAAAAGAATGTCATTGTATTTCATTAACTATCAACTGAACTGGCAGGTGAAACAACTTTTTGAAACACATTTAATTGAGCACATATTCAGGGTTTAAGGACTCACTTTCTCAGCATGCATATTCAGAGCCTCAGCTTTGATGCAAAGCTAGCATTTGTATGCAAAACCCTGAAAACATTTCAGTGCCTGGTATTACAAGATTTTATGCCTAATTTTAAAAATCTGAATCTCTGCATATTCAGTTTAAGAAGGATTATAAAATACAACAAAGAGGACCAAGAACTGTTTTTAAACATCCTTTGAAATGTTTATTTTTAACTTTTTCTCCACTTCAGACATGCAAACATTTTTATTCTATTACTGATCAAACAAGCCTTTTTCCTCATCTCCTCCCTTCTTTTCTTCCTCCCCTGCCTCCTGTTCTCTTTGACATCCTGACTGAAATCCCAGCTACCAGAGCAAAAAACAATAGCACAATATGCCTTAGAAGATGAGATGACAAATTCCTGCGCTGCTCATCTCCATCAAGGCAACAACATTCCCTGCTCCATTAGTTACGCCAATACAACTGTCATAAGGCAAAAGCTGTAAAGTGAGCATAGGAATGGTTCAGATTAGAAATGTTCTAACACATCATTATTTTACAGTCTGATTTCAGAATCTTCCTTGAAATTATCAGCATTGAAAAATACCCCAGGGAACAGACCCCAGAGACAAGTTCAGAGAAGCTGGGAAAATGTATTATTTGAGGAATGACCACAATTAAACTCACCCGTTCTGACCTGAGTAATAACCTGATACTGTAAGACTATATTTAAGCCAATTTATAGATAACTAAAAACTGAAACCCAAATCCACTCACATGACATGTTAATATAACATAAAACTATCCATAAGGCACACCTGCATCCATGCAGTTCCTCCTACAGACTCCATGCAGATTCACAGCCAGTATTGTGTGTTTTAAAACTACCTCTGCTAGTCAGTATGATCTTTAGCACTTGTCCATTAGCTGCTGGTTTAGGTATCCACTTAACCCATGGGCCTGAAGAACAAGGTCCAGTGATCAATTAATGCAATGTAATCTTGCAACACTGTGCTGGTGTCACTCTCCTCAATCTTCTGGTGTTGCAAAGCACAGTTGTACAGTCTATTAGACCTGCAACAGTGCAAAGGGCTTTTTGTTGGACAAGTACCAAAAGAACAATGCTGGATTGAGAGCTCATGGACTTTTTTCTTTGAATCACATCACTAGCAAGTAACTTGGATTTAAAATAATCCAAATTTTAATCACAAAGCAAAGGATCCAATTTTACTAGCCACTTGCCGAATGTATTTTTTGTTGACACAGAGTATGGAATCAGATCTAATAATACATCTGTTTGTTGTTCCTTTTTCCTCCTGTGCCTTGTCTTAATCTCTCATCCATTTATCTTTAACACAATTCTAGTCGCTGCTGTATTTCGGGAATGAAAATAACTTTTGTTTCTTGCCTTTTTTCCTAAATCTACTTTGCATAAATCTATTTTGCACCAGCTTTTGAAAACTCAAAACGTTTTAAGTTCTGCAATATCTGAGACAGTTTACAAATAGGTAAGATCTCTACTGATATAAAAACATAGATAAATCTTTATCTCACTCTCTGTTTATGGAGTTCCTGGCCCTCCTAAGTCTTCAAGTGTGAACGATATTTTATATAAAAATAAAATAGATTAAAAAGTTGTATTAAAATTGTAAAATGTATTTCAAGACTAAGAATGCCTCTGCATTTTCTACTCAACTGTTCCAAAGCTAAGCAGAATGCCAAGAAAGCTTCTGAAAATAGCTATTTAGTTTTTTTCCACGGCAGCCAAAACATTTGAACAAAACTCTGCATTCTCTCAGATGGCACTATGGATGCAAAACCCTTGGCTCCTAAAGTAGTAAGTCATACTAGTCACCTGTAGGTGACAAATTAGCTTTAATGAGCTTTGCAGGAAACTTTCTTCCATGACAGGAGAACAATTGCAACTGAAGAGCTGGAGATGAGCACAGTGTTGCAGATCTGTCATCATCCAAGACGTAACTGATCACATAAGAACTGTTTGCAAGTAATTTCAGCCTGAAGTGAACCACAAATGCATCTGAAATTCTCAAAGACAACCACATGAAAGGCCTACACCAGAGGACTTAAAAAAAGTTAATAGATCCCTGAATGCATGGAAATTTCCTTTATGAAAGTATCAGGTATACTGTCATTCTAAATAATGTTAGGGGGAATTACCTAATCTTTTGTATTTTTAAAACCAGTAGTTGTTTGCTTCATGGCACTGATATTTCTGTTTTCTCTTTCCTTTTTTCTCATATATTAAGAATACTGTAAAGCAATACCAATTGGGCCACCTCATTCTACACTTTCATTCCCTGAGAGAAAGCTACTTCAAGGACAGTAAGTATGAACTACTTCAGCCTGTAATTAAAGAATTAACTTCAACAGCCCTTCAAGCACTAATTAGCAAAATATGTTAATAGAGAAAAAGCCAACTTCTTCTCATGGATTTAAAAAATAAAATAAAATCAATCGTGCATATATTTAGAGTAAAGGATCATTCATGGAAATTTTCATTTGGCATCAACATTAAACAAATATTCTACTACAAAGCTAAGCTCTTCTGACGCTTCAAATAACAGGCAAGTCTTATCCTCAAACCTGTTAAAGAAATTTCAATTGAAAAAAAACTATTCCAGCAACAGCTTTTTATTTAACTAACCATACTAAAACAAATTTAGAAATCTATACTATGGAAAGTATTTATCCATTGAAAGGTTTTAGCTTTATCTCAGGGTACTTCATTCAATCAGTATTTGTTCATTTCATGTCATTTCGCTTTTCACTTTATTAAAAAAAAAATGTGGGAGGGAAAAAAATCACAGTAAGACTGATTTTATGCCAGTGAAGTGAAACACCAAAAATGCACTGTAACAGTCAAACATTTACAGAACAACAAATTAAGCAAAGTTATAGTTCATGCCACGGATACCTGAGAGAACTTCAGTTATTCTTACGAGACTTAACTAATAAATCTGGGAACACAATACACCAGATCAGACCTTCCATGCCCCACAGCCACATTATGCACTTATCTCAATTTCCCTGTCTTCCACCTTGTACATATCAGCCACCTTTACTAAAACATCTCTTTTGAAAGAAAAAGAATAATTAAATAAATAAATGAAAGAGCAGTCATTTCCCTCAAGAACACCTAGGATTGCACCATATGGATACCAGCAAGTCATTGCTTTCTCAAGAGCCTTAGAAGTGGCAGGGGCAAAAAATAGCAGTACCAGGCTTTTTATCTCAAAAGTATGGAACCTAATGTATGTCATTAAGAATAATATTATGTATATCATCAGGGAGCTGCCTGGCTGAAGAAGCTCCTACAAGACACGACAGCTTGTGCAACCACTTTTGAGCTGAAAGCATGGCATTTCTTGCATTATGCTCTCAATTTTTCAGTGAAGCAGAGGTGGTGGAAAATATTCCATTATCTGCTTCTCTGTCCCTGAGACAGTACATCGTTCTTGCAGTAATTATCCTCACAGATTCAATTTATACATGCTTCACATGTAAATGTGTGTTCAGTAAGACAGATCAGTCACAGAAGTGACATTTCAAAAAGAATACTGACAACAAGGGCCTGAGAAAGGAAGAAAGTTAATAAAGACAATATGGTCTCCTGTATATGAAAAGTGCATTAGGCTTCAGAAGATATCTCAGGTATAAAAATACTTCATCAAGCAGGAGTTACAGCAATGTACAGTCTCCAACGCTACTGAAACTTAATAGGAAACTGCATTGATCTATTAGTGTAAGAGCTAATGAAGTTCTTTTGGTCATGTGAAATAGGACAGTCAAGAAAGGAATAATTTCTTCTTGTGGCTATTGCTCTGAAAAGTTTACCACCAGTAGTCCAGCCCAGCCTCCAAAATACAGATGTTTTACAGCTTGTTTTACAATTGGCTCAAAAGGTTCATTAGCAAGTTTACGTAATTTAAATTAGCATAGCAACTTAGAAATGTTTTAGCCTTAAATAAATATAACCAAGCCATTTCTAAATTATTCAAAAATTCAAATCAGCTGAAAATAAAGGTGACAGAAACAAAGACATCAATCCACAAAAGTGTATCAAAAGATGATGAATATTTTATCAAATTTCAGAAGTATTTCCATAAGCTGTATAAAATTGACCATGTTTACTATTTCAAAATACAAAGCTGCAGCAAGAGATGAAGTTCTGCAATAATTTTTTTTAAGTTCTCTTCAAGCCTTTTCTCATATTCAGAAAATGTCATCTCAATACCTTGATTTATTTCAAAGACAAACAGCTCCCCCCAGAGCAGTCATCAATGCCATTCTGTAGGCAAGTCATTTCTTATAAAATGCAATTCCCACATTCAGCCAGTGACTGAACCTATATTCCTCCGGAAATCCTATGATTCACTGATCCAGGCCTAAAAATTTGGCCCTGTTTATGAAGAAAAGCAAACAGCACTGAAATTGTTACAATAATTATACAGTGTGCTCCTTACCCCATCTAGAAGAGTGTTTGTTAGATGTGTGCGAAGATCTTTACGAAACGGAAATTCCAGGTTGGATACATGAAAAATGGAATTGTCTCTATCAATCATATAAACTTCATTCTTGCCATCAATCAGCATCATGTACCTGCAAAGGCAATGCTAAGATATTATAATTACAGGTATATCCTCAAGATCTCTATTACTTTGTTTTATATTAAGTGTTGAAAATAAGCAATCATGACAGATATTATAAAAAAAAATTTAAAAGTATTTTTTTACATTTAAAACCTGTAAGCTGACCAAAGGGATATCCCAGACCATATGACGTTGCTCTCAGCAATAAAAAATGGGACAAGGAGGAGGAAGGAGGGGACATTTGGAGTCAGCGTGTTTTTCTTCCCAAGTCACCATTGTCAGTGATGAAGCCCAGCTTTCCTGGAAATGGCTAAATACCTGCCTGCCAATGGGGAATAGTAAATCAATTCTTTATTTATCCTTATATTTATCTCAACCCCCAAGCTCACTTTTTTTTTCTCACTTTTACCCTTCTGATTCTCTTCCCCATCTCCCTACAGGGGGGAGAGTGCAAGTGACTGCATGGGCTTGGTTGCTACAGGAGTTAAACCAGGCCACACTTTGAATATTCCTTTCACATGGACAAACGCTGCTGGGCTACAATCCTTCAACTGAGTCCAAGTAACAGGCCTCTTAAAGCCCACAGAGACTTTTCACTGGCATTCTGTACGGAAACAAAGTTTTTGTTAAGCATACCTATCTGCATGTTATCTTCCTTCACAATTAGATGATCTGGATGGTCCCTTCCAATCCAAACCATTCTATGACCCTATGATTTCTATGATTCCGTATCTTACTTCAGAGAGATGCTGAGAAACAGCATGTGCTGACTTTGAAGACAGAAAAAAATTTTGTCTCAGGACAGTAAATTACTTTCATGTAGACCCATTTGTCTGGGTCTCATGGTAATATACCTGTCTAACTTAGAATCTGAACAAGTTCTCTTATTGAGAAAGACATTAAACTGATCCAGATATGTCTCATTTTGAAAGTAGTTTTTTTGAGGTTTTTTTAGCTGAATGGCTGAAAACCCCTCCACCCTCCCAATTTAATAAACTATTGAGACAAAACTCTGAATGTGGTCCAAACAACAGAATTTATCAGAATTCTAACAACTACCAACATAAGACAGAAAAAATTTGGTCAAGGATGGACTGACAAACAGAAGTGTTCTATGAGCAGCTAATAATTGAAAATGTGCAAGAAACAAAAGAGATAAATTCAGTTTCACCAAAAGCTTGCCTATCAGTTAATGACGGATTTGAGCTGGTTGGTTGGTTGCAGTTTTTTGTTTGTTTGCTTGTTCCACTCAAAAAGCTTAAGTTCATGTGCTTAATGTCAGGTTTAAGGTTTTCTCCAGATGACACTACAAGCATTCATGGAGAAATCTTGTAGACTGCTGATCAGTACATTTCTGAATATTATTTTGATGTACCATGGCCATTTATATTTTAAGAAGTTAATTAAGGTATTAGCAGATAAGCACTTACATCAGAATAGAGAACACGCCTCTGGGCAACACCACAAAGGCAAAGAAAGAAGAGCAATGATTTCTCAAATACATTCACTAGAGACAGAACACAGGAACTTAACTGTCATGCATTGCACTGCCCACTGTGAACACTACTTGCTATTACAGCTGTACATTTATTACTAATTACCTCTATTGTGTGAGCACCCAAAAGCTCCAATTAGTAACCAGGCCCCATTGTTTTAGATTCTGGGCAAGTACACAAGATGACATGGTCCTACATCAGATGGCTCAATCCAAATGTAAAACCAGACAAGTGAATAAAAGAACAAAGGCAGAGCAGCAAAAAGAGCAATAACAGAACTGCTCATTCACCTTTGAAAACTATACATGGAAGTAGAGAACCATGTTTGAGCTACAAACATCATCTCTTGAAACTGTCAGTCCAATCACTACAAACCAGTCAGTTTCCACTGAAACAGAAATTCTGACAAATAAAGGGTCACGGCGTCAACACAGATTAATCTCACAAACAGATAAAATATCTAGTCATAGAAATGGTAAAATCTGAAGTTTCATTAGAAGCTACTTTTCATTCACTTCTGGTCCTGAGGCAAGGTCCGTTATTAATTCTAATTGGACATTATTATTAACACAATAATTCAGGAAATAGGATGAAAATTTCATTAGCAGAGTGACAGCTCTTGGCGTTAGACAAACAGATCTCCAATCACCTACCAGAGTATTAATAACTTTAATTTTTAAACTTTAAAAAATGTCAACCATCAAATTAAGTTTTTTCTTCAGAAATCAATTATTTTTAGCATACCCAAATAAAGGCAACTGTATCAAAGGCTCATTTACCTCCACATATATCCTGTATCATGCAGTCCACATCAGTTGGGCCCAAAATACAAGCTAAAAGAATGATTAGACTTCCATTTTCAGTTAAGTTTGTTTTGGCGGTGGTAGGTTTTTGGTTTTTTACACAATTCTGAAGCTCACATAAGCTACACTGAAAATCCTAACTTAAAAACTGAGGTTTCTCCTTCATGTGGATGTTTATCATTTTTCATCATTAAATTTGAAAGTACATTTTGGGAGAATAGTACTTAATGCAAAATAAGGCAAATTACTTGGTATCCCTCAGCCTATGGTCATTGAGATTAATGAACAAGAACAGAACTGCATTTCCCAAGCTCCAAATCCAATACTGTACCCATTGGAACACGTGGCCTCTGCCCTCTTTTCCAAATTATTAGGATTCACAAAACTGGGCTTGAAAATTCTCCCCCAACACAGTACCTCACTACACATGGTGTAGTGCTTGCCAAAACATATTTACCACAGAACTGATTGCCTATGTTTTTCCTCTGACTTCAGTTTTGTGATGTGCTTTATCTATGTTTAAGTTCTTTCAGCCAAAATCACAGCAACCATCTCAGCAATAAGGTTACATATGTTAATTTTGTGCTTTATAGGAGTTTTAAAACCTTACGTATAATACAAAAATATAATACAGCTTCTTCAAACTTTAAGATCTCATTTTCTCAGTTTGAGTTCAACACACAAGTAATTTTCTGAAAAAAAACTACAAGTAGCAAATGGATTAGAAATATTGTTTCAAAGGAAGCTTAAAAATTCAGCTCCTCTAGGAGCCTTCTTTGCCCTGCAGTATTTCTTTAGACAGGCTATATCAAAGAAGATTATTTATTTCGACACAGTGCCGCCGTCGCCGCTTTTTTTTCATTTTCCTTTTTAAATATGCCTGTGTCTGTATTATCACATTGAAGAATGCAAAATATAAGAAATTCCATCATCAACTCTAAGCACAAAATACATGGAAGCTCTCCATTCCCAAGGGTGTTCATTACACAGCCTGGAATTCAGTCTTGTGAAAGTGCTGCCCTCCCACACAAATAAGCATTACCCAAATCCGAATAGCAATTAGCATCACTAATATGCTCGCTGACGCAGAGGCAACAACGAAATCCTGTGGCAGATATGATTTTCAATTTCTCAATTTCCTTTTATGATTGGCAGTGCTTCAAAACCACGAGCTTGTTGCCACTCTGTAGATGGATCACCTCAGACAAGGCCAAGTCACACAAGCGCTTTCCTTTGGACCCTGACACTCCCTCCTGGCAAGAAAGAATCAGCTTCTGGCCAGATCCATCAAACACTGAGGGAAAGGCCAGGAGAATGAAAATTAATGACTGCCCTTTATCCACTGGCAGTAGGAGATCATCTATCTGTGTCACTAAGCTGCTGCAGTTCCATGTCCTGACCCAAATCCAGACTGTGCTGGATTTAGAGTAAGTTTAAATTAGAAGAGTTTGAAGTTGGCCTGTGGCACATGGAGCAAAAGACCCTAAATATCCCAATAGATGGGGAAGGCTCAGCTTGCTTTCTTCTGTTAATTGCTGCTGGCAATGGTTACTGCTTCAAACTGTGTCTCCTCAAGGATGACAAAGCCTGGATATAGGGACACTAACACAGGAACTTACAAGAAGACTTACAATATTATTTTCAACATGTAAACAAAAGGAAAACAATGTCTTTTTAATCAGCACACTGACAGTTCTGTCACAAACCACCTTCTCCAAAGCTGTACACGTGTTGTCATCTGCATGAGTACACAGCACACCAGCCAGCAAGAAACACTGCTTGCTACATGCATAAGCTGCTGTAGAATTATGTATTTGACAGTCCAAATTCCAAATAATTTTTGTAAAAACACTCACATAGACCTTTGGAAGTTAGTCTGCTCTGAGTATACCAACACTTTGTATTTCTCTCACATATTTCTAGGTTAAAGTATGCCATCAACAGTCTCCATGGCATTTTAAACCAAAAAAATCCCTTAGATTGTGACTGACAGTCATTTCCAATTAACAGCCTCCAGCTCCATTATTTCTCATTCATGACCTTGCATTTTCTACTAGTAAATATCTTTCCAGTTTTATTATTCTGCTCCTCAGTGAATTCAGTGGCTGATTTCCCTCATTTGTTTATCAGAACATACTTGGATTCTGTTTCAAAATACTTAATGATAAAACAAAATTAATATTCAGGTCTCTACTTGTGGCTTTTTATGCATTTTCTTTCAAAAGCATCCAGTGCCATTTTCTTTCAATCTGTTCTTTACCTGCCTTAGAATTCTAGCAATCTTCTTGGACTCACTCTCTCTAATAAATAGAAATTTTGTCAAAGTCCAGAAGCATGAGATATACCAGTCTTCCTAGGTCAAAACCACAATTTTTCCCTTATACAAACTCCTACCAAAATGGCTGAACTCAGAGGAAATGCCATTCCTCATCTATACTGCAGACCGTGTTCCTCAGTCACAGTAATTCTGAGTAATTCTATTAACTACTGCCCTTAGGGCAACCAAATCTGTCATTTAATAAAGAGAAAACCTGCATTTTTGTTCTACTTTTACCTCTCATTACAATCACAATGATATAAATTTAAAGCAAACCCTTAGCATGAATGATCCAAACTTAGCTTCTAAAATCAAGACTTTTTTTTCCCCTCAATATTAAAATACTGTTACTAGGCTCTTGCTTAGTACATAAATGTATCTTGTGTATCTCTTACTACACTCAGAAGCACCTGGATTTGTCACCTGTCAAAACTCTCCAGCAATCTTCCACCCTCGTAAGAGGGTAGAATTCACCTTCTGGTTAACTTTCACAGTTGTAAGGTGTCTCCGTGGGGTGAAATGATCCATTCCCTGTGCTTCAAAACTGTCTTGGTTAAACTCTTATTATGGAGGTCAAGACACTCAGCTTGCATTGGATGTTCAAGTGTGCTCATAGTGACAGCTCTGATCAGGTGTCTGCAGCAGATTCAGCAGTAACCCGGAAGTTTTCCTTAACAATCCTGTAGTGTTTTTTAAAAAATCTGAACTCTGTAACAATTTTTTATCCTTCAAGTATTAGGAAAATAAAATGTTATTCCTCATATTTTATTTTGCATCTTTCCTAGACAAAATGAATGCTTTCCAATATTCATGTTACAGTCAAGAAACTTATCCTAGAGTTCATCTGCTACACCAACATCTAATTTCATGAGAAATCAGAATGTTTCCAACATCCAGCCTCATCATATTCTGAATCACTCATTCAAGATACCACTGCCCTGACTCAATGCTTCTTCAGAAAAAAAAATAATTTTCTTGTCTCATTGATCACCTCATACATCACAATGGAAAGGCTATGCTTGATTTTGATATGCATAGCATCATTTCAGGTGGAAAAGACCTTTAGGATAATTGAGTCCAAATGTAAACCTAACACTGCCAAGTCCACCACTAAACCATGTCCCAAAGTGTGACATCTACATGTCTTCTAAATACCCCCAGGCATTGATGAATTGATCTTCACCAACCACCCTGCTTATTTGAGAACAAAGAATTTCCTTTCCACAAGATTTGTTGAGGTGGTATTCCACATAATGAAGTAACCTTGTCAAGTCACCACTGTAAGTTAAGAGATACCACACAGCTTATACAGCTTTTCAGTTTCCGTAATTTTTACTACTCATCAGTGTCCTCCACAGTTCTCACTCAGCATCAAAATCTTTTTCTTATTCTTGCCTGCCACCATTCTCCTTTAAACTCTGAACTCAAGTTTCTCTTTTCATTTGTTCCCCTTGACAACGCAAGGTCCACGGAAGATATTTTGTGACTGTTATGGCCCTGAACATCATCAGAAGTGAGGAAGTGGATCTGCAGATAACATTTGCTACAGAAATCTTCAATATGCCCAGAACTACAGCAATAAACACTGCCAGTTTTGATCTCCAAAGGGAACCACAGCCAGGAAGAGAAGAAATGCGACCACTCTTCCCCACCTTACAAGGTTCTGAATTAACTGCCAGCTGAGAAAGTTCATATAGCAGCTACTTTTTAGTGGTCAGTGAGAGCACAGAATTGCAGCTGCAGCCAAACAAGCAAACAAACAAAACAAATCAGCAAACAAATAATTAGGTCAGATAACAAACAGGGTAGTGCAAAATACAGAAATAATGTTGCATCATTATACAACTTTATGGTATCCCCTCAGCCGGGATACAGCATGCACCAGCATTAACAGAGAAGTCAGTTTTTGAATAAAGGAGACAACGGCAACAACTAAGGACCATGGAAAAATGCATAAGAAGTGTGGAAACGAGTATAATTTCTCCTAATAAAGTATTCCAGTTTATACTGAGCTCAAACTTTAGCTTTTCCTGTTTTATAAAGCTATAAATTTATAAAAGATGAAGATGTTTTAATTAATTTAACAGATGGCAAATTCAAAACCAATGTAAAACTACATTTTCTATCTAAAGTATTATTAGAATGTGAAACTGCTGGTAAAACCAAGAATTTAGCAAGGTTAAAAAAGACTATCCAGTTACAGTGTTTTTCTTGTCTGTCTTCCAGGGTTTTAATTAAGTCAGAGTGCTGTGGAGGTTTTGTTTCTTTATTTTTAGAAGGATATTAAACCTTATGGGTTAAATTTAAAGTTGTCTTGTAATCATTATTTGACTTACAACGGAGGGTAAATTAAACTACAACTACTACATACTGAAGAGCTCTTATAGTGCACCATGACGTGATTTGTCTGACATAAAACAAAAGAATTGTTAACAAGCTAGAAAATATATGACCCAGTAACAACCTGTATACTATCAGATTAATTTTAAAAATTAAATTCTTTTTGTTTCACCCAAACTTCAATGATGCTAAATGCATTGCTAAATTAGCAATAGGAACACTATTGAAAAACAGCTGCATGGTATATAAAGTTCTGATTACTTTTTTCTAAACCTGTAAGATTAATGGAACAAACTATGTCTCAAGCTTGACTGAACTCCTGAATTGTTTCATAATTTTTACTGTTGTTGTTATTATTATTATTACTGTATTAATTATTTATTGCAGGTAAGAGTTTCAAGCTTGCTTGAACTTCTTTGCCTCCATCCCTCTCCACAAACCTTTGTCCGAAAATATTTTGGAGGTATAGGGCAAAACTCATGCCTGAAACAACAGGCTAAAAAATATATATATAAGAAAGAACAACAAATTAATTTAGCATTAGATGACAAATAGTTACATTCCTTCTCTCCCCAAGCAAGTGAACCATAATGTCTCTCACGGAGGGCCGTAACAGAGCAGTCACGAAAAGAGTAACACACCTTTGAAAAAGGAGATCCCCTTAACTTGGAACCGATTTATGCCAGAGCGTATTCTGGGTCAATTCCACCTGCACCGCCGGCACAAGTCACAGCAGGAACACAACTGCCATTTGTGCTCACAGAACAGATCAGCTCCAAGAGAAACGGATGCCCTAGATTTCTGTATAGTTCAACTTCACAAGCTGAATGTCATTCTTCCCTGACTGAACATAAGCCGTTACGCTTCACGGATGTGTCTGTAATCCCCCCCAGGAGAACCAGCAGCACAGAATGTACTGTTCCACTATTAAAAGTGGTCTGGGAGAAAGGAAAATAAATAAATAAACCAGTAATCATTGATACTGGCTGCTTGAAAATCAGATATACATGCAGGCACACCCTTTGTCTGGATCTTATTAGAACATTTTAGGACTACAGTTGAATATTCTAAAATCAGTATTCATAGCACAAGCTACATAATAAGCATTTTAATGTATTAACTATTTACAAATAAACAAAAGAACTTGCTCAGAAGACAATCTGTTCAAATACTCAAATAGTTACATATGAATAATCAGTTAGGCAGCACTTTTCAAAGAGCCCAGAATTGTGACCATAAAACTCTGTGTGTTGTCAAGAGGCTTCAGAACTGTAAAGTATCTGCTGCTTCACAGAATACACTTCCTGTGTAGCATCTCATCAGCAGTGCTCCTTAGTCACTTAAGGAAGGGAAAACCTTCTTTCAGGGTCCTGACAGTTTTGCAAGCACATATAAATGAGAAACCACAACATAGAGTAAGAATGCTTTCTTTGGCCATTCAAGTCAATTTGGATCCAAATGAGGAATGACATGTTCTGTCACTCCTGTTTATTCATTCCTCTACATTGACTCAATGACTGTAAAAGGAAGATTTCAGGAGATGAAGAAGCAACAAAGTGATATGGATGTCTTAGTATTAAATACATAAATACACCATCACTGTACCCCAACAAAAAAAAAACCCAACACAAACCCAGACATATTTTTATATCCAATGGTTCCATACATTAGTCCAACAGTTTATAACATTCTGTGCTGCCTCATTTGACTTACAGTCTCCTAATCAAGAGAGACCTCTCCTGATTCAAAATTAATAGTTAAACAAAATGAATGAGTTGCCTGGTGATGCCTGGCTATCAAAACCTGACAGCTCCTTTTCTGCTGTCAAAGTCTGCTAGGCAAAGTCTAGACATGCCCTCATTGCCTGCACAGTAGGAAAAAAAGGGGAAAAGGACAGCATGGCAACAGGTGGAGATAATGAGACCACCTTGTACTAGACTTTCCTTGCCCTGAGCTAGAATATCTTTACCTAGAGACAGGGGACATGCTAAACAAACTGGAAGTGCCCTTAATCCAAACTCAATTTATCAAAGTTTTATTTTTACACTCCCAAATGACAACTCAATTAAGCATACAGTATTTACGGGTTCTAATGCTGTGGAAAACAGGCAGTATTAGTCTTGTAATCCTAAATTTACTGCCCAATACAATTGTACAGGACAATTATTAAGATGCAGAGTGAACAACTCACATCTCAGCTCCTAAACCTTCAACTCTTTAGTGTCAAAAATACATTATTCCTGCCTCCCCATCCCGTCTCCTCTTCCTCTCCCTACCTAAACACATAAAATCATGACTTAGGCATCAGCTTTTTAGAAAATTAAGAGGAATGCTGTTTAGAGTGCTCAACATCTATTAATTGCTCTTTTCAGCAATCATTAGAAAGGCAGTTTATACATTTTAATCCTGAACCATTTATGTGATCTTTATATACTTTTGCAGAAGTTTCTGACATTACGTGATCATTACACACTTCAAAGTTAAACTGCAGATTCCTAACAACTGCTAGTACAGTAGTTTATAAAAACTATTTATTTCGAGCTCTTAATCTTGATTGGGAGTAAAAGCTTTACTGCAACCATTTCAATAACTTTCACAACTTTAGTTTCCAGACAAAATATATGCTATCTCCACTTAGATATATTATTCAAAATAAAGTCAATGAAATTAAGTCCACATGGATTGCAGCCTCATTCTCAACCAATATTCTTCCATTTACAGAGGTAGATGTACAGAACTAGTTTAAAAACAGGTGAGCTTGTTTTCTCCTAAAGAATAGTTAAAATAATTATGAAGAAGGACCACAAGGGACTATGGCGTGTAAAGAAAAACTGCAATTCTTTCCCCATGATCTTAAAAACATGACATAAAAACACAGTGCGAAGATTGGAAAACTGGACTAGGAACAGTCACTTTAATCTTTAAAGTAAGGATTTTGGTTCCAAATCTCTTCTTTAAGTGTCATCCCATTCTGACAATTTCATGCAAATAATAATAGAAAAACCCTTACAACTAGTTCTTTGAGACATTCAATGAAAATAATACAAATGTCTGAACAACGGCTGTCCTACACACACAAATGATGTATAATTACCAGCTGAGGCTTTGCCCATTGCTGATAGTTACATAAGCACAATTGAATCAAGCTCATTTAACTTGGAATCAAATAACTTGGGTTAAGCCCAGTTGTTCACAAAACCTGTCGCTCCTATAAAAAAAATTCATTTGGTCCTGAAAAGTCTATGTAGCATATGCCTAGCCCTGAATATTTCCATCCTTTAAAATTTCCCACCACTGAAACATGCCACAGCCACAGAGAAAGGGATACACAATACTACCAACTAATGGTGCAAAACTGATTAATATTCAAGTCTATTTCTTAAGGTAAGTGGGGAGAGGAAGAAGGAAAAGGAAAGAAAGGTGTGGTTCAAAAGCAGCCAGATGATTCTCATGTGGGTTCTTCACCCTGTCCTATGATGAGGAGGCCAACATTCCTTCCTTACTCCAAGACCATCAACATGTATTAACCCTAAATATGACTCAATGACAAGACACTCAAAACACAATTTATAATAATTCACTTTCTCAGTAGCTATCTGGGTCAGAAGGCAAGGTGCCCAGGGAGGGAGTATTCATACCTTGAGAAATGCTCTTTTACTCATAAATGCTTTGTTGTGATTAACAGCCCTTAACTTTCCTGCTAACACCATTTCTGAAGATGTCTGAAAATCTCAACACCCTAAATTTTTGTCCCCACCTCTAAATTAGGGAAGAATGCACTAACAATTGTGCAACCCTCTAATTCAGGAACTTATCACTACTGGGCAGAAAACTTCACATCCATGAGAATCTGGTCATGTAATTTGTACAATCTGAAAATTAATCTATGGCTTCTTCCTCATTCCCAATAGTCTCCTTCAAGTTCAACTCCACATTAACATCTTTGCTCCCAGGAGACAAGCTTTCCATTCTCCAGATCTGCTTTCATGACAATCCGGTCTCTTGTTCTTAATAATGAGTTCTCAAGCGTATAGATCTGGGGTTTAATTGGATTAGTACTACTCTCCAATCTCCTCTGTCCTCCTTCATTCTCATTATTATCTCAACTTTCTCTCCTCTCTCTCAGGGATAATAGTTTTTCCATGAACCCATTCAGCTATCTTTTCTTTAAGCCTCTACAGACAGGCAACCATTCTGCTTCCTTGCCACCTAATTTTGGGCTAGTATCTTTTTCCTCCTAATTTCTAAAACGAACAAATATCTGTTTCTCAGTTTTCTCCTTTTTTTNTTTTTTTTTTTTTTAAGACTTGTTCTTTAGCAGTGATGATTTTTTCACAATTTACTCTGGAGCAAATGACTTTTGGATAACTTCTCATATTAGGAATTTGCAATTTCTCAGGTATGCACGTAAGCTTCAGCTCATCATGTAAAGGATCAAAGAACAGTAAAAGAAAAAGTTTTGAGCCATGGAAATCAGAGAGAAACTTCACAATTGTTTTCACTGCATTTATAGAAAAGTTATCTTAAAATATACTGAGTAGATTTCCTTCAAGTAAGGGTCACAAATATGTTTCTGAAGAGGCTGCAACTGCCAATAATTTTAATGTTCTTAAAAAAAAAAAGAAATTTTATTCAATTTGTACAAAAAGCTGAATTTAAAAAAAACTAGGAAGCTATCACAAGTTTGATAATATAGTAATGAAATCAAAATATTTATATTCAATATAAATCAATACTCTGTATATAGAGATATATTGATTAATTGATTGATACATTCAAGAGAAATCAAACTTATTTGATTAATAAACAATCCAAAAAATGCCCATCAGTTTTATCACACAATTAAGTGCACATTTACGATTTTTATTTTGTATTATGATAACAACAAAAAGATAATTACTTAGGCAACAGGCATTTCTTTTAAAACGTAATTTGCTAACCATGAAAGAAAGAACCAATTTCACAGATGTACCTAACTATTTTGTTACAAACACATTAGACAATTAGCAGCAATTCCTGAAGAGCTGTTTTATTCTGCATCTACTTACTCGCATTTAGATATCTGCAAGCCGTGAAATTTGCATGAATACTTTTCAAATTTAATAGCCTTTGGCAAGAATTACCTGTTCTGCATTTTTTTAAATAGCTGCCTTAACATAATTGAACAGCCACATTATTATGATCATATTTATTATTTTCACTAAAACTGCACGTGTACAGATGCAAAAAAAACAAAAAAGGTACTCTTACAAATGTAGGAAAATAACTTACTCCCCTTAATAGGTTCCATTTAGTGAAGGTCACATTTTACCATTGTAAAACCTAGTCCTGTTTGATTGTATTGATTTGAATTATTCCACAGACATTTTTAAGCTTTTTATTATTCTTAGTGGTAACGGTCTTTCCTTCAGAACTGGTGTCTCATTACTTTACCCTGCCTGAACATTCAGCTCCACTCATTAGAACAAGCATCTGCTACAAACAGGATTAATGAGATCCATTTGAAGGGCTTCAACAAGCCATTACCCACCTGGGCTAATCACTCTACAGTACACAGCTGATAATGCAGAGTCATCCAGCAACGCCTTGAACATACTGTTACAATTACCTTATTCAGACAGTAACTACTATATCAGAAACACAGCACCGCAAATTTGGTTACATTTGTAAAGATATATCTATCTTGTAGCTACTGTTAACATACAACATATATTTCATCTCAACAAAGCCAAAAGGCATGATTTTACTAGTGGGAAATTTGCCCTTTGGCTTATGAATAGATTAGCATTAAAATTATTTATAAGACACCAGTAGTTTGACTACTGTTCCAATAAATACAGAGAATTTACACCAAACCAGTCAGAATAGCTGCAGAACTCAGTGACTTTTATTTAAATAATAATAATTTAAAGCAATATGATTTTAGAGGTGGTTTTCCCCAAAACAGCATGAATTTGCATACAGTATTTACACACAACCAAGTAGCTGGAACAAAGGAAATATTTCACCAAAGAGTGCCAATGCTAAGTGAGCTTCACAGATGTTTTAATTTAAAGTTCATTTCTCTAAACCTAAGATACAAATATACACATCTTTATACATTGGCATTTACAAACAGGAGAGGAGAAGTATTTGTTCACAATGCATTTTTCCTTTTGGGACAAACATGCTCCAGAAGGAATGCTGGAGCAAGAACCAGGAGGAGTGCCCTGCTGATACTTATGGAACAAGGGCCCTGGAAAGCAGGGACAGAACAAGTAAGACCACAGTGAAAGCAAAAACCCTTCAAATCACAACAGACTAAGCAAGGCTAAGTCAAAAGATTTTGAACTCAGAGCTCCAAGGGAATGGAGAAGGATGAGTTTTGACCCAAACCAGACCCAGAACTCACACACTTACGAAAATATGTAAGATACTACTCCAGTAAATCTCCACAAGATGTTTTATAGAATCATTATCAAATAATTTAACTAATCAATTTCACATTGTTAGTCAACATTATATGAGAAACAATACCCTTTTATTTAGGGAAATACTTTCTTTTTTTCTAAAATTATGGGTAGAAAAATACAACAATGCTCAGAAACCAAGAAAACAGGCACAGTTCTACAACTGAAAAAAAACCCCAAACAATGAGGAAAGGGGAAAAAAAAACGAAACAAAAAAACAAAAGAACACCACCACAAAAAAACCCAAAACCAACATAGCTCTTAAAACAGAGGATGAAAGGTTCAGCTCCAGTCAGAATCTAGGATTAGCAAATGCTTTTGAAGAAAAGTAAAAGTCCTTAGTGAAGTTACTGACACTGTATATCAGTTAAGAGAACGTATAAAAAAATGCTTCAGTCACGAAACCTCTCGGAGAAACTACTGCTGCAGAAATAAAATACAGGTATTTAACAAATAGTGAAATTTAAGAAGTTTGGCTAAGTTGAGTAAATGTTGCTATTAGCTAAAATAAAAGTGTTTTATTTCAGTGAGGAAGTATAACAGTTATTATTTATTATCAGTTATTATTTATGCATCTGCTTTTCTCTAAGTCCAATAGAGTCAACAAAACAGCAGTGCTTTTTAACCAAAGAGAGAGAAGAAAACAACAAAAAAAATGCATGCAAGCTTAATAATATTCTAATAGGCAAAGTCTAGACTGCTGCATCTAAACCACTTTTAACAGAATAGCTTCAGAGATATTTGATGACGGGGCTTCCATCTCCACATAATGTAAGCAGGGGATCCATAAATGGTCTCCACTAACTGATGTCTTAATATTAAATTCAGGAAGGTCACGCCTGTCAACACAAGCGTTCAGAATAACTAATGAAAATCTGTTTAATTGCATATGGAGTCTGGATCACTGGAGAACAACTAAATAATTAGAAGCATGTCCAATGTAAAAATGATCATAATAATTTTTCATTGTTGATTAGGATACATATCATGCAAAGTGTCTAAATGTACAAATAATAGCTCAGGTTTTCATCTTTAATCTCTCTTTCATATTACTTAAGGTGAATTTCATTAACACGGGATCTCTGTAGCTCCATTTTCTTCTCTGAATATACCTATCAGTCTGTGTATCTCCATGATCTATTACAAGTTATTATGTTTTGAAAAAATTTAAAAGAGCTATTTAGTTCCTTCAATTTTGTTCTTCATCCATTCTGTTTTGCCACCATTCTAAAACTAAAAACACAGGATAGAATGTTCAAAATACTGAAAATTTCTACAAGAAATTACATGTATACTTTAATTTCTTTCACAAAAGGCAGTCTTCCAGGTACACTACTATGTTCTGTATAATTGCTTTAGTACTCAGAATGTGGGCATCCCAACCACATGAGTAAGAAAATGAGAATATTACATAAGACATCAATTTTCCAAATTAATAACATAGGATATGACAAAGACTCTTCAGGTCAGTTTAAGCTGGCTGACTTCATTTGTTCAGGGTCAGCAGCTTTGGAATGCCCTATGCCCTGTACTGCTCGATCTCCCAATATCCCACTGCTGTAACTTCCCACCCTGAGAACGCCTGCACTGCACTACCCCAGTGCTTGTGCATACAGCCAGTGTTAGCAAACCAATTATTCCCACACATTTCTTAATGCTTGGATGCCATACTGACTGCGAGCTTACTTTGACTTTTCACACCATGCTCAGCCCAAGCTAATAAACCCTTGAAGCACAAACTCCACAGAGGAGAGACACTTGAAGGGTCTGAGGTTTTTTTATACAAGACAGCTTAATTCTGGCTGAATTGTGCTGAATCCTCACTGACTTCATGTGGAGCCACTTGACAATTCTCTTAAGACATCCAATTCCCCATATTCTCCAGGATTTTCATTATCTAGGATACTCTATTATTAAAGATAACAAACCTAGCAAAATAAAGAACCCAGGAAAAACTTCAGAATATGTCCAGTCAGTCCATTTAGGTTGTAGTTTTTTATTAAACAAAAGGCACCCCTGCAATGAATGTAAGAGAACTGGAGAGGGAAGATAAAACTATTAACTCTTTAGCTGACATGAACTATGTGTTTGAACAAAGGATCACAGTACAAATAAATAAAAAAAACCCTACAAAATTTCTAATACTACCTAGCCTCTGAAGGATCAAGTAGAAGTTTTAATTTAGCTTTTATAAATAAAGTCTTCAGCTTAGCAAACTCTCCCTGTTATGTAAGATTATGCTAAGACCTTGGTGGCAAGTCCTGGCTGACAGACAAGGCAAAGGTTATGGAGAAGAATAAGGGTACATGCCTTTAAGTCAGTGTGTAGAACAGCTGCTAGAAAGAAACTTGGCCACAAACTTCAGCAAATGTTGGGTACCAAGACAGAATAAAAATTAATCTCTGGAGCCGGTTTTGTTGTTATGCTTTGTCCTTTGTACAAGCAAATTCACTTTCCTGAGAAAACACAAACTGTCTACCCAATTTACTGTGTGTTGCTTTTTCATTTAAAGTGAACTTACCGGGTGCCGTCTGCTTTCCAGCTAACTTTGTATGGCTTCTGCTCCAAAAATTTAATGTTTTGCTTGTCCATGGAAACAGGCTGTGCTCCAGGGAATCCAGTCCTAAGAAAAAGAACCATGTTTATTAATGGTTCTGCAATAAATAGTCACACAAGAAAATGCATTTTTTACGTCAGACTCAAGTCACACCTTGTACCAGACTTGTTGCAAGGTTAACTCTGAGTTAGAACCTTTTCCCCAATAAAGTCAAGCAAGAGAAGTCAAAAGCCTATCTGATAAGAACAAGGTTATTTGCTTATGACAAAAGACTAAATTATGTGGAACTTCAAAGTTTTAATTTTGCAGAAAGAGATATTTAAATTAAAAATTACGGACGCTATAAGCATCAACAAGTTAGGAAGCAGCGTGGATCCCTATCTTTGGAAAGGAACAGTTCAGAACCATAGACATGAAAACCAACATTTTCATTAACATTGGACACAAATTCAAGTTGGCTATAAAACTGAGTATTATACCTCTATACTGAAGTGTAATTTAAAAGCAGTGGTATAAATAAATATACCGCTTGAGAAAGAACTAAATTTTACACAAATAGCTGGACTAGGCTACATCTGGAATTTGAACAGCAACATTTTGTTATCTGGAGACAGTAGTTCTAGAATCTTGTTTCTTAACATCAAAAATTGATCATTCCATTTCATAGCACAGTGCAGGACTTTCACTGACAAGTGTGTTTGAGGCTTATTTTAATAAACAATCCGTTCAAAAATGGTCACCTTTTTTCTCATTTTTACAATGAATTGTTTCACTCTGCAAAATATAACACTTACTTCTAGATACTATAAATAAATAAGTTCTAAATATTCTCATACCCTTCCCATCCACAGAACTGCTGACATTTTTGCTGTATTCCTCCTAATTTTGGTTGCGTTGTCACCTGGGTCACACATTTAACTGTTATTCCTTCCAAGAAAATTGCACCCTAAATATAAAAAAAATTTTAAATAATTTAGTATTAAAGCCTTCATAAAATCAGATCATAATATGTCAATACAAGATTAAGTGTGTTTTCACAACCCTCTAGAGCAATACCAGCTTAAACATTCTTTAAAGATTCACCCCCAAATGCCAAGATACATTAGCTGAGCTTTGCCAGGAAACTCACAGGTGAGCCATATTATAAATCCAGGAACAGAAATAAGTTATTTATGAGGAAAAAAATATAATTTAAAAAAAAAAGGCAACAGTAAGGGAGGGATAGCTAGTACTTAGATGCTTACACTACTTAGCTAATACTCTCAAGAAAGTTGATCTAGGACAAACTTCTTAACAAAAGGGAAAACATAAACAGCAGGTTTGTAACAAAATATTTGTGTAAATATATTTTTATAATTTTATTCTCAATCTAAACCAGGTTATTAAAGTTGACTTGCTATCCTGAATGCCCCAGAAAAGCCTATGTAGAGATCAAAAAAACCCAAAACCCCGGAAATAAAATTCTAAAATAACTTGTACCTTCTAGAAAAAGTTTGATGCCAAAAGGAATAAAACAAATTCTGCATAACACATCACATGAAAGCCATCAGGTCTACCAAACTACAAAATTAAAGATTTCTATGGAGATCTCAAATCAACCAGACTTACTTCAACAGAATCTCAAATAAATTTTCAATGCACACTAAGAAGATCAAACCATGACTATTCACCTGTTGAATCCTGCATAAGAAGATATAAGTATTTAATATCTGTCCTCTAAAATGCTTGAAACTAGCTTTAACAAATCCAGCTGCATACTACCAATTAAAGGAATAGTGTTTTCCTCCTTTGCATTTCCACACACCGTGGCACTCATCTGTTCTATGCTTGAGTAAGTCTAGGAACTAATTTGGCAAAAATAACATCATAAATTGGTAATTTTCTGCCAAAATAGTATCCTAAACGAGCTCACCATAGGATAACTCAGCACTAGTGCCAGCACAAGGGAAGCAGCAGGAACACAAGGAGTGCAGGGAAAGCAGGACCACAGTTTTCAATACAGCCTGCAGTCAGTTAAGATTGGCTCAGTCACATCACCAAATCATGTTCTGAGAACAGAACATCCTAATGAAATACACAGGTTAATAACCTTCATTACCTTGAGCTCCACAGACTTTCTGTGTGTCACTCACCCCTTACAATTCACGTGGGCACCAGCCGGTGCAGCAGCACGCAGGTGAGTGGGCAAGGGAGGCAGACAGCTACTCGTGCCTGGCCAGCACATTGTCTGAATTCTGATAAGTGGTGAAGAGCACCAGGAAACAAAAGAAGAGGGTTCTGCCTTGCTTCTGTGAATAATGGCAGAATGCAATGGCAGTACGACTGCTAAGATTGAAGTAACAGACAGGGAACAGGCAAGATTTTCCAGAAAAGAAAAAGTGACAAACACAAAATTCGTGCTTGAAAGTGTTTCTTGCAGATTATCTGCTTCAAGTATAATCACTAGCTAAGGCACAGCACTATGAAAACAAGGTGAGTCACTTGGGCATTCGTGCTTGGCTAACTTAGCACTCCAGGTTGCATGAGGACATTCCTTGGATAAGGTGCTAAAACTGAGCCAGATCTGTGCAGTTTCTACAATACTGTCCAGCTAACAACCGCCTGTGGCAACAAGACACTGGAGAACATGGTGCAGAGACTCCAGAAAACTCAGATCACCAGGAGCACATCGAGTCCTCAGCATTGATACTAAACCAAGAGTTTTAAGCCCTAAAGGATCCAAGGAAACTACACGCACTTAGTATCCACACTCTGCATAACCTTCACACCATCTGTACTAATCAACCTTGCCCCACTTGCCATGAATTTCTCCACCCATCACTTCAGCTGAAGGAGAAGTGGCAACGTGTATCATCCTGTGTTGGTTCAGACCCTAAACACCATCTGGAGGAGTGGGTGAGTGGGAACAGCCCCAAACACACACCTTCCTGACCCCAGCGGCTATCATCAGGGTCTCACTGGGTGAGAGCCGTCTTCAGCTACTCAGACTTGACTGAGTGCCAGTATGCTCAGAGACTGCCTCCCAGAAGACAAGAAACATCCAAAAACGTGTCAGGAAGAGATATCTTCTAAAACGAAGGAAGTGAGAGACAGGGAGTTACACTGATCAGCTTAGATTTAATACCTAGAAACACAGGACCAAATCACAGTAACTGCCTCTTGGCATGTACAAGCAAAAAAGAAACAACAAAATCACACCGACTGTCACTCAGTAGCAAAGGTGTTCCACTAAATATTTGGTTTTCATAACGAAACAGGCTTCATAGAATTGGAATTGCATGCATTTGCCTTGGTTTGTCTTTTGTTTGCTTATCTTGTCCTCATAGAGGAGCTCAGAAAACATGGGGTAGATGTAACTTCCATAAAACAGAAGAGTTACCTGTCTCAAAACCAGGTTCAGAGGAGTTAGCATTTCACTAACAAAATGGAAGAATCTGCAGCGTCTGGTTCAGGTGTAAGATAATTAATTTATTTCCCCTAAACTTCTTATTAGCATTCTTATTTTTGTGACATCTGTGACTTTAGTAACAGGGATATAGACTGGGATGGTAGTTTAAGATTCAGTGTTATCCTTTATTTTAAAAATGCGCTGGAAACAACACTGTGCAATTTGGTATAAACAAAGTTCTACACTTAATAATGGATAAGAAATTATACAAATACACAGTGGTAGATAATTAGAGAAAAAGACATGGAAGCAGCAAGAGACCAAAAGCTGAATTAGTATTGTTCTGCCTTGTAAAAGGCAATTATGTTGAGATATATAAACAGAAGTATTCGCCTTAAGACACGTGAAATTAATTTCTCCCTATTAAGCCTTACTAGGACGGCCTCAACTAGAGGCTTGCATTCAATTACAGGCACCACAGCATCAGGAAAACATGAGTCAACATGACAGAATACAAAGAATAACAAGAAAGGTCAGTAGTACAAAAAATATGGAGTATAAGGAAAAAGTGAATAAACAAGCATTTAACATGGAGAAGGAAATGATACTCATATTCAACTACATAAAACAGTACTGCCAAATCAGAAAACTGTATTTTTCCCATATCCATCAAGATGGCCACAGGCAGAAAAATAAATGCAAGGGTTAAACTTTGCAAAAGAGAGTTGGTTAGGCAGAAAAACCCCAAGTCACTAGTATTTAGAATCAATGTACTTTGATAATTAACTAATAAATATTATCCTCGCTATGTCAAATCAGTTTAATCGCTTCCCTCTGTCTCACCACAAGACACCTGCACTCAAAATCATGAAGAAAATCATTAACAGCCACCATCTCTTCCAGACTGTTTAATACGTCACCATTCATTTTAGAAGCACTGCATCTCACACCCCATAATATGCAACTTAGGTGGGACCAGAAGAGACAACATTCTTTAACAAACAGTAAAAGTTCCACTTGACCCCAAAAATGCTTGTAGGCTCTGGCTCAGAATTATAACTTTTTGTCTGATTTGCAAAACCAAGTATCTTCTTCCTGAAGTGAGATTCTAAGTGTCAGTTAATAATGTTGTTTCAATGCTACAATCAATACTGCACGCACTGACAAAGTCAAAACTTGCTTGGATTTCCTATGTAGCACCTCAGACTGCAACAACCAGATTTCCTGGTACCTGTCAACTTCCTTCAGGCGATGACAAAGGAAACTGTAATGGCTTTATGTTCTAATGATTCTTACACTTTCTGTAGTGCAGGAAAGAAAGGCTGTCGAGATTTTTTGACATCAAGATATTGAAGTTTTAATGAAAAATGTTGCAGTAAAGTTTCTCACACTGGAGTTTCTGAAATGGACAGAATACTAACTTCATTCCACAGGCTAGCCAGCAGCTGTTTCTAACTATTCATTATCCTAGCCTGGGAGCTGTCTCCTCCTCTACTACTCAACT
Source organism: Pachycephala philippinensis (assembly GCA_013397055.1). Taxonomy (NCBI): domain Eukaryota; kingdom Metazoa; phylum Chordata; class Aves; order Passeriformes; genus Pachycephala; species Pachycephala philippinensis. The sequence continues at coordinate 857,140 of VWZT01016781.1, forward strand.
TTTCTTCTGTCTCCACAAAGATTCGGGTCAAAATGAGAAAATTTCAGAACACCACTATCACTATAGCTACCTCCAGTTTTATACTGCCTACCCCTAGACCTTTAGGAAAGAGATGAATTAGAAGGGTGAAAACATCTGCTGTAGGAAATCAACGTAAGGCTGGAAATTTAGCCCTCTAGACAGTAAAGTAAGAATATCTGAGCAAGAGGTATTTACCTGATACTCACTCCCCCCGTAGATCGCATATTTACAAGGAATCACAAATAGACTCTATCCATCTCTACTGAGTTAAGCAGCAGTCCCATCTGCCAGCCAAGAACCATGGTAAAGAATTCTGCCCGTTCCTCCTCTTCGTGTCAAAGAATGTTCCTTCAGAGCTGCAAAACTGAATTATACGAATATGCATATTAACTAGATGATTCTTACTTTCACAAATTATCTAACTCATAATTAACTTTCGGTTATTAATATGCTTATTCGTATAATTTAGCTTCCAGCTTTCAGCAAAACTTTGGTGGCAGAAAGAAAAAGCCTGGGAAGCCAGTATCATTCCTGTTAAATAGACCAGCTGAGTTTTATACTTGATGAAAAGAGGCTGTCATTGTAATTCACTGTAACACCTCAGTTCCTAATGCATCAGAAGGCACATCAAAAAAACAACTTTAAGGTTCCAGCTCCCCAAAAAATATTTAGATATCAATGTTTTACTGCAAGGCTAATGGAGGAAGTGGCCATATCGCCTGAATATACTTTTACTATGTTTTTACAGAGTGGGAAATTTTTTATTCCAGATGAGGGATAATTTGAAAGCTTTGAAAGTTCATCTTGCCTCTTTAGACTGGATTTTGTATTCCTTTCAGGCTAATGTTTTCCATACTTTACCTGTAAACCTTGTTGACCAGCTGCAGTAACAACAAAATGCTTTTTTTGCAGCATATTTCAGTATGAGGATTTCCAAGTGTTTGCAAACAAACACACCTCAGCACACAAGTAAAATAATTCAGTATTGTGAAAAAAAAAAAAAAAAATCTATTTTTGCACTCAGCAATATTCTAGCCTACTTTATTTGCAAAGAAAAAAGCGAGTCAGGAATTCGAAGAGAACTGAGTCGTTAGTCTTCAGATGATACAAATATATTCTTTGTTCTTGAGTATTAGTTCCATAGTATGGTAACTACAATAAGTTATTTCATCAGAAATAAGCAGATGTATGCCAAAAATCACAGTAAGTGATCAGCCATATTTCTTATGCAGCTAAAACAGCTTTGAACAAAGTATGATTTCAAAGCTGCCTTGGGTTTTTTAAGCTCATATTGCTTTTTGCTAATCCAATTTTCAATCCTACAAAATTTCCCAAAGTAAGACTATTTTACCAAAGTGAGCATTGAATTTCAAAAATTCTGAATTTCATCTACATGACTACAAAAAATAAGAGCCGTTTCCACCCAACTCTGATAACATTTCATCTCTAAACACAGACTGAATAATTAAAAAGCACTTTACTATCTCAAAGAATTGTCATATTAGAAAAATTTTAAGTCATTTTTACAACTGGAGTAGTTGAGGTGTTGAATGTTGAAGTTCAAGGTTCAGATAGGAAATGCAAAAAAGTTTACAATGGATCTACGATTTTTTCCAGTTAGAGATAATGCCTCCAATCCCCATTTGGAGGAGCAGTGACACTTGTATAGCATGTATGATGAGGTAAATGATGGGTATGAGGTTATGAAATTATGTTTAGCAATTAGAATACTAAGTTGCAAATCAAAATTACCAGTTTTAGGCGTTCTTTTCTCCTCTTGCCAAACGAAGAGCTTGACGATCCAGGTTCTGATTCTGGGCCTCCAGTTTTACCATTATCATCATCCTCCTCTTCATCATCATCAAAGCACCATTCTGGAAGCTCTGGTGGTGATGGTGCATCATCTTCATCACCATAACGACGAAATAATTCCTTCAAATAGTCACCTTTATAAATACCTGGAGGTCTAGCCTGAGCAAAAGTAGCCACAGCAGCCTCAATACTGTAAAAAAAAAAAATTGAAAATCGCTCAGGATGATTAATTTACATGTCTTAGTCATGTCATGCTTTACCAAACAGAAGAATTATTTGGACTGACAATCAATACAAATTCTGAAGTGGTAATTGCAAAAAACATTCCTTATATCTGAAAGTCCATGCTTAGATCAGTCTGGTAGCAGTTGCTCTTGCACAAGATTCTGTGGAACTCTGTACGGCACAGCAAATGTTCTCAAGTAACAGCAGCTCAGGCTGCTTTGAGTCCTTATTGTAGGTCAATAGTGGTCTGCTGATCACCCAGACAAAACTTTTTTTATTGCTACAGAGAAGCAATGGGTGACATGCAGACCTGAGGACTGCATGAACACAAAAAAAGACTAAATAAACATATCAACAAACTTGATGAAGAAAAATGCAAATGTTCAAATTCAAATATGGTTACATTTTTCTCCCCTAAGAATTGTCTTTCCTCTTATTAAAGGTTTTGCCATCATACTGGGAAAAATCATCCTAATCTTTTTAAATTACTTCCCTTTCCAGAAGTTTCTCATAAAAGCACTGTGCTTCAGAAGCCTTTTACTACGCTCCTAACTCAAATAAATTGGAGGCTGGACCACAAAAAAATTAGAAACCAAAACCAACAGTCATACATCTCTACCAGCCAACTGGAAAATTCTCCAAAATACACAACAGTGAGCACAGCACAAGGATTTTATTGTTGTCATTTGCATAGATCCTATGAAAGCGTTTAACCAAAAACATTGGACATAATCCTCTCTTCCATTTATCATGGCTGTGAAGAGCAGTAATGCTCCAAGGATCAACATTTTAAAATCTTGCTATACAGAGGAGAGTGAAAACCACAAAAGATCAAGAGATGCCCCTGTTAGGCTTCTTGACAAGCACATCTTAAAACTGGGATAAAAGCACATACTACAGCCTGTGACCTTTTTTTTTCAGATATTTAATTCAAAATGCCTTTTTTTTTTGTCTGACCTATACAGTATGGACTGGAGCCTAACAACTTTAAGAGATAAATTTTCCAGAATAGACAGAAACAGTGTCTAAAAACCAGTAAGGTTGCTTCACTCTTCGGATCTCCGTAAGAGAAGAAAACAAGATGTTTTCCAGAGTGAGACTATCACATAGTCTCATTTCAAAAATGACAGTTTTAAAGTCTGAGTTACTTAGAAGGACCTTTCTTCCCCATTCTAATTCTTTTCTAAGACTCCTAATTTCTTTCTCACAAGACATTTTTCAGTTTGCTATCTTTCTTAAACTGTTTCACATCTTCTGTAAGGAATGCCACTGAGAGGACAAAAGAAACCAAATTTGATGGGGTCTGAAAAATGCTCAAATTTTTCTCTGATGATACTACAGGAACTCTTATAATCCTCTGGAATAGGTGGCAATGAAAGTCAAAAGAGGTGGCACAGGTTTCAAGTACAGAAACCTAGCTGAAAGAACACAATTTTCCAGGTTCTAGAAACATAGCAGTCTTTGGGAAAAATGAGTTCTTGTGAAGAGAATCAAGTAAGGTTTCTGACCACTAGCTGGAGAACTTTCAGGCCTTTCTCTAAACTAACTATAAAATACACCCCAGTGTACACAATACATCAGCAACACTCCTACACCATATGCTTAAGGAATGAATATGGATGGATTTTTCCATCAGGAAGATCTTATTTCCTCATTAGCAAGAAACAGTGCCTTGTTTTAAAGAATGATACAACAAATTAGATTTATCTTGATACAAAGCTCAGCATTAACTAGCATCTTGCCAAAATTGTTTCTTTTGCTGTGGACATTTTTCCCTACCAGGGGATATCTGGATGTTCTATTAAAATAATCTGACAGAGATGAACAAACTTGATACAATTAACTACCCAAAGCAAAAAAAATAAGACATGGCTGTTGAGTTTTAAGGCTTTTCCCACCACGGTTTGAAAACAGAGGCTGCATAAAAGCAAGAGATCCAAAGGGATTCAAGTGTCTTTCCTCTTCAAAACAAAGGATCAATTCTAAGTTTAATTACTGCACACTACTTTTAAATTGTTTGATTAAAAGCATATAAATTTTCTAATTCATAGGAACAACTAGTATCATACAATAAAGATATTTGTGTCTGTGTCTACTTCCCATACACAGCTAGGATCCCGCAAAGATTCAGCCACCCATTACCAAAGGTGTTCTGTCTCCATTACTCCAATGTCTTTATTCCAAGTTTACAGACAGACAATGACCTAGTTCTTTGCAAACAACTTGCACATGTATGCTAAACATAATAACTGTATGTCCGGTCACAAGAAAATCCTGCAACAGGAGTAGAATTTTCTTCACTTAAAGGACCACATACAAGAAGTATCATCAGAATGCTTAATGGGCTTGTCAAGAAACATGACGTTCACAGGACTCTGTCAAGAAGGAAATAGTGTTTTGTAAATACTACCAAACAAAAGTTATGCAAAAGTTATGTCCACCAGGATGGTAAGGGGATTTTTTGGGTTTGGGGTTTCTTTTTACACTAATGTTATCTGAAAAAGATAATTACTCTGTATGAAGGCACCAACATTTTTAAAAGACAGAAAAAATGGGTGAGCCTGTACAGAAGCACGCTGTAGACTTTAGTCAAAAAACAAGCTGGAAACAAGGACTTTGTCTGCCCCCAATCCTTCAGAAGTAAGTATGTTACTCTGCTGTTGCTCTAGCTAATCTCTTCAGATCTCAAAAAAAGCCCAAAAACCTACACACACACCTACATTAAAAAGATGAAAAAGTATGGAAAATAATCTTTCAGGAAACTCTGAACTCTACGTTCTTACTTAAAATGTGGGACATGTCAGGGGAAGAGACACAATATAATATATACACTGCTAAAGGCCCATACACAGCAGGTACAGCTGACTTTTCACCTACCAGACCTGGAATTCTTGACTGCAACAGGCTAAGCTACCTTTCATATCAAGGGATGATACGAAAAATGTTAATATGGGCTGTTTGCTCAAGATTATTAGGCAGCTATAAAACAACTAACAGTAAATACATTAGCATAGCTGTCAAGACAATGAGTGAAACATACTGAAGAACCCTTTGGCCACATTCCACAAATCCCCAGGAACTAACATTCAAAGTTACCTCCAGTCCAACTTCTCGACCAAAAAGGCACAGATCAAAAACCCAGTTCTATTGAAACCATGTGTACAATGGACACCTAGAAAAGACAAGAAAAGGGCATAATCACTTGCAGGTGGTTTTAACAAACACATTTAGTATCGAAAGTGTGGGTTTGGATCCTTCCACCTTCATCTGTAACATTAAAGGGTTATCTCCCTTCCCATCACGGCAGCACAGACCACATCAGGCACATAAGCCTAAAAGGCAATTTATTACATTCTTTCTGCAAATTAGCAGCAGCAGGGCTATAGGATACTTCAGTTCATCCCAATCAAGAGCACTAACTTAATGCAATTGAAATATGGCTAATACAGATAACATTCACAAATCTGCTCAAATGCTTGTCAAAAGGCAATACAATCAAATTCATTAATTAGGCTTTTAATGGATTCAACAAGCATGACATTCATTTCATACCATCAGGCAAAAAATCATATTCAGATTACCTTACCTCAAGATTGAAAGGGGTGCCAACAGACCACAATTCTACCTCAAATTTGCTATTACCATGCTAAGACCAGACTTACTAATTTTGAAAAAAAAAGAATCTACAAAAAGAAAACTATACAATAGTATAATCACCTTGAATTACTTATCTTTTCAATGTGAGAAAAAAACAATTAAGTCTTCAGCCTCTATTTCACCGAACTCATCCCCCAGTGAAAGGAGGGATACACTGTCAACTGCATTGCATTTTTTTTCTCTCAAGGCAACAGCACCATCTAGTGATATGCAGACCAGCCTCAAAATTTGTGCTATTAAAAATGTCATGAAAGATTCAGGCAAGATGTTGCCTCTTCCTCCTACTTAATTTTGAATTATAAATATGATTACAGTTTCCACTAACAGCAAGAGCAATTATTCTTAACATTTTTCAGCTGTTACCATAGAATCATAGAATTATTTAGGTTAGGAAAAGACTTAGGAAAAGACTCTTAAGTACATTGAATACAACCATTAACCCAGCACTGCCTAGACCACCACTAAGCCGTGTCCCAAAGTGCCACATCTACACAGGTTTTAAATACCTTCAGGGATGGAGACCCAACCACTTCCCTACACAGTCTGTTCCTGTGCTTGACGACTTCACCTTTTGGTGAAGAAATTTTTCCTAATGTCCTAAACCTCTCTGGTGTAACTTAAGGCCATTTCCTCTTGTCCTCTCACTGGTTGCCTGGGGAAAGAGGCCGACCCCCACCTGGCTACAGCCTCCTTTCAGGCAGTTGTAGAGAGTGATAAGGCCACTCCTGTATCTCCTTTTCACCAGGCTAAACAACCCCAGGTCCCCCAGCCACTCCTAATAACACTTGTGCTCCAGACCCTCACCAGCTTCGCTGACCTTCTCTGTACACACTCCAGCACGTCAATGCCTGAGCACCAGTGCCAAGTACCAGGGGACAATCACTTCCTAATCCTTCTGGACATCGGCCTTCTCGGCCACCTGGGCACACTGATGGCTCACGGTCAGTAGACCAGCACACCCAGGTCTTTTTCTGCCAGGCAGCTTTCCAGCTGCTCTTCCCCAAGCCTGTAGCATTAGCTGGGGTTGTTGCGACCCAAAGTGCAAGACGTGGCACCCAATACCATGAAGCAAGCCACTTAAGCTTTAATTCATTTCCTCATTTCTCTACCACAGCTAGTAAAGTAAGTTTAGCAACAATTCACTTGATGCGTATTCAAACAAAACGTGAATATCTATGTTTTTTCTTTACACTCCTCTACACTGGAAGTATAAATTTTTTTAACTGGAGAACCAAAAAGTACCTACAAAAAGTAGACTGATGAAAAAAACCCCACAACTTTAAGCGGGTAAAAATAAGTATGTATTAACTGTAACAGGATCAGGTTTTGTGCCTGCCCCACCAAGCTTCCCTTCTTGATAAAGCAAGGTAACAATTACTATGAATTTTTTGGATTCATCATTTCTAACTATTTAAAAATACTAAAAACTGTGTAACTTGCATCAAATTAAATGAATTTTAGCTTCCTTATACAATTTATTCCTAGCAATCATTTCTCTTTTGTTTTCTGCTGAAGCAAAATTTTTGCATGTCCCTTCCTTAAGGTTGGCAGGCATACTCCTGTCCTTCATGCTGCAAAAATAAAGTCTCCTTCCTAAATTGTTCTAGATTAATTGAAAATTTTGATCACTTATCATTCACGTTTCAGTCTCTTTTCATATCTAATCCTGACACTGAGAAGGAAATTGCACATAATTGCTACCACTAAGTCCTGCAGCTGTTACTGCTGCCAAGAAGGTTAAGTCAATAATTTTATACACATGACAAAGATAAGAAGTATCTCAGCAGGAGACCAATGGCTTGGAAGAGAAAGATCACACAGGGTGCAGTACTATCACTGCTGTAGACTGCTTTCACTTTTGATAAAAACATCCTCCACACCAGTCTCTCTAATACTCTGTCAGAGGAAACAAGTGCCGAAAACGACAAATTTCAGTAATTCACAGAAGGGAAATGGAAAATTCCAACATTCCTCTTTTACTATGAAAGCCTAAACAACATGTTCTTCAGAAGTTTAGTCAACATACTATTTTCTTCTTGGCTCTTTCTAATTGACTTTTTTCCCCTATAGACGTGAAACATCTAAATAACGGAAAAACATTCCAAAATTCATCAATGCAAAAAAGTTAGTGACTCAACAGTAAAAATGGCATTTTATAAGTTGAAATATCAGCTAAATGGGTCTGCTACTTATAGCATATCACCGTGCTATCCCTGCACTATATAAATTGCTGACCATAACCACTTTTTCAAGTTCTAAAATATTACTGGAGGACCAAGTGGAAGAACTGCAAAAGGAGAGTGAAAACAAGGAATTGCTAAACGAAAAGTGAATGGGATCAGTCACCAACAATAGCTTACTTCTGGTGCACTTTTTGAAATACTGTTGGTGACTGGTCCCACTCACTCCCATTTAGCAGTTCCTCATTTTTTAAACCACGTGTTACCGTTCAGAGAAGAACACATAGGTCTCTGATGGTTTCAACTGAAGCAGAGTTAATTTTCTTCACAGTTGCTGGTATAGGGCTGTGTTTTGGATCTGTGCTGAACACAGGGCTGACAGAGATGTTTTCGTTATTGCTGAGCAGGGCTTACACAGAGCCAAGGCCTTTTCTGCTTTTCATGCCGTCATGCTGGTGAGGAAGTTAGGGGTGCCTGGGAGGTTGGGCGGAGACACAGCTGGAACAGTTGACCCAAACTGACCAAAGAAAGGGACTCTCCAGACCATAGAACATCATGCTCAGTGCATAAAGAGGGAGGAAGAAGGAGGAATGGGAGGACATTCAAAGTGATGGCGTTTGTCTTCCCAAATCACTGTTACACATGACGGGGCCCTGCTCTCCTGGAGATGGCTGAACACCCACCAGCCCATGGGAAGTGGTGAATTCATTCCTTGTTTTACTTTGCTTGTGTGCGTGGCTTTTGCTTTCCTTATGGAACTGTCTTTATCTCAACTCATCAGTTCTCCACCTTTACCCTTCCACTTCTCTCCCCAGTCCCACTGGTGGGGGAGTGAGGGGGCAGCTGCGTGGTGCTTGGCTGCTGGCTGGAGTTAAACCACAACAGTTTCAAATTAAACTGCATTCTGTGCAATAAAGAAGTAAGAAAGTACCTAATAGAAAACTAGGTGAAAAAATGTGTGACCAAATTAAATCTCTCAAGCATGCAAAAAAAAAAAAAAGCAATGGCTACAAATCGAAATAAAATAAATTCTGTTTCAACATGAGAAAAAAACACCTGTATATTGCAAGAGTTAGCAAACACTGGAAGAGGCTGCGAGAAAAAGTTGTGGAGTCTTCAAGCTTAGAGGCTGGTCAAAAGCCAAATGGGCCTCGTCCTGAGGAAACTACTTTAGCTGGCCCTGTTCTAAAGAAGGGCAACTGAGTAGCTGATTTCCAAAGGTCCCTTCCAACAACTTCAGCTGTCCTACCGTGTATCTGGATGAATCCTAAACTGCATGAACATACCAGCTTAGTTTACCAAGCTCTTAGCAATGACACCTGCACAAACAACTGTTCCTGAGTCCTAACATGTACTCCTCAATTGCAGACACACTCAAGAAGATTCAAGAAGGCTGCAAAATTATTATCCAAGGGGATTGAGGACAACACCCATTCTGACTCTGGAAACTCACCTGCAAAGTAATTTCTTGTCTCTGACAGTTTGCAGATAGAGATGAACATTAACATGATTAACGAAAATCAGAATAAAATGGTTTTAACTAAAACTAGAAGGGACACAAACTAAACTCAGAACTTATTTCTCTCTGGATAAAAAAAAAAGTATGCTTAGAACATTCAAATATTCACTGCAAGACAGTATACCACAGAAGAAAAACTCAGCCTAGTATCTACTACCAGTTTTGTGAGACTTGGTAAAGAATCTCTGATAATTCAGTTCCTAAATATGACTTCAAGTAAACCAGACCACCAAATGTCAACACAATACATAACTTGCATTCGTATCAGCAGAAGTTACAAAACCACAGTGCAAGTATCATGTATTTGTAGACAGTTCTTGGGCCTGTATAATTTTCTGCATTAAGTCAACGGCTGTTATGCAACTGATGGATGCAGAAACATACTACTCTCTGTAAAAAAAAGAAATACATTGATTTCACAAGAAAAGCAATCAAATTTATATATGCATAAACACTGTACTGAAGAAATTCCTTTGCTCAGACTTCTAAGCATAAGAGATGGCAGTTATGAGCAAATGTGAAATAAACTAAGAGTAAAAACTAATGATGGGTACAAGACAGATATAAGATGTACCTATAAGCTCTGAAGGATTCTTATCACTGAAGTGTTCGCATACACGGATAAATGTTTCTGTATTCTCAGGTGTAGGGCATTCACCATGCCTGAAAAACACAAGAAAACATGGATTAGGAGGCACTTGGGGAAAATGGAAGAGAAAAAAAAAATTAATTTCTTCAGTGTGATCTTTCAAATTAAAAGCCAAAGAAATAATTAAAAAGTGCACACAACTTACCCTTTACACTGGAGCTTTATATATTTAATTCCCTCTTTCTCTATATCGTTTCTATCATAGAATCTAGTGGTGTTGGTCAAGTCTACCAGCAAACCCATTTTAACCTAAAAAAAAAAAAAACAAGCCAAAAAACCTTATATATGTGGTTCAAATACCAGTGCATAAATACTAAATGGCTAAAAACACAATAATTAAAAGCAATCACAGGCTACATTTGTACATTTAAAAGTTATTAAATATTGCATTTGTTTGTAAAATGCGTATTTTACCACAATTACAGACATCTGTATTTCTTTGTTAAAGATGGTGTCTAAATTAGCACTAGTCATCAATTCAAAAACTTCAGTTTGCTCCAACCAATGATTCTAAATAAGAAAGATCTGCTAACAGCAGGAAAGTCTGGTAAAGAATTACTTCTACATGCTAAAAAGACAAAGATGGAATCAAGTGCTCTTATGAGAAGTAGAACAATACTAAACACTGGCACAGTGAAAGTACCGTAAGAAAAATTAACCATTGAGACTTACATATAAGTACACTCTCAGAAAAAATAACTCATTTTAATTTACCTATCTATTAGAACGCAAAACAATGAACACATTTTCAAGCTTAAAATTAATCAAATTAATTAAATTCTTAGAAACATCTTATTTAAAGCTAAAATGCAAAACAACTTCAGATATTCAAAGATGCTGTCAGCAGTTAAGGTGACAGTGTCAACCACCCAGATTTTACGGCGTACCTGAATCCAGGATGCCTTGTCCAGTCTACCCTAATGTGTCCCCTCGTGCATCAACTTACTTTTTTAGTGTTTGTTTTTACAGCTGTAAAATACGTCTTTTAAAGAGCCTTGTGGAAGTTACTACGTTTTTAAAAAGAAGGCTGGAAAGCAGAAATGCCACTGGGTGGCACAAAACACACACAGTATCAAAGTATATCCTACTGATCCTTGCTCCAGACGAAAAATTCCAACAACAAGCCTACCAGTATTACTGTGCAAAAACAGCTCACTAACACACCTGTGCAAAGAAAGTATTTCTGGTCTCCTGTCTCGTAAGTGCAAGCAATTGCTTTTGGACAAAAAGCTCAATGTCATGCTTTCAGGTAGCACCAACAGACTGGCAATAATTTAGCAGTGCTGTTGGAAGAACTACAAAGTAAAACATCGTTTCCACGCAATTCAGAAAAGGTAAAATCCAATTATAACTAGAATACAGTTCAGAAACAGCTGTTTCACATGAATATGTTGTTTAGTAGACCCCCTAAAGGAAAATTTCCAATTATTTACAGAGATAGTTCTCCATGGTATTCAAAGTTCTGATTATATATGTTTGTAATACTTACATACTTTCATATTATTTTTATTTATCAAATATTAAAAAGCATCATGATGCTATGTCAACAGCATTAAGACTTCTAAAGTAATACCCAGATCAGTTCTGAATTTCTCATTGTAAACTCTGCATATTGTACTCAGAATACTTTATTTACTCTTATTACTGTGTGTTGCAGAAATACAAACTACCTCAGAAGGGGGTCCACCTGAAAACAATGTTACACCACCTGAAATTTCAAATATAAAGCGTCAACCGAGCTGCACACATGGAGACTGACAGTATCCTAGACAGTGATTAATTCTGTAGGAATTATACAAAGGCAATTAATTCAATTATTACTTTCCTCCTTCTCCATTCCCTACAGAATTTTGCAGACATCTCCAAGACTACTTAATTCAGGACTGTAGGACTTCTCACTTGCTATTCTTTTGCCTTTATTACAGATCATTTCAATCATATACATCTGAAGCTCATGTGAAGCGACACTTTTCCTCACACATTTCATGGAGCAGTAAGGCGAACAGGCATCCAGTGCAATTTATCCAAAGCTATAAAAGCATTTATGGCATATAGAGCACGTAAGGCCTGAAAGCAGTTTCCCTGCTTTACAGAAAGTCTAATCATTTGCATTCTCAGTCCATGGGATTGACTGCACATAACACACTAAAGAGTGTTAACAATTTAGAGAGTGCAAAGCGCAAGAAAATTATAAAGAAATTTTTAAAGAACAGGGGCGTTATATAACATATCAAAGTATACCACTATGATTTTCCAAAAATCCATGCAAAAAAAACCACCGGTACCACTGGAACAAAATAAAAGCCTTCCCCTCACTTTGATAACCCCAGCTAATATGCATGTGCTCTTCTGCTGCTGTGCAATTAAATGGGCTTTGCTAGGTTCCCCTGTACCACCCCAGAAGTTTCTCCTTAGACACTGGGGACTGAAAACACCCTCCCCAGGAAGGAGAGAACATACTACAACACACTGAATTCACTCCAGTCTCAGGAATTTTTTATTGCATTTATTATTTGAGGAAAACAGTTTAGATCAGTGATTGAATGTGTCTGTGAAAACAATAAAGTGGCTGAAAACTGGTAAGTAGTTTTCCTAATAGGAATTCTGTAACTTGAGCATACTAATTACCCAGACATTTACTAACCTCCTAGCTCTTTGTGACAGAAATAAATCTACCTGTACAGATCATTAACTGTACTAACTTACCTACTCAAGAAATAAATTAAGAAATAAATAAATTATTCATGCTGTCACCAGTTGCTCAAGATACCATGCCAGTACTGGCAATCAGAAGAAAAATGGGGCTGCCATGGCTAATCAAATCAGTTTCTAACATTCAGATTTTCAGCAACAAGCTCCATGAGAAAAGGAATCACACAGGAAGCTTGGTAGAGACAGTTCCACCCAGACAGATGTTGTGTTAAATGCTGAATCAGTACCTTTAAAAATCTGTGGTAACAGCAACACCTCGCTATTGCAGAAATCCAGATGTAAAAGTTTCTGCTGAAGTCTTTTATTTGGGAGCTAAATTATATGGACTTAAGTAATAACCAGTTTTCAGAAGTAATTCATTCTGCAAAATATTAGCAGTAAAAAACACACTGCAATAAAATTATAAGAACCATGCACAGAGAGCTACTTTCGCCTTGGGTGGGAAAATTCACTCTTCGAGGGCTCCTCAATTTCACATTTATTTCATTGCTGGCTTGTTGGTAAACTGCTGATCTACAAACAGAGCACTCCAGTAACCACTACACAACTTGGCAAATAAAAAAATATATATTTTCAAATAGCAAACACTCATGAACAACGCCATGGTCCAATACAATGTAATAGATTTGATGAGATCAGAGAGTTTGAGAGAAATTCTGTGTTCTGCTTGTTAATCAAAATTACCAAAATGTAAGAGGGGATCCTCATGATACTAATTTTACTATCAAATTCTAATAATCTGATGTCACTCAAGACACGATGAATTTGTAGCATTACCACAGAACTGATCGATGTGACTACTGGAAAGTCTACAAAGTCTTATCACTATTTTTTTTTTTTTTT